>MU008210.1:0-322818 GCA_010909165.1 Anthoceros angustus
CCTAGGAGACTTCTTGAGTGCTTGTGAAGCACTCAACCGTGGATTTGAAGGGGCTAGGGGACCTAGCAGCCTCCTTGTGGGCGTGCCAAGAGGATGAAAGCCCAAGACATGGTGGGAGGCGGGGACTAAATGGCAATTGGAGGCCATGGAGTCCGATGAAAGGCAAAAGCTGGAAAAGGCGTAGAAGCTCCAGCGACCTCATGGATGGCGCGGCAAAGTCCTAGAGGGAAGGTGTCGCAGTGAAGAGAGGGCTATTCGGGCAACCCAGCAGGATTCATGGAGCAGGCGGAGCACTTTGCCCAATTAGAGCAAGAGCGAAAGGGCAAAGCGGAGGCTCTCGGAAGGAGAAGATAGCGGTCCAGCAATTGGAGGCAGTGATGATGGCAAGCCATCAAGATCCGGACATGGAAGAGGAATTGAGGATCGGTTCAATTTGGAGGAGAAGCGCCGGAGCTAGAAGCTCAAGACCCAACTGCAAGAAATGGGCGAGGAGGCGGGAAGAGAAGGAAAAGTTTAAGCAAATGGTGGAACAAAGGAGGTTCCAAGAGGAGGAGCATCACAAGAAGGTGGTGCAGAATCTTTTAGTAAGGAAGCGGCGATTTTGGGCGGACTGCCCTTGAAAATTGGCTAAAGGAAGTGAGGAGAATGTGACCCTCCATGTCAAGGTGGGGAATTGACCACCTCAAGGGGCGCCTACAAGGTAGGTGTGAAGATGGAGAGTGGCCCACGGAGTTGATGATCTCCAAATGCAATATCATAGCTTGGGGCTCACCTCCACAATAGAATTTTGAAGGCCAACAACGAAATCTTGCGTTTGGCCAAGAGGAGGACATTGGGTCCTCATGATGATGAGAAAAGGCTGCAGTGCAGCGGAGGCCTCCGATTTTGATGAGGCCATCGGTGAAATGGACTCAGGGGTCGAGGGTCGGGAGATGAGGAGCGGCCGTGGCGCCAAAGGTGGAAGATGGCGCGAGGCAAGGAGGGGACAGCCCACCCTCACGGGGTCAACCTACCACGGTAGGTGACCACCTACCGGTAGTCCGCGGACTACGTGGTGACCACACTCTGGTAGTCCCGGACTAGGGGTGCAGTGCCAGGGCTGTTGGGGTCGGGCCGAGGCTGGTGAGGATGAAGCCGGGGTCCGTGTATACCCCGAGGAGGCGGTGGGGTGGAGAGACAAAGGAGGGGCGGGACCCGACCCGTCGAGGAAGGAGGGTGAGGTTCCCTCCCCAGAGGAGAGCAGGGGCGGAGAAGAGGCCAAAAGGGCCGGAGAAGTTAGACATCGGTGACAATTGGGGAGAAGACTCTTTAAAGATGCTCTATGGTAGGTATGGACAAATCAAGCGAAGGCAAAAGCAATGGAGATCTTGACCGAAGTCCTCACCGATGCGGAGAAAGAAGGAAAAGGCGGACTACCATGGTAGGTGGTGACCTACCCGATAGTCTGCCGGACTACGCGGTAGGGTGCGATGAGCGGCGCGACCGGGCGGAGGGGCGCCTGCGCGGGCGCGGTGAAAGGAGGACTTTAGGCGCCGCGAGATGGAGGAAGGCGGTGTACTTGCACATTAGGAAGGCGACAAGATCGGGAAGGGACAGAGAAAAGGAGGGCGAGGGAGCCAATCCACAAGAGACATGTCACCACCCCAGCAAGATAAGGACTGAGAATGGTCAAAGACCATAAATGATGAGAGGAATAATAGAAAGGATAGGTGATGTAGACTGACATCCTTTAAGGATGATCTTAGGTGAAGTTGCTAGAATAGAATTTACCAAGGACCAGACAGTAGACTTAGATGCTAGGTCTTAAATGCTGGCGGTAGGAAATAATAGAAAATTGGAAAAGGTGACCTGCGGTAGGGTCACCTAAGGGAGGTGTATGTGGAAGGCCTCCTATAAGAGGAGGAGGATTTCACAAAGTAAAGTATCATGTCTTGCGCTTCCACCCTCATCGAGTCCTTTGCCATTCTGGAGGAATTTCGTGCTGTGAGCCAACGCGTCTGGTAGAGGAAGTCGCGGTGGTCGGAGTGCTTGGTGGAGGACTTGCTCCAAGTGCCTAAGCGAGTTGCTCCCCTTGTGAATGGTTGTTGTGAAATTGCTTTGCTTTGGGTGTGTGGCGATGCCGAGAACTCGGCTGGAGACCGGGGGAAAGACTCCTGGTGGCGCTCGAGTGGTGTCAAACTCCATAGGCCCAAGGAAGAACTTCTTTGGTGGAGGCCAGGCAGGGTTGTGCCGTGAGGCGGTCAAGATGGCCGAGGCGAGGTTAGAATAGGAGGAAGAGGATGAGGAGATGAGAAGATGAGTAGAGGATTAGAGGTGTAGGTGTTAGTGGAAGGCCACAGGCGAGCCTAAGGGGCCAGATCCCAAAATCTGCAAGTAAAGCGCTCCACAGGTGGAAGAGTGGTCTTAAGTAGGGACGAAATCGCGGTGTGGATCGGGGGTCACAGGCGCCGTGATAGGCTCCTCGCTCGAGGCGGGACACCAATTGTTTCGTTGTCGTTGATTGGCGATTTTTGAGCGGTGCAAGTGGTGCAGTGCTGTAAGAGGAGAGTAGAGGCGCCTTGCTTGAGAAGGCTGAGAAGTTGTGTCTCTGCGGTGTAGCGATTGGTGATCACAAGACCTCGAACTTTCACAAGTCTCATGGGAGAAACCCAGCGTCTGGCGGATTGGGATAAGTGTGGCCGCTATAGTGGGAGGACCTCAGGTGCCCAGGTTTTCCTACCACAGTTAGAACGCTAAGGAGTTACATGGTGCCCCAAAATCGCAATTTTTTCGTTGGGTGTAATGCGTGCCTTGCTCCCGTCGGCGGATTGCATGCCTCCCTGCATGCGGTTTCCATCTAGGTCCTCGTTTGTTGGACCCCTTCCCTTCCTACTTTGATGAAGCGCCTTCCTCCTCGCTTGAGATGTTATGCTCCCAATCCTTCCTTCTTCTCTTCTTCCCCGTTCCCCCTTACAGGGTGTCGCCTTCCTCTCGCGCTCCGGCGTTGACGACCCATGGCGGGGGTTTCACCGCCCGCTATCCATATCCCCAAACCTTCGGGCTCCTCGTCGGCCTCGGAATCCTCCCATACCAGCGCATCTTGACTTGCATCGGCGGCAGCAGGCTTTCTATGGGTGGGTGCTGCCATAGGAGGTTGAGCAATCCTCATGTTTTTGGTGTCGGCGGTGCAGATCGTGACTGATTGCTTGCAATCACACTGACCAAAATCACCATTCCTGGCGAGGCGGAGGGGCAACCAGCAAGATGCGAACCCTCGGCAATTGTAACGAATGGCACTCATCATCACGGGTTTCTTGCCATCGATGAATACCCATACCGGTGGGGTTTCGTAAACTTGAGGTATAAGGTCTTTGGGTACCGAGGTGGCGTCGCCTCTTGGATTTTAGTATCTTCCAAGCACATCTCTTCCTCGTCCTCCTCGTAGCCCTGTTGCACTTGTTTGAGGGCAGTTACCTCGAGTGTCCCTGCATCAAGTTGAGCGAAGAGGTTCGCAGCTCCAACCCTTCTCCTATCGTGGTCCTTGATGGCATTAAGATGGAGTTTCTCGGTTTGACCATCATTTCCTCCATCTTGTTCCCTTGTTGCTCCACCTTTTTTGGCTGTTTCCACCTCTCTTCTCACACTGCTCCGCGTCCTTCCTTGCATATAGCAGCTCCTTCCCTCTAGCACGGCGTCTTGTTTCCCATTTTTCCCCCTCCTTTTATCCCTTGGCGCTCATCTCGCAGACGAATCTTCCTCCGAATCCTCGCTGGTCTCTTCTTTGGAACTACGAGTCTGAAAACTATCTTCTCCAGCTGTCGCCGGAGGACGAATAGTACTTCTTCTTCTTCTTGTATTTCTTCTTGTCCTTCCGTGCGCCCTTGTTCGATTTCTTTCTTCGCATTGGACTCCTCATAGTTCAGGCGGCTTTTTCGATCCAAATCTTTCGGCTGGGCCGTACGCGTCTTCCCCATCCGCGGACCTCTTGCAAACCAGCGGATGGCCATTAGCTCAGTGAGCGGGACCACCGGTCCCTATGGAACCTTTCCACATAAGCTGCGGTCTCCTTCTTCCCTCTCGCAATCCCTCGAGTTTGGGGACATACCCTTCCACATCGATCTGAACCTTTCACAAAAGCTCTCTTCAAGGCCCCAAGGTAGGCTGGGGTGTGGAAGAAGCTATGTACTCCGCTTGTACCACTTGGCGCGCTCGCGTAAGACCCCATAAAGCATTTGGGCACGTTGCATCCTCACGGTTGTGGCGTCATTGCTCAAAAGCAGCTACAAACTCGTCGGGATCCTCATGGCCCTTCTTTTCTCCATACAGGTAAGATTGCTTAGTAGTAACAAGCAGATCTTGGCCATAACTACCGTGGTAGTACTTTCAGCATTGTGAGTTTGGCGCCACTAAATGGGTGACCTCCACATTCACAGTTTATTTGGACGCGGTGATCTAGGCAATGGAGCGATCAAAAGGCAGGGTGGGATCGGGGTACCTGGCCCCTTGTACCGTTTCGTAGTCGAGGTTGGGAATCGATCCGATGATCCGATCCCTAGTTCGAGTCGACTCCTCTTCCTCGTCCGGTAGTGTGACCTCCGCCTGCGCCCTCCTCGTAACTCTCTGCAACCTTTCCGCTGCTTGGCGTTGTCGCTTTAAGCGTTTCCCCAGACCAGTCGCTTGTCTTCACACGAGGCATCCATCTATCAATCTAGTAATGCTAGACTCTACTTAAGCTATGGTTAGTTCTACCTCGTCCTTGACGATTCATTCCCGGCAGCGCCAAAATGTGGAGTGTAACTCGTGTCACGACAGTGAGGTCACATTCACCCTCAATGTCGTTGTAGGCGGATTCGCTCCCAAGGGAATGGTTTGTGCCGAGCGCTATCTTCTATCACTACCGACCTTTGCCTAAGTCGGGCTTACACTGCCACTCTCTCACCTATCTACTCAACTACTACCTCCGTCTTGTCCAACTACTACGGATCTCTCCCGACCTCGTTTCCCGTTCTACTACCGGATCCGCACCACTACCGGTGGTGATGCGACCACCGGTGGGTCCCACACCAAACCCTAGCGATTATTTCGGGCGATCTTTGATGCAGTTGTCTCCACCGTATCGGATATTCTACCCCACTGCGGCCGATTCACACCAGATTCCTAGGCCTCCTACCTCAATCCACACATACACACACAAAGGCGCCACCACCTTATTTCTCCGGAACCACGTTCCCCATGCACTTCCTTGTGACACCGGCTCAATTGCGATTCTTACACACAATTACCTTTCTCCATTTCTTCTCTTCCTTTTCCCTCGACTCGCCAGCATCTGGTATAATCTCCTTCCCCGATCTCTCCTCTCTCTCTCTCTCGATTCGCCCTTGGCATCCACTCCTCACACACACCCTCAATTTGACACAACTAGCGAAAAGGCGAAGGGAGAACCCCGCGTCTGGCGGCGTTACAGCAAGCTCTAGACCCGCCCGCGCCAATCCCTTGGTTTCCCTCCCTTGTCGGCAAGGCGCCCGATCGCCCTTTCCTCCTCCGGTGCGGAGCAAGCTCTCGACCATTCCTAGGGCGTCTACACGCCTCCGTTAATTGGGCGTCTCCAACCAGCCACGAGGCGTGGGGATCTCAACGAGTTATTTGCGTGAGGCATAATTCGCCCCTCTTATACATCGGCGCCATGCCCCGGATTTTAGGTCCTAAGATGGCTATCATGAAGGCCGCCCACAATTCGGGCGATCCTAGGTCGATCGACATCTAACCAAATTCTATCCTTAGGATGCTATCACCTTTCGCCCTCGCTAGCGCCCTACCTCGACTTGGCGCTGGCCCTCGTCCTCCATTGCCGCCCACGAGCTCTCACCTTGCCCGGCCCGGTACGGGTTTTCCCACAATACTTCCACCTCACATCCTTCTTTGGCGTCCTAATTTGAGGTGTACCTTACAGCATCTTCCGCTTGCCGCCTATTCTTTGAGGATTATTCTCGGTTCCTCGTCCACCCAAGCACGGACCTCCTCCTCCTCAACTCCTCCAAAGTCGCCTCCGCGCATAATAGGGGCCAACCCCACACTCGGGCGATGGTAGAAGTATGCGCCGGGTCCTCACTTGCAATGGGTAGGCCACAGTCCCTCCTATTTCCACACGCACATGGGCGGTGAGGTTAAGCGTTCTCCATTCACATATAGACCCGGGAACATAAGTTTCCTCATCCATGTGCCGCAATATAATAGGACCTCAATTGTGAGGTGCTTACCCCTCCTCCGTGAGCTACACAGTTGCACAGTCCATGTCCTTCTTGAGTGCAGCGTCGCGTCTGTCGCTCCGCTCATATAACCCGGAGTTGGAGTGCGCCAATGTCGGTGGTACAGGAGGAAAACCCGGGGCTTAGAGATTCACCCTCTAGTGGCCACACTTATCCCTGTCGCTAAGTACAATAGGTTTCGTCCCATGAGACTCTTGTTTGTCGGTCACCACATCAAGGCACAAACCACCGCCTCTTCACACCCCAAGCTCCCTCACACAGTGGAGCAACTTCAACTCACTCCACAGACGGCACGCCTCACCATCTTTGCTCGTCAATCACCGCTTCTAGACCTACAACGACACCCCTACGACTATAGGTCCACACCCCACGGCGGTGGGTCGGTGACTACGCGTAGGGACCCCCTACGTTGCAGCGACTTCACCACCCGTGATCGTCCACTATTCCTTTCCCATCGCCTTCCCACAATTGGCACACCCTCAACCACCAACTCGGCGCGCCACTCCCTTGCTCGTCAATCACCGCTTCTAGACCTACAACGACATCCTACGATCGTGGGTCCCACCCTGAGTAGGTCCACCGTCACGCGTAGGGACCCCCTCGGTAGCGGACTTCTCCACCCGTGATTTTGAGACCTTAGCCCGGCTTCCGGTCTCGGTTTGGTGCATTTGGGACCCTCCCTTAGGCTCGACTTGGGCCTTCTTCTTACTCCTAATCTCTACCTACTCCTCTACTCAACATTCAGCTCCACATTCTCCTCAACATACACTCACCTCAACTCAACTCCTCATCCTCCTAATCTAACCTTACTTCAAGCTCCAGCCCTAGCTCGCCCTTACGGCTGGCTGGGTCGCCTACAAGCCAACAAGTTCTTCCTTGGGCGGGTTGCTATGAGTTTGCACAGACGAGAACCTCCGAGTCTTTCCCTGTAGTCTACCCTCAAGCCGAGAGTTCCTTGGGCATCGCCACACACCCAAGCAAAGCAATTTCACGGAACCATTCACAAGGAGCAACTGCGGGCGCCCGCAAGGAGCGAGCTCTCCGCCAAGCACTCCGGCCACCGCAAACTCCCTCTCTACCAGACCCTTCGTTAGCTTGCGGCCCGGCACGAACTTCCTTCACAAGGAGCAAAGGACTCGCGGTAGGGAGCGCAAGACGATAATTTTACTTCACAAGCTCCCTCCTTTTATAGGGAGGTCCTCACATCTGACCTCCTGGCGCCCTCCCCAGCCGCCTCACTCCTTATTTTAGTGTATCCTCACTTTAAGTTCGACATCCAAGCATCTTGGGTAAAATTCTATTCTAGCAAATTCACCTGTGAGCCTTAATGGCTCATCAACATTCCTATCTAGCTAGTCAACACACCCTCTTGGGTTGACAAGCATTAATACTGTCCTCCTCTAAAGAAAAGTCTCCCCAAGCAATGAGCCCACTCCAAGCTACCACCAACCTCTTCAATTACCTCTAGATGTCTGCACCGCCGGTGATCCTACGGATGTAGGGCCACCCTCTACACCTCCTACGGACGTGGGTCACTTCTTATGGCCCTACCGCCTCCACTCTCCACCAAGAAGGTCTCCCGTGGCGGATCTTGCTCCATGCCTTCCTCTTCCTCCTCCGAGTCATCCTCTCGGCCTTCCATATACCGCCGGATGTGTTGGGCTCTTCCCACAGCTCCCTAGCAACCAACTTGCCCTTCTTAGGTGCAGCGCTTTCACCATCTTGTACCTTCAAAATAAGCGCACAAACAAGACAAGCTTGGGCACGCCCACGTGCTCGTTTCCACCTAGTTGTCACCTCGGTCTACACACAATTGAGATTTCTTCACTCGCCACACAAAAATCCACCAAGAGAGCAACTTCCTTTTCCACTTACTTCCTCTTCACTCCACAGTCCCACCTAGCTCAAACTTGATGTCCTCACAACATACACCTCCTTATGCCCAAATCCCTCACTTGCAAGGTCCTAGGCACACACACAAAAATCAGCGCCCTTGCTCTTCCATGTGCTTCAAATCCCACACACAACTCCTTATGCACACCTCCTTCTCCTTGCACACACACAGGCTCGCGTTCCCACCAAGTCCTTGCTCTAGCTTTCCTGCATGCACAAGCTCTTTCTTCCCATGACTTCCTAGGTGCCACTCCTACACACCCCGTCCTTGCCCTAGCTTTGCATGCACAACTCTTGTGCAATTCCTCATGCTTCCTAGGTGCCACTCCCTACTTGCATGGCCACACCCTACACTACCACCCACATATTTATGTGCTATTATTCCTAATATATCCTATTTATCCACAACCTTGCCTATCTGCCCTCTTTAGCAACTTCCTAGGTTTGTACACACTTGTATCCAAGTAGGGTGTCCCCTCACCCACGTGGGAGACCTCACCACTCCTACGGTGGGAGACACTCTCATCCTACCTATCTACCTACCTAACTAATGCCCGTAGGGAGCCCACCCTACATCCTACGCATCTCATCTACTTGTTCCCTACCTTGTTCCCTACCTCGGTAGGGACGTTCTTATGGACACGCATCCTACCCATATACATGAATACATGAATACATGAATACATACATACATACATGTGCACCTCCTTCACAAGCTCCCTCCGTGGTGCACCTCCCTCCGTGGTGCACCTCCCTCCCTCGGTGGGAGTGCCATGCCCTCGTCCACTACCATCCTACGGATGTAGGGCCACCCTCGTGCCCTTTTGACACCCTATACCTTCTTGTCCATGTGAGCCTTAATGGCTCATCAACATTCCTATCTAGCTAGTCAACACACCCTCGGGTTGACAAGCATTAATACTGTCCTCCTCTAAAGAAAAGTCTCCCCAAGCAATGAGCCCACGCTCCAAGCTACCACCACCTCTTCAATTACCTCTAGATGCCGTCGCATGCTGGTGATCCCTACGGATGTAGGGCCACCCTCTACACCTCCTACGGACGTAGGGTCACTTCTTATGGCCCTCGCCTCCACTCTCCTTTGCAAGAAGGTCTCCCGTGAGCGGATCTTGCTCCATGCCTTCCTCTTCCTCCTCCGAGTCATCCTCCTTCCATATACACCCGGATGTGTTGGGCTCTTCCCAGCAACCAACTTGCCCTTCTTAGGTGCGGCGCTTTCACCATCTTGTACCTTCAAAATAAGCGCACAAACAAGACAAGCTTGGGCACGCCCATGCTCGTTTCCACCTAGTTGTCACCTCGGTCTACACACAATTGCGAGATTTCTTCACTCGCCACAAGATCCACCAGAGAGCAACTTTTCCACTTACTTCCTCTTCACTCCACAGTCCCACCTAGCTCAAACTTGATGTCCTCACATACACCTCCTTACGCCCAAATCCCTCACTTGCAAGGTCCTAGGCACACAAAATTCAGCGCCCTTGCTCTCTTCAGTTGTGCAAATCCCTTCACACACAACTCCTTGCACGCACACCTCCTTCTCCTTGCACACACACAGGCTCGCGTTCCCACCAAGTCCTTGCTCTAGCTTTCCTGCACAAGCTCTTAGTGCAATTCCTCGCAGCTCCTAGGTGCCACTCCCTACACACCGCGCCTTGCCCTAGCATGCACAACTCTTTGATTCCATTCCTAGGTGCCACTCCCTACACACCCGCTTGCATGGCCACACCCTACACTACCTACCCACATATTTATTATTATTATTCCTAATATATCCTATTTATCCACAACCTTGCCTATGCCCTCTTTAGCAACTTCCTAGGTTTGTACCTGCCTTGTATCCAAGTAGGGTGTCGCACCCCACCTCCGCTGCCCACGTAGGGAGACCTCACCACTCCTACGGTAGGGAGACACTCTCATCCTACCTATCGACCTACCTAACTAATGCCCGTAGGGAGCCCCTGCTACCCTACATCCTACCCGCATCTCTGTCCCCTACTTGTTCCCTACCTTGTTCCCTACCTCGGTAGGGACAGTGCCCCTACTTATGGACACGCACCGTCCTACCCATATACATGAATACATGAATACATGAATACATACATACATAGAGTGCACCTCCCTTCACCTGCTCCGCGTAGGGTGCACCTCCCTCCGTAGGGTGCACCTCCCTCCCTACAGTAGGGAGTGCCATGCCCTTCGTCCACTACCATCCTACGTGCCATCCTCTCATTCTACCCTCAGCCTGACACCCTATACGCTCTTCTGTCCATGTAGGAGCCCCTCCATTCTTGTAGGGCCAACTATCACCCTACACCTACCCTAGGGCTCTCATGTGACTTCTGCAAATATAATAAGTTGAAACACCTCACACAAAAGGTGCCCCATCCGTCTTGATCCACCCCTAGGACGCTTAACTGGAGTTCTTACATTCATTGTCCAACACACCCAATTGGCTTGTGCATAACACTCATCAAGAATAAAATGAACTTATCCTCGGTGAACTTCTCACGCCTCACAACATCTCGTACCAACCCTCCTTGCTATCCATTTCTCCTCGCGGCCACCACAACGGCCTCCCTTCACTTTGACTTGCAGCCCCACGCAAATTCCGCCGTCATGATGCACCCGTTGTGATCCCTTCACCATGTTGCAACACACGCCTTCTATGGTTTGGCCACACCTCCATCTTGCAGCCCCACTACAAATTCAGCTGCCGTGAGTGCTCTACCACGGCCTTTCCTAGTTCAATACGCCATCCTCACATCGTGACTCCATTGAAAACTTCCATGTGCCTCGGCACCGCCATGGCCTCCTCTTGCAACCCTTGTGGCTGCTCACCTCAACATGAGCTCCTCGCTCCCATCCTTGCACCAATTCTTGCTCCTCTCGCATCTTGAGCTCCCAACCGAGAGATCTGCACAATTCCACCATTACGGGCACTTGGCCCATCTTCCTGCAACCTTGCCACACATCTCTACCTAGCAGTCCTCCTTCTTGCAAAATCTCAGCAATATGAGCACGCCCATGTCTCACTTCTTCCACACATGTGGCAAATTACTTTGCCTTCCCCTCAAACTTGGTGGTGGTCCCCAATAATCGGGCCTTTGCCTCTGCAAGCCTATCAACGGCTGCAGCAACCTCAAGCTACTTCCTTGGCTTAATTGCCTTCACCCTCTACTCCTCATTCTCCAACAAATTGCCTCAAGATCTTGACAATTCTCTTCCACTTCACTTCAATTCTCTCTTCGCTCCTCTAGTTTTGCTCTAGTTTGATCCTTTTGATCCAAAAGTAGGAGTGCCCAAACTTTCATATTCCACATACTCCCCACCTCACTTGTTTGCGTCCCCAAACAACCTACCATTGTAGATACTCCATCGCCTTCCGCCATTCATCGTAGTGACAAGTGGTTGTCATGTTAGATTCCTAGCTACGTACACTTTCCGTGAAAATACAAAACATCACTTCCTTGGAAACACAACCTCTCCATCTCATTGTCTGCATGTTGTGGAAGGACATCTTCCAAATTCCAAGACCTCGAGCTCCTAAATGTGCCATGAATGCTCCCAAGCCTCCCACCAAATTTCCACATAATCCTTCACAACTTCAAAGCTTGCAATTCCTCTCTTCAAGGCTTTGGTCATCACTCCTTCCTCAAGATGTCCACTTCAATCCGCAATTCCTCCTCAAATTCTTCCAACTTCCTTCAAGTGACTCTCTCCCCACCTCGTTCCTTCTTTGTCTTCCATCTCCAATCGCTCATATCAAGACAAAGCAAAGCCTCAAGATGCAACTTGAAGCAACCTCCTTGAGATAGCTCCTCCACTTGACTCCTCCTTGCAACATAGGCAACCCCATCTTGAGCACGGTACCAACCCGTCTGCGCCACAAGAACACTCCTGGACAATAAATTGGAAGCACTCGCCCGCTCTTCAATGGCCTTAGACATCTCCCGGTGAATAGCTACACACAACGCGTCAATTACTTCCTCCTTGATGCCAAAAGAAGCATCCAAGCCCTCCAAGCTCGAATTCAAGTTCTTCCTCTCAACCACACCCGTGAGAAACAGCTCCTTGAGCATGTCCCCTCGGTGGGCCCCCTTCCTCAAAGTAAAGCCCCTCGGCTCACCTAGCCTCCATAAACTATCCATTGGTCAAGAGCACGACCTCCACTTCCTCCTAGACATCATCCTCATGAAATCTTGGGCGGAAGCAACAACATATGCCCACTCTCAAGCTCTTTCTTCTAACCAACGCCCCACAGCGAATAGCCTCTCATGCTCGCATTCTTAGCTCACCTCAACATGAGCTCCTCGCTCCCATCCTTGCACCAATTCTGCTCCTCTCGCATGTTGAGCTCCCAACCTAGAGCCCCAGCAGATCCTGAATTCCACCATTACGGGCACTTGGCCCATCTTCCAGCAACCCTTGCCACATCTCTACCTAGCAGTCCTCCTTGCAAAATCTCAAAGCACACGCCCATGTCTCACTTCTTCCACACATGTGGCAAATTACTTTGCCTTCCCCTCAAACTTGGTGGTGGTCCCCAATAATCAGCCTTTGCCTCTGCAAGCCTATCAACAGCTGCTTGCAGCAACCTCAAGCTACTTCCTTGGCTTAATTGCCTTCACCTCTACTCCTCATTCTCCAACAAATTGCCTCAAGATCTTGACAATTCTCTTCCACTTCACTTCAATTCTCCGTTCCCATTTCTGCTCTAGTTTTGCTCTAGTTTGATCCTTTTGATCCAAAAGTAGGAGTGCCCAAACTTTCATATTCCACATACTCCCCACCTCACTTGTTTGCGTCCCGCAAACAACCTACCATTGTAGATACTCCATCGCCTTCCACCATTCATCGTAGTGACAAGTGGTGTCATGTTAGATTCCTAGCTACACTTTCCGTGAAAATACAAAACATCACTTCCTTGTGAAACACAACCTCTCCATCTCATTTATCTGCATGTTGTGGAAGGACATCTTCCAAATTCAAGACCTCGAGCTCTAAATGTGCCATGAATGCTCCCAAGCCTCCCACCAAATTTCCACATAATCCTTCAGCAACTTCAAAGCTTGCAATTCCTCTCTTCAAGGCTTTGGTCATCACTCCTTCCTCAAGATGTCCACTTCAATCCGCAATTCCTCCTCAAATTCTTCCAACTTCCTTCAAGTGACTCTCTCCCCACCTCGTTCCTTCTTTGTCTTCCATCTCCAATCGCTCATATCAAGACAAAGCAAAGCCTCAAGATGCAACTTGAAGCAACCTCCTTGAGATAGCTCCTCCACTTGACTCCTCCTTGCAACATAGGCAACCCCATCTTGAGCACGGTACCAACCCGTCTCTGCGCCACAAGAACACTCCTGGACAATAAATTGGAAGCACTCGCCCGCTCTTCAATGGCCTTAGACATCTCCCGGTGAATAGCTACACACAACGCGTCAATTACTTCCTCCTTGATGCCAAAAGAAGCATCCAAGCCCTCCAAGCTCGAATTCAAGTTCTTCCTCTCAACCACACCCGTGAGAAACAGCTCCTTGAGCATGTCCCATACAGTGGGCCCCTCTTTCTCAAAGTAAAGCCCCTCGGCTATCACCTAGCCTCCATAAACTATCCATTGGTCAAGAGCACGACCTCCACTTCCTCCTAGACATCATCCTCCTGAAATCTTGGGCAGAAGCAACAACATCTGCCCACTCTCAAGCTCTTTCTTCTAACCAACGCCCCGCAGCAGCAATAGCCTGCTCTCATGCTCGCGTTCTTAGCTCAGCCTCCAAATCCCTGAAATTACTAACCGGCTCGACAATTCTCTTCCACTTCACTTCAATTCTCTCCTCGCTTCTGCTCTAGTTTTGCTCTAGTTTGATCCTTTTGATCCAAAAGTAGGAGTGCCCAAACTTTCATATTCCACATACTCCCCACCTCACTTGTTTGCGTCCCGCAAACAACCTACCATTGTAGATACTCCATCGCCTTCCACCATTCATCGTGTGACAAGTGGGTCATGTTAGATTCTAGCTACGTACACTTTCCGTGAAAATACAAAACATCACTTCCTTGCGAAACACAACCTCTCCATCTCATTTATCTGCATGTTGTGGAAGGACATCTTCCAAATTCAAGACCTCGAGCTCCTAAATGTGCCATGAATGCTCCCAAGCCTCCCACCAAATTTCCACATAATCCTTCAGCAACTTCAAAAGCTTGCAATTCCTCTCTTCAAGGCTTTGGTCATCACTCCTTCCTCAAGATGTCCACTTCAATCCATAATTCCTCCTCAAATTCTTCCAACTTCCTTCAAGTGACTCTCTCCCCACCTCGTTCCTTTGTCTTCCATCTCCAATGCTCATATCAAGACAAAGCAAAGCCTCAAGATGCAACTTGAAGCAACCTCCTTGAGATAGCTCCTCCACTTGACTCCTCCTTGCAACATAGGCAACCCCATCTTGAGCACGGTACCAACCCGTCACGCATACAACAAGAACACTCCTGCGTAAATTGGAAGCACTCGCCCGCTCTTCAATGGCCTTAGACATCTCCCGGTGAATAGCTACACGCTCAAGCGTCAATTACTTCCTCCTTGATGCCAAAAGAAGCATCCAAGCCTCAAGCTCGAATTCAAGTTCTCCTCTCAACCACCACGGTCGCAACAGCGTACCTTGAGCATGTCCCCTCGGTGGGCCCCTTCCTCAAAGTAAAGCCCCTCGGCTATCACCTAGCCTCCATAAACTATCCATTGGTCAAGAGCACGACCTCCACTTCCTCCTAGACATCATCCTCATGAAATCTTGGCGGAAGCAACAACATATGCCACTCTCAAGCTCTTTCTTCTAACCAACGCCCCACAGCAATAGCCGCTCTCATGCTCGCATTCTTAGCTCGACCTCCAAATCCCTCGGAAATTACTAACCTGGCTCAATTCTTGACCCTCACCCTCGATTGACTCCTCGACAACCTCCTTCCTCTTGTTGTCCGTGAGCACATCCTTCTCCTGCTCTTAGAAACTACCTCTTCTTCCTCAAGAACCCTTGAAGATGTTAGCACATGTAGCTTCCTCCATGAGCTCTCTCCTCGCTTCTTCCTCTACACGTCATGCAACTCTCACACCACTTGCAAAAATCAGCGGGCGATCTCCTCTCTATGCCTGCAATAAAACTTCTTCTTCTCATCCCCGATTAGAGATTCTCAACAATGTTCATGCCTCTTCCACTCTCGACCCAAAGCAAAGAGTCCCGACAGCGCCAAAAATGTGGGAGGAAAACCCGGGGCTTAGATTCACCCTCTAGTGGCCACACTTATCCCACTGTCGCTAAGTACAATAGGTTTCGTCCCATGAGACTCTTGTTTGTCGGTCACCCATCCAAGGCACAAACCACCGCCTCTTCACACCCCAAGCTCCCTCACACAGTGGAGCAACTTCACTCCCCACACAGCCACGCCTCACCATGCTCCGTCAATCACCGCTTCTAGACCTACAACGACACCCTACGATTAGGTCCACACCCCACGGCGGTAGGTCGGCCTACGCCGTGGGACCCCCTCGTTGCAACGCGACTTCACCACCCGTGATCGTCCACTATTCCTTTCCCATCGCCTTCCCACAATTGGCACACCCTCAACCACCAACTCTAACAGCGGCTCCCGCCTTTGCTCGGCCGGATCACCTCACTGGACCTACGACATCCTACGGTCGTGGGTCCCACCCTATGGTAGGTCCACCGTCTCGCACGCGTAGGGACCCCCTACAGGCGCGACTTCTCCACCCGTGATTTTGAGACCTTAGCCCGGCTTCCGGTCTCGGTTTGGTGCGGTTGGGACCCCTCCCTTAGGCTCGACTTGGGCCTTCTTCTTACTCCTAATCTCTACCTACTCCTCTACTCAACATTCAGCTCCACATTCTCCTCAACACTCACCTCAACTCAACTCCTCATCCTCCTAATCTAACCTTACTTCAAGCTCACTGGCCCTAGCTCGCCCTTCAGCTGGCACAGTGCGCCTACAAGCCAACAAGTTCTTCCTTGGGCGGTTGCTATGAGTTTGCAGACAGGAACCGAGTCTTTCCTGTAGTCTACCCTCAAGCCGAGTTCCTTGGGCATCGCCACACACCCAAAGCAAAGCAATTTCCACAACCATTCACAAGGAGCAACTGCGGGCGCCCGCAGGAGCGAGCTCTCCAAGCACTCCGAGTCAAACTCCCTCTCTACCCGGGCCTTCGTTAGCTTGCGGTAGCACGAACTTCCTTCACAAGGAGCAAAGGACTCGCGGTGGGGCGCAAGACCGATAATTTTACTTCACAAGCTCCCTCCTTTTATAGGGAGGTCCTCACATGACCTCCCACAGCGCGCCCTCAGCCTGCCTCACTCCTTATTTTAGTGTATCCTCGATTTTAAGTTCGACATCCAAGCATCTTGGGTGAAATTCTATTCTAGCAACTTCACCTATGTGAGCCTTAATGGCTCTGTCAACATTCCTATCTAGCTAGTCAACACACCCTCTGGGTTGACAAGCATTAATGCTGTCCTCCTCTAAAGAAAAGTCTCCCCAAGCAATGAGCCCACGCTCCAAGCTACCACCAACCTCTTCAATTACCTCTAGATCGTCGCCTGGTGATCCTACGGATGTAGGGCCACCCTCTACACCTCCTACGGACGTAGGGTCAACTTCTTATGGCCCTACCGCCTCCACGCTCTCCACTGCAAGAAGGTCTCCCGTGAGCGGATCTTGCTCCATGCCTTCCTCTTCCTCCTCCGAGTCATCCTCTACGGCCTTCCATATACAGCCGGATGTGTTGGGCTCTTCCCTGGCTCCCTAGCAACCAACTTGCCCTTCTTAGGTGCGGCTTTCACCATCTTGTACCTTCAAAATAAGCGCACAAACAAGACAAGCTTGGGCACGCCCATGCTCGTTTCCACCTAGTTGTCACCTCGGTGCCTACACACAATTGAGATTTCTTCACCATACAAGATCCACCAGAGAGCAACTTGCCCTTCTTAGGTGCAGCGCTTTCACCATCTTGTACCTTCAAAATAAGCGCACAAACAAGACAAGCAGCTTGCCCACATGCTCGTTTCCACCTAGTTGTCACCTCGGTGCCTACACACAATTGCGAGATTTCTTCACTCGCCACACAAGATCCACCAAGAGAGCAACTTCAGCCCTTTTCCACTTACTTCCTCTTCACTCCACAGTCCCACCTAGCTCAAACTTGATGTCCTCACAACATACACCTCCTTATGTCCAAATCCCTCACTTGCAAGGTCCTAGGCACACAAAAATTCAGCGCCCTTGCTCTCTTCACGTGCTTCAAATCCCTTCACACACAACTCCTTATGCACGCACACCTCCTTCTCCTTGCACACACACGGGCTCGCGTTCCCACCAAGTCCTTGCTCTAGCTTTCCTGCATGCACAAGCTCTTCCTGCAATTCCTCGCACTTCCTAGGTGCCTCCCTACACCTGCCAGCACCAGTCCTTGCTCTAGCTTTCCTGCATGCACAAGCTCTTATGATTCCTCGCACTTCCTAGGTGCCTCCCTACACACCCGCTTGCATGGCCACCCCTACTACCTACCCCACATATTTATGTGCTATTATTCCTAATATATCCTATTTATCCACAACCTTGCCTATAGCCTCTTTAGCAACTTCCTAGGTTTGTACCTTGTATCCAAGTAGGGTGTCGCACCTCCTCCTACGGTGGGAGACCTCACCACTCCCTACGGTGGGAGACACTCTCATCCTACCATCTACCTACCTAACTAATGCCCGTGGGAGACCTCACCACTCCCTACACCTACCCCACATCCTACATCTCATCCCCTACTTGTTCCTACCTTGTTCCCTACCTCGGTGGGGTGTTGCCTTCTTATGGACACGCACCGTCCTACCCATACATGAATACATGAATACATGAATACATACATACATAGAGTGCACCTCCCTTCACCTCCGTGGTGCACCTCCCTCGTGGTGCACCTCCCTCCTACGGATGTAGGGCCACCTCTACACCTCCTACGGACGTGGGGTCACTTCTTACGCCTCCACGCTCTCCACTGCAAGAAGGTCTCCCGTGAGCGGATCTTGCTCCATGCCTTCCTCTTCCTCCTCGAGTCATCCTCTACGGCCTTCCATACATCGGATGTGTTGGGCTCTTCCCTGCTAGCAACCAACTTGCCCTTCTTAGGTGCGGCTTTCACCATCTTGTACCTTCAAAATAAGCGCACAAACAAGACAAGCTTGGGCGCCACATGCTCGTTTCCACCTAGTTGTCACCTCGGTCTACACACAATTGAGATTTCTTCACTCGCCACACAAGATCCACCAAGAGAGCAACTTCAGCCCTTTTCCACTTACTTCCTCTTCACTCCACGGTCCCACCTAGCTCAAACTTGGTGTCCTCACAACATACCCTCCCAAATCCCTCACTTGCAAGGTTGGGGCACACACAAAATCAGCGCCCTTGCTCTCTTCACAGTGTGCTTCAAATCCCTTCACACACAACTCCTTATGCACACACCTCCTTCTCCTTGCACACACACGGGCTCCGCGTTCCACCAAGTCCTTGCTCTAGCTTTCCGTGCATGCACAAGCTCTTTGCAATTCCTCGCACTTCCTAGGTGCCACTCCTACACACCCGCTTGCATGGCCACACCTCCTCCCTACACACCCGCTTGCATGGCCACCCTCTTGGGTGATTCCTGCATGGCTTCCTAGGTGCCACTCCCTACACACCCGCTTGCATGGCCACCTACACTACCTACCCCACATATTTGTGCTATTATTCCTAATATATCCTATTTATCCACAACCTTGCCTGCAGCCTCTTTAGCAACTTCCTAGGTTTGTACCTTGTATCCAAGTAGGGTTATTACTTCCCACCTCACGTGAGAGACCTCACCACTCCTCGGTGGGAGACACTCTCATCCTACCTATCTACCTACCTAACCATGTAGGAGCCCTGCCCACCCCTACATCCTACGCATCTCTGTCCCCTACTTGTTTCCTACCTTGTTCCCTACCTCGGTGGGGTGCCATGCCTCGTCCACTACCTACCCCTGCCCATACATGAATACATGAATACATGAATACATACATACATACATGGGTGCACCTCCCTTCACCTCCCCTGGTGCACCTCCCTCCCTCGTGGTGCACCTCCTCCCTGTAGGGGTGCCATGCCCCTCGTCCACTACCTACCATCTACCTACCCTCGTGGTGCACCTCCCTACACACCCGCTTGCATGGCCACACCTATGCGGCTCGTCCCGGGAGCCCCTCCATTCTTGTAGGGCCAACTATCACCCTACACCTACCCCAGGGCTCTCATGTGACTTGCAAATATAATAAGTTGAAACACCTCACACAAAGGTGCCCCATCCGTCTTGATCCACCCCTAGGACGCTTAACTCGGGTTCTTACATTCCATTGTCCAACACACCCAATTGGCTTGTGCATAACACTCATCAAGAATAAAATGAACTTATCCTCGGTGAACTTCTCACGCCTCCACAACATCTCGTACCAACCCTCCTTGCTATCCATTTCTCCTCGCGGCCACCACGGCCTCCCTTCACTTTGACTTGCAGCCCCCGCAAATTCCGCCGTCATGATGCACCCGTTGTGATCCCTTCACCATGTTGCGGCCACACCCTTCCTATGGTTTGGCCACACCTCCATCTTGCAGCCCAGCTACAAATTCAGCCGTGAGTGCTCTACCACGGCCTTTCCTAGTTCAATACCGCCATCCTCACATCGTGACTCCATTGAGCACTTCCATGTGCCTCGGCACCGCCATGGCCTCCTCTTGCAACCCTTGTGGCTGCTCACCCTCAACATGAGCTCCTCGCTCCCATCCTTGCACCGATTCTCCTCTCTGCATGTTGAGCTCCCAACCGAGCCCCTAGCAGATCCCCACAATTCCACCATTACGGGCACTTGGCCCATCTTCCAACCCTTGCACACATCTCTACCTAGCAGTCCTCCTTCTTGCAAAATCTCAGCAATATGAGCACGCCCATGTCTCACTTCTTCCACACATGTGGCAAATTACTTTGCCTTCCCCTCAAACTTGGTGGTGGTCCCCAATAATCGGCCTTTGCCTGCAAGCCTATCAACAGCTGCTTGTGCAACAACCTCAAGCTACTTCCTTGGCTTAATTGCCTTCACCTCTACTCCTCATTCTCCAACAAATTGCCTCAAGATCTTGACAATTCTCTTCCACTTCACTTCAATTCTCTCCCGTTCGCTCTGCTCTAGTTTTGCTCTAGTTTGATCCTTTTTGATCCAAAAAGTAGGAGTGCCCAAACTTTCATATTCCCGATGGCGACACACTAGTGATGGACTCCTGACCTTGTCTTGCGGCAATGAGTGTTTGGCTACCTCGGTTGTGCAACTCACCGGTAGTTCCTTCCACTACCGGTGCATTGGTCCTACCTCGCTTCCTGTCCTTTTGCAGCTTGGTGCCTCATCGCTCCCGCTTATCTTAGTTCCGGACAGGGCCTTCTCCCGTGGTGCCTCTGCTCTGAGGCTGCAACGCTCCCCTTCTCCTGGTTTGTCTTGCGGCATCCTTAATTTGAGCCATGGCTTCCTGGAAATCGACGGACTTCTCTGAGCCAATCCTCCACAGATCTTGTCCTTATTTCCTCTGCCGCTTGTCTTCCTCCGATTTGCTTGGCTTGGCCTCCTCCATCAAACAGCCACCACTTCCTCTCGTCGACTTGCACCTTTGAGCCATGTGAGAGCCATGGCAGCATCTAACAAATCGCAGGCGGATCATTGATGTGATACTCACCCGTCCACTGTTGTGGCGGCGGGAGGCGAGATCCGGGGCTCGAGATGCACCCTCTAGCGGCCACACTTATCCCTTGTCGTTTCGTGCGTTGGGTTTCGTCCCATGAGACTTGGGCAGTCGAATCTTGAAATCGTCACTACTGCTACACACTACCTCAGCCTTCTAAACAAGCAAGGCGCCCTCTCACGCTCCTCTCAGCTGCTCGCGCGTCTTGCCCGTAAACTCACCAAACCTCAACCTACAACACCACAATTGCGTTCGTCTTAACAAAGGTGTCTATCACGGGCGCCGGGGACCGACCCACACCGCAACCGTCCCTACTCCTAAGACACTCTTCTCCACACGGGCGCCCTCTTACTTGCAGTTGGGATTCGTCCCTTAGGCACTGTGGCCTTAGTTTTCCTACACTCTAATCCTCCTCACAACTCTCTCAATCAACAACGCCCTCTTCTTCTCTACTCATCTACCCTTCCTTCCTCCACAATCTCCTACTCTAACACCAATTGCTGGCTCATTAATTCCAACTCGCCCTTACGGCTGGCACAGGGTCCGTCAGGAAATTAACGAGTTCTTCCTTGGGCGGTTGCTATGTGGTTTGCAGACGAGAACCTCCGAGTCTTTCCTGCGGTCTACCCTCAAGCCGAGAGTTCCTTGAGCATCGCCACACACTCAAAGCAAAACAATTCACACAACCATTCACAAGGGAGGCGGCTAGCGGGCGCTGCAAAACAAGCCCTCCACCCGGCACTCCGCGCGTTCTCCCTCTCTACCGGACCTGCGTTGGCTTGCGGCGAAATTCACACAAAGTGAAGGACTCGGGAGGATGGGGCGCAAGACACGATAATTTTACTTCACAAGCTCCCTCCTTTTATAGGGAGGTCCTCACATACTGACCTCCACAGCGCCCTCACAGCCTTACTCCTTATTTTAGTGTATCCTATTGTCGACTTTAAGTTCGACATCCAAGCATCTTGGGTAAAATTCTATTCTAGCAAAATTCACCTATGTGAGCCTTAATGGCTCTGTCAACATTCCTATCTAGCTAGTCAACACACCCTCTTGGGGTGACAAGCATTAATGCATCCTCCTCTAAAGAAAAGTCTTCCCAAGTGGCATCTTGCCCCATGTCTTCAAGCTAATTTAAGGACTTCTTATGAATCCCTTCCTTATCTTGATGCCTATCTTGAGTTCCTTCCTCCAATAAAATAGCCGGGCTCTCTTAGCTCATCATCCTCGACTTCTCCTCTTCCTCTCACTTGTGGAGCAAGTGAGCTCCTTACTCCTGCACCATGTTGGGAGGTTGGTCTTCTCCTTGTGATTCTTGCTCCATTCTGCAAGATCAACCCCTCTTCCTTCTTTCTGCAAGATCAACCCCTCTTCCTTCTTTCACCAAGGGCCAAGGTACTCGCCTCCCTTGCCGTCAAATCCATGCTAGCGACCTTTGAATCCTGCTTCTTCCGGCCCTCCTACCATGGTAGGACCTTCTCCTACCACGGTAGGAGTCCCTCCTACAGTAGGAACTCCTCCTACAGTAGGAGTTCCTAGGTTGTTTCTTCTTCCTTACCCCTTCACAGGGTGATTCTCTCCACATGCGCTTCCCCCGCTTTGCTTCTCACAGTGCGAAGTTTCTCCACCCTGTTGCTTGGGACACTCTCCAAGTCTAAGGCTTCCGGTTGGACTTGCATGAGGGCCTCCCTATCATCGTCATGAGGTCCCAACATCCTCCTCGGCAAGTCGCAATAACTCGTTAGTGGCCTTGAGCACCTTGTTGTGAAGATGGGCTGCAAATCGTTGTTGTGCCATCTCCAATTCTTCGTAATCCTCAAGCCATACTCCATGCTCACACTTGCTTTTGTAAGCATCTCGCTCAAGGCCAGCTCACCGGTCTTGACAGAGCCACATTCTCCGTCCTCTCATTGCGGTTGGCGGATCAATCTCTCTTGTAGGGCATAATCGGAAATCTACTCCCTCACCGCCAACATGTCTTTTCCCGCCTCATAATGCCTTTCTCCTTTGCCATTTCTTCCTCCAACTCCCCTATCCTCCTAGGGAGTTGTGCACTCTCCGTTCTTTGGACTTCTCGTTCCATTTCCAATCTTTGGACAAAATGTGTCCGTTCTTCCAGCTCTTCTTCCTTCAATTCCAGCCTCGTGATTTCTCCCTCCTTTTCCATGTCACTAATCTTCACGGCTGTGTGGCTATGACCGCTCATGCCTACTTGCCTTGTGTCTTTGTCCTCATTTCTGCGATTGCTCTCGTCTTGACCTTTCCTCCATTAGCAGCACTTGCTTGTCTTCGCCTTCTTTTCCCATGCGCACCATGTGAGCAAGTTGCTCCACCTTCTCCTCTCGAGCTGCCAATTGCTTGGTAAGAGCCTTGTTCTCCGAATATGATTGTTTGCCTCCTGTAGCCTTGTTTCAAGACTCTTTTCCAAGTGCTCCACTTGAGCTTCCATCCTCATAACATCCTCCCCTTTGGGTTTCCGCCTACACCGCAATTTCCCTTGCTTGGTAGGTCCTTGTCTTCTCGCCTCCGTCTTCAAGAATTCAACTCTCCTCTTGGCGGCTCCTACATCTACCTTGCTGAACATCTCCCCTATGCGGCATCTCCTCCAACATGTCTAAGTCTCCTTTCTTACCTCCGGAGACTCAAGGCCTTTGCCTTGCTCATGGGATCTTACATCCCTTGCTTCCCTATGATGAGCTCCCGCTCATCACTTGGTGGGCAACTCCTCCCACCGTGACTCCATCCGCTCGCCCACCTAGCAGGGGCGGTTGCCTTCTTATCTCCCTTGGGAGCTTCCAAACCGTGACTTCCTTTTCCCTCCTACCGTGGTAGGAGGTGCTCCAGTAGGACTACTTCCCTACCGTGGTAGGACTAATTCACCCTTGTAGGCCTTGTCATGAGAGGACGAAGGGGTCCAAACCACTGGGAACACCTCCCACCCTCGCGGGATTCTGCCATGGTAGGATCTATCCTACCTTCCATCTCGCATCTTCCATGTCCAAACTTCAAATCCCCTACAACTTCTCCTTGCAAGTCCTCCTGCACATCCTCGGCCTATCTTTGGAGGATTCCTTCCCTAATGTGTCGGTGGTCTGCACCTCCTTTAGCGCAAAGCACCAAGCACTCCTTGTCCCTCTCACATGTAAGTACACAATGTTAAAGGGATGCTTGGAATCATCCAACTCCTTACTTGTGAGTAGCCCTCTACTTCCCACAAATGCACTAGATAAGTGCTAAGATAGCATGGCCTTGTGTCTTCATCCAAGCGTTGGGTTTCAACTTTTCGGTGGTAGGTGTATGCTTCATACATGATGAGCCCCAATCCGGCTTCGCTCCTTGAGTGATCTTCCATAGAAAATGGAGGAAGGTAGTCTGAAATATGACACCCTTGGATTGCTCACCAAGCCCAAAACAATTCTTGTGAACAATCTCCACTTGGGCTCCAAGATTTGGTCCGTCCAACCATTCTTGGACTTAGCCTTCATGCCCTTGCATAAGTGTAAGGGCTCCTTGGGAAGATCCGCCGTTGATGCACGCTTGCCTCCTCGTTCCTTCCATCAACGTGATTCCGCTATCCTCGCTATCGGCTGCCATATACGGCGTATGCTCCTTACGGTCCAACACCGTGGATCCGTCCGTGCGTTTCTATCCGGTAAGGCGGCCAATTCCTCTTCCGTCTGCTGCAAATTAGCAAAACACTCCTCTATCAATTCAAGGTTGGTGTAAGACCAATGTCGCCCATACACTCAGCTGAATATTCTCTCTGCTGCCCAAGGTCGAAAGTCGAAAGGTCTCTAGAGGATAGCTGGCCTGCATGCGTAAACATATGTCAAATTTCCACCCTCCGGTCGATCCTCCTGCCTTAGACCTCTTGCTCCTGCGCCACCTCCTTGGTGGACGCTCCTTCCTTAGCTACTACCTCCTTGCCCTTGGTCATGGTAGGCTTGGTCATGGCCTCCTTGGTTAGTACTTGCGAAATTGAAGAAAAGTGATGCCTCTCCGCAATTCCTGCGGCTCACCGACTTCTTATCCTTGCAAACGTTTCTCCTCCTCCTCAGCGATTTGCTCTTGCTCACAGCTCAAAGGTCCTTGCCCTTGCTCTCCTTCCTCAGCCCTTACACCTTGGCGTCTCAAAACCCGATTTTTTCCAGAAAGCTCAACAAAATTCCCCACGGACTCTTACACCCACATCAATTTAGGAGCCCTTCACGGTTTCCTAGCAATCTTGCCACGCTCCACCCTCCTAGGCACCCTCACGAGCTTGGCAAGTGTTGGGTTGCGCCCCAACCTTCTTCTCCCTTCTCTTCTTCTCTTTTCCTCCTTCTTCTTCCTCTCTTGGGCGCTGGTGGATTTCGCCTCCTTGCTGAGCTTGCGCCCTCCTTCTCCTCCTCAACAGTATGCGGCGGTGCTGTATGGGGCCTTGGGCAGCTTGAGGTGTGGCGGCGCCTTCTGCTGGTAGTCTCTTCAAGTTTCGAGTTGTGGCCTCCTGCTGCACTCCACTTTTATAAGTCACCCAAGGGTTAGAAAAGTAACTACCATTCTATCCTGCCCTTGGATGTGTGCCACGTGGCCCTTTCCCCACCATTGATGTTAGTTTCCTAATTTACTTATACTAAAATACCAATTTCCCTATTTTCTAATTTCTAATTCTGAAAATTAGCCTCTAATTTCTTAATTACCTATTTTGGCCTATTTATCTAGTCCACTAAAAGACTCTATATATAGCAAGCCTATCCTGCCTAAAACATAAGCTACTTTCCTTAGAAACCTATCTCCTACCGTGGTAGGACATCCTACCATGGTAGGCGTTTTCCCTTTCTCCTACCACGGTAGGAGTTTCTCCTGGCGGTGGGATACCTTCCTACCCTCTCCTACCATGGTAGGAGCTATTCCCTGGTAGGTGATCAAAACACTAGCGGTCATCCTCCTACGGTGGTAGGATCTCTCCTACCCTCGTCTACCATGGTAGGAGTTTCTCCTCTGTGGTAGGACACCTCCTACCACTCATGTAGGTTACCTTTTCTCTCCTCTCAGGAAGGTCGTTTTGACCCGTTTCTTTTCCTGCATATCCTCTGCCTTCCGACATGGTCCTACAACTCCGCTCAAAAGGAGCAAAAATTTCCTTGCATGTCTTCACCAAACCATTTCTAGCAAAGAGTGTGGGCTGTTTCAAAGCAAACTCATTTAAGCTAGTTGCCCAAACTTTTGCGTTCCACATACTCCCCTCCTCACTGTTTGCGTCCTCGCAACAATCTCGGTGAAGGTACTTCTTAACCTTCCACCCATTCACTCTAGTTGGCGGCAAATCCCCATCCTGCGTGGTTGCGGATCCATTCTCATACTGCCACCACCTCATAAGGTCCCATCCATCTCAATCTAAGCTTCCACAGGAAGTCCATATATATCATATAGAAGAACCAAATCCCGGCCATGATAGCTTCTTGCTTCCTCAACTTCCCATCATGCCTATCCTTTCTAAGCTCCTGAATTTGAGTTTCTTCTAAAGCATCTTCCCTCGTTCCTCATGCTCTATGAAAGACTCTAGTCTAGCTAGCTATCTTCTGATCATCGCTCATCCTCCATGATTCTATAGGTAGGTACTTCAAATTCTCACGGCATCACGGAGACATGCCATATGTTAAATAATAAGGGGTCTTCTTGGTTGTCACCTTCTCTGCATCTGTAAGCCCATAACGAATGTAGCTTAGTGTCCCAATCATACATGTGAGTCAGTTACCTTGGTCAAGATTGTACAGCCCATTCGTTTTCTCCGTCAAACCATTCGCTTTGGGATTGTAAGGAGTTGTCTTTCGATGCCGAATGTTGAAGTAGGTGGTGAGAGTCTCGATCACCGAGTTGAGGAAATGAGTTCCCATCAGCGACCAACTCAAAGGACATCCATACCTCGTTATAATGTTCTCAAGAGAAACTCTGCGGTCGTCGTCCTTTCTTGTTGCTTGACCTCCACCATCTTTGTACAATAGTCCGTAGCCACCAAGATATATTGCTTCCTTGTCCATTGTGTGGGTGGCTTGATTGGACCTACAAAATCTATACCCACTTCTCAAATGGTGCCAAAGGTAGTATGTAGGTGAGAGGCCATTGTGTTGACAAAGTGGGCCTTCCAACCCTCGACACGCATCACACCTCCTAATAAATTCCACACATCCCTCGCATTGTAGCCCACAGGCTGCATCCAAGACCTTCTTCACGGTGATTTGCGTCGAATAATGACCACCAGCCTCTTACGCATGTAAAACACGTGACCAAAAGCAGCTTCTCTAATTTCCGGACATCGCGAATCTTCTCGTGGACCAAGCTTACAAGACCCCATCCGTAGGCAATAAGGGGCTGTCTTGTGGAAAAAACAGCTCGCCCTCTAGACAAACCATCGGGCATGATTCCATGCTCTAGAAAATTTACCTCACCATTTAACGATCTTGGGCATGAACGCCCCTCACGTTCTAATCTCCTCCTTCCACGCATACCACGTCGCCTCCTGCTAGCTCGCCCACCAGCAGCCCCAGACGGCGTTGTTCCATCCAAATCCAGTTTCTCCCGCTTTGTCCATCTGCAAGTTTTGAGCTGCGGCCCGTTTGCATCTCCTCCTCCAACAACGTTCGGTTTCCCTTCCTGCTGGTCTAGCCTCGTGTCCAGGTCCAGCTCGTGCTCCCATGGCGACCTCCTCGCTTTGCATGGCCACCTCATGAGTGATTTCCCATGAATCGCCATTTTCTTCTCCTGCCGTTTTGCTCAAGCTTCATGGGATGCATCTCCTTCCTCGCCCTCTGGCGCACCTACCTCCCTAGGGCCTTCTCCTTCGGCCCCATGGCGCCCCGACCTCGCCAAGTGGGGCGCCTTTCTTTAGGCGGCTCCCATGTCCGTTTCTTCTTTCTTTTGCCAACGGCTGGCCTCCACTTGCAGCCTCCTGCTCACCCTTGAGGAGCATTCCAGCCTCCTCCTCGCGCCCATACTGGCGCCCTTTTATCCTCTCGGTTCCAGTTGTCTGCTGCGGCCTTTCACCTCCCCTTCTTGCTCATTTGACCTCTGCTGGCAACAAGGCTTGCTGATCAATCCTTAGGCCGTCCACAACATGCTCACGTCCTCCCCTTGACCCGGGTGGCAACCAACTCCTCGTCGAAATCGGTCATCTGGCGGCTTCAAGTCGCTCTCCGGTTTTCGGGGCAGAAATCGACGTTGATCTTGCTTCCACAGCCTAGTTTCTACGTCATAATCAAACTCTTGCAGCGAGTACCCACGGCAATCCTTCACGACAAATCGGCTTGTTCAAGGTACTTCAGCAAAATGGTCAACATGAAGCGTCACTTTGCAAGCAAGCGGATAGTCTAAACTTCTTACGAGGTAAATGATACCAAGACCCTCTCGCTGTGGTTGAGTAGTTCTTCTCATCATTGATCTGCGGCATAGAAAATCGGATGGTCCGTTTCTTCTCGTCCTTCGGCTTAAGATGGTCCCAATGGCATAAGCGGACACATCCGTATACATGAAGCGGTTTCTCCCAATCGGTGGTGCTCACCGGTGTCCTCCTGAAAAGCCTCTGTCTTGCGGTCCATTCGAAAGGTGTATCCTTCTTGGTCAATTGGGTCGGCTGCCTTCTTAGCAAAATCCTTGATGAACCTCAGTAATATCCTACCGGTCCTACAAAGGCACTTTGCCTCACCGTTTGGGGTGCGTCCATCTATAACGCCACCTTCTCCTTATCTACCAATCCTCTCGAAACTCGATGTGCCAACAAAATACCTTCCGTCATGCCAAAATAACACTTCCACGGATGAAGCTTCATGTTGGACTCCACGCCGAAAACATTGTCTTAGGTGTCTAGGTGCGACTTCCTCCGCCAAACGCAAAATCATCCGAAATACCTCCATGAACTTCCGGAAAATCTCGGAAGATAGCATTCACCACCGAAAAGTGGCGGGGCGTTGCACAAGCGAAGGTAGCTTGGAATAAGCGTAAGTGCCCCAATCGGTTGTGAGCGTAGTCTTGTCTGGTCCTCCTCCTCAGCGAAATCGATTGTAACCCAGTACCCATCTAAGCCACATTTCATGGCGATACAGTGTCCACCGCTGTCCATGAAAGGCAAGGTGGTGGTCCTTCTTCGTTGCTTCATTAAGCTTCACGAAATCGACACACCGTACCTTCCCTGTTGCTTCTTAGGTACAATTACAATGGGGCGACCCACTCCTTTGGTAAGCCGGATAAATCACCCGGCTTCCAAGTATTGGTCGGTGATCCTTGGCGACCATAGAATACTTGGGATTCAGCTGTGCTTGATCCTTACAGTCTTGCCCTCCTTCAAATCGATTGATGTATCCCCAATTCTTCGAATTCTGTCATGTCGGTAATCTTGAAGGCAAACACATCGACATATTCCCTAAGGACCCTCGAAATTCTTCTTTTCTACCACTCCTAGATGCAGATCTTGACCACCTTGCGGGTTCTAGCTCCAAGTCCTCTGCGTGCGGATCTACATAAGTCCCTTGTGCTACGCACTATTCACGATCCTTCGTCGGAAATCGCGATCATAGGCTCTACCCTTCCGAGGCTACTCCTTCTCTATGTGCCTCGTCCTCGGCTCCCTCTCGACACCATCTACTTGTGGCGGTGTACACCAACTCAGTTTTATTCACCTCAGCGGGGTCCTCGTGCTCGGTCACCAGAAGAGCTCACCCCGTACTACCGAGGTGTACCCGCCAGTTGGCGGACTCCCCTTCATAGGTGCCTTGCTCCATGACACAAAGCGACCTCGGAGGCCCTACCTACATGACTTAAATGTAATGCCGCAAAATCAAAGACACAAGCGGTACCATACAACCAAGGCACGCCTATCAAAACCTTGTAGCCTAGATCGACCGGCCTCATGACAATGTAGGTAAGATGGAATGTGAGACCACCAATCACGGTTGGCACATTTCGGCACCCCAAAGGTTTCCTCCTTGTTTGATCGCCATCCTCAAGAACACTCGGATTGGGTTAAACTTGGTGAAACCAAGGCGATGGCTGTCTCCTCCGTCATCAAGTTGACTCCGAACCGAATCTAATGGCACATTAGGCACCAACGCAATCTCAATTTCAATCTCTGGCGCTCCCAAATCAACAAGTTCAACCACATTTACCTCCACGGCCTCCTTCGTCCCCATGGGTTGAGGATCCCCTAATCGCTTCCTTCACAATTTTGCGGGATCTTGGACTCACATAAACAATTGTCTCAAGTGACCACAAATTCTCGGTCAAGCAATGCATCGTGGCCGGAGATCTTGTCGGCAATGTTTCCTCCCGTTTGCAGCCACGATGCTGGTCGGCTCCGACCTTATTGGTAAACTCCTCACACTCTTGGTCCCTTGTGGGACTCCATGATCATGATTGTCAATTTCGGCTCAGCGCCTCTTCTTCCATCTTCGCATGTTGGGTGAGCCTCCTTAGCTCATCCTCCAACATTTGCCACTTCCTTCGATGTCGGAAACACCCTTCCTCCCTCTTCCGCTTGTGGGTGGGTCACTCCCTCCCTCCTACCATGGTAGGTTCGCCTCCTACCACCGTGGCGTTCCTCCTACCATGGTAGGAGCATCTCACGGTGGCGTCTTATGGACCTCTTCATTTCCTCCTCCTCTACCAAATTCCGACCCCAGTCTGGAGGCCAAGGTGAGTCGTCCCTCACCTTCCTTTTCTTCCGTTCCTCTCGTTCACGCTTTCCGGATTTTGGTCTTTCTCTCGGCTCGGATCTGGTGGTAACTTTGGCCACCAACAGCCCTTCTGCACTCATCTCTCCTTCATACCCTTCTTCTACAATCCCAGATACACGCTGGATTCATCAATCAATTCGCTTCCACCTTCAAAGCCGCGTGGTCACCGTGATTGCGGTTTGAATTGGCGTTCCTTCCGCTGCGAGCTCTGTGAACCTCACAGGCGTCGAGGCTACCCTTGCTACTGAACACCTTGGGTCACCAACCTTGTGCCCCAACTCCTTGCATACTTGACAAAAGGTACATAACCCATTTGTTTAGGTTACGGGCATTCATTGAATAATGACCAGGTGTCCCCCTAATATAACAGCACCGGTGGAATTGCCATTGGCCTTTGTGGCTCCGGTCTCCATGGTCCGGTGAGGTAGGCGTGACCCATACCTCACGGCCGGTCTTGCGGGTTGGTAAGTCGCCCTCATCGGCGGCGGGCGACTTCCGATGTTACACACTTGGTAAGCCTCATCCACGTACCAATAATCACCGGGCATGATTCCACGTGATTCCACGGCATGCGGTGCTCGGATACATTCCGGTTGGTGTGTCGGTTTGATGACAAATTGAGCAATACACCAAGCTGTCTTGCGGTGAGGTGACCTCCGTGGAGCTTGATTTTCACAGCCTTGACCTCCAATTCTGTCAATCTTTTTGTCAAAGCCTCCACTTGCCCTGCAATCCCTCCTCCTGCAGTGGACGTCTCTCCCTTCTCCATCCGTCGAACCGTCTTCCCTTTCCTCTCCTTCTCCAGCGCACGTTCAGCTTCCTCCTGCCTCTTCTTGACCTTCTCCAAGTCCTTCCTCATACGTCGTTCATAGGCTTTCTCGGATTCTTCATCCGACGTGGAGCTCTCTTGGGTACCACTCTCCTCACTTGTAGAAGAAGAAGATGGGGACGAGCTGGAAGAGGAAGAAGAAGAAGAAGAAGAGCTAGACCTCCTGGACCCCTTCCTCTTCTTATGACTCCTTCTCTTTTTCCTCCTTCTTCCTAGCTTGATTCCCTCCTCCTAATCGGATTGCTCCGGTAATGTCTTAGTCCCCACGCAATGTACCTCCATCTTTCGAGATAGTCCACTCACAAACCAGTCCAACGCTTGCTCTTGTGAGTATCACGATGTGGGTGGATTTCCGGGCATCACGGCGCACACTTTCGATCGAGGTAGCCATAGAACCTCTCAACATAATCAAACAAGGACTCCCTCTTCTTCCTACGGAGTTCTCAATTTTGCCGGTGTGGTGGCGTGGCGAGACCCGAAATCGATTGAAGGCGCCTTCAAAGAATCCCGGTCTGACTTGCCCGTAAGTTCATTGTACCAGCTGGGCATGCCCCTCGGCAACCCGGGAAAGATCGCGTCGATCGGCGGCCGTATCCTCCAGTTAGCATGAGAAACATGCTCAAAGTGCGCCTAAGCGCTCTGCGTCGTCCCTTCCTCTTTTCCCCAAACTTGACATCTGCTGGCTGGGGTTGTGGCAAGCCCCTCCTACACCGATTCCACTCGGATCCCTAGTCCGGATGAGCTCGGCGTACTTGCGCCCCCACCTCTTCTGCGGGTAAGTTATCCAACCAAAGTTCTGCGGAAGGGTGTTACGCACAAAAATTTGGGCCTGCTGTGGGATGGCGTCTCCCTAGGCGTTCGTCCCAAGATGGTGAGCTGGGCGTGATCCTATCAAGGCGCTCCAGATCCTCGAGACCAGGCTGAATTTCTCTTGCTCACCCTTCCTTCTTCACTTTCATTTCGCTAGAGGTTGAGCTAGACCCATCACTTCGAAGGTCCAGCGTTGAGGAGGCCCGTGCTGGTAGCTGAACTTGAATCGCGCTCGATGGTGCTTCCCCTCGCTTTCCTCTTCACACCAACTCCTCTTCAACCACCTCCTTCCCACACGGTGATTTCGGCGTCCCTTCTCCGAGCGTTTTTGAATCACTTGGCTCCCCTTGTAGGCAAGGGCAAAAAGCCTCCTCCTCAAGCGCCCTTAGCTCTTCCTCCTCCCAGGAGCCGCAACCACCATTGCGTTTTCCTCCCTCCATTGATTTCTTCTTGCAGCTCTTAGATCTCTTGCGATGTGGGGTGACCTCCTATGGTTTCTCCTCTCCCCTCCCTCGCATGCAAGCATCCTCATAGCCTCCAAAACACGGTTGTTAAAGAAAAATCAGCCAACCGCCATGCGCCATTCTTGCTGCGGGAACACAAAAATCACACCATTCGGAGGCGTGGGCTCCTCCTTCACAACGCACGGGTTCCAGGACGTGTAGGCCTCTGCCTAGACCCCGCTCTACCTCCTTACAAGATCCTCTCGGCTCATCTGCAAGCTAGCGAAAATCTCAAAATTTCAGGTTTGCCACAAGTCCCGCAGCGCCAAAAATGTGGGAGGCAGATCCGGGGCTCCGAGATGCACCCTCTAGCGGCCACACTTATCCCCAGTCGTTTCGTCGTTGGGTTTCGTCCCATGAGACTTGGGAGCAGTCGAATCTTGAGAAATCCGTCACTACACTGCACTACACTACCTCAGCCTTCTAAACAAGCAAGGCGCCCTCTCACGCTCCCTCTACAGCAGCTCGCCCGCCGTCGCCGTAAACTCACCAAACCTCAACCTACAACGACACCACAATTGCAGTTCGTCTTAAGACAAGGTGTCTATCACGGGCGCCAGGGACCCCACGCAACCGTCCCTACTCCTAAGACACTCTTCTCCACGGGCGCCCTCTTACTTGCAGTTGGGATTCGTCCCTTAGGCTCACAGTGGCCTTGGTTTTCCTACACTCTAATTCCTCACAACTCTCTCAATCAACAACGCCCTCTTCTTCTCTACTCATCTACCCTTCCTTCCTCCACAATCTCCTACTCTAACACCAATTGCTGGCTCATTAATTCCAACTCGCCCTTACGGCTGGCGGGGTCCGTCAGGAATTGAGTTCTTCCTTGGGCGGTTGCTATGTGGTTTGCAGACAGCGAGAACCTCCGAGTCTTTCCAGTCTACCCTCAAGCCGAGAGTTCCTTGAGCATCGCCACACACTCAAAGCAAAACAATTCACACAACCATTCACAAGGGAGGCGGCTGCGGCGCTGCAAAGCAAGCCCTCCACCCGGCCTCCGACCGCGCGTTCTCCCTCTCTACGGACCTGCGTTGGCTTGCGGACGAAATTCTGCACAAAGTGAAGGACTCGGGAGGATGGGGCGCAAGACACGATAATTTTACTTCACAAGCTCCTCCTTTTATAGGGAGGTCCTCACATCTGACCTCCCACAGCGCGCCCTCCAGCCCGCCTCCTTATTTTAGTGTATCCTGTTGCCGAATTTAAGTTCGACATCCAAGCATCTTGGGTAAAATTCTATTCTAGCAAAATTCACCTATGTGAGCCTTAATGGCTCCTGTCAACATTCCTATCTAGCTAGTCAACACACCTCTGGTGACAAGCATTAATGCTGTCCTCCTCTAAAGAAAAGTCTTCCCAAGTGGCATCTTGCCCCATGTCTTCAAGCTAATTTAAGGACTTCTTATGAATCCCTTCCTTATCTTGATGCCTATCTTGAGTTCCTTCCTCCAATAAAATAGCCGGGCTCTCTTAGCCTTGGCTCATCCTCGACTTCTCCTCTTCCTCTCACTTGTGGAGCAAGTGAGCTCCTTACTCTGCACCCATGTTGGGAGGTTGGTCTTCTCCTTGTGATTCTTGCTCCATTCAAGATCAACCCCTCTTCCTTCTTTCCGCAAGGGCCAAGGTACTCGCCTCCCTTGCCGTCAAATCCATGCTAGCGACCTTTGAATCCTGCTTCTTCCGCCCTCCTACCATGGTAGGACCTTCTCCTACCACGGTGAGTCCCTCCTACCAGTAGGAACTCCTCCTACCAGTAGGAGTTCCTACAGGTTGTTCTTCTTCCTTACCCCTTCACAGGGTGATTCTCTCCACATGCGGCTTCCCCTTCGCTTCTCCACAGTGCGAAGTTTCTTCCACCCTTGCTTGGGACACTCTCCAAGTCTAAGGCTTCCGGTTGGACTTGCATGAGGGCCTCCCTATCATCGTCATGAGGTCCCAACATCCTCCTCTCAGCTCATCGCAAGCTAGCGAAAATCTCAAAATTTCATTTGTTTAGCCACAAGTCCCGGGCGCCAAAAATGTGGGAGGCAGATCCGGGGCTCCGAGATGCACCCTCTAGCGGCCACACCCCCACGTTTCGTCGTTGGGTTTCGTCCCATGAGACTTGGGAGCGAGATCTTGAGAAATCCGTCACTACTGCGCTACACACTACCTCAGCCTTCTAAACAAGCAAGGCGCCCTCTCACGCTCCTCTCTGGCAGCCCGCCCGCCCGTAAACTCACCAAACCTCAACCTACACAATTGCAGTTCGTCTTATGAGGTGTATCACGGGCGCCAGGGACCCCACCCACACCGCAACCGTCCCTACTCCTAAGACACTCTTCTCCACACGAGCGCCCTCTTGCTTGCAGTTGGGATTCGTCCCTTAGGCTCCTGTGGCCTTAGTTTTCCTACACTCTAATTCCTCACAACTCTCAATCAACAACGCCCTCTTCTTCTCTACTCATCTACCCTTCCTTCCTCCACAATCTCCTACTCTAACACCAATTGCTGGCTCATTAATTCCAACTCGCCCTTACGGCTGCTGCACAGGTCCGTCTTGAGTTCTTCCTTGGGCGGTTGCTATGTGGTTTGCAGACAGCGAGAACCTCCGAGTCTTTCCTGCGGTCTACCCTCAAGCCGAGAGTTCCTTGAGCATCGCCACACACTCAAAGCAAAACAATTCACACAACCATTCACAAGGGAGGCGGCTAGCGGGCGCTGCAAAGCAAGCCCTCCGCACTCCGTGCGCGTTCTCCTCTCTACGGACCTGCGTTGGCTTGCGGTAGGCATTCTGCACAAAGTGAAGGACTCGGGAGGATGGGGCGCAAGACGATAATTTTACTTCACAAGCTCCTCCTTTTATAGGGAGGTCCTCACATCTGACCTCCCACTGGCGCCCTCTCACTCCTTATTTTAGTGTATCCTGTTGTCGGACTTTAAGTTCGACATCCAAGCATCTTGGGTAAAATTCTATTCTAGCAAAATTCACCTATGTGAGCCTTAATGGCTCTGTCAACATTCCTATCTAGCTAGTCAACACACTCTCTTTGGGTGACAAGCATTAATGCTGTCCTCCTCTAAAGAAAAGTCTTCCCAAGTGGCATCTTGCCCCATGTCTTCAAGCTAATTTAAGGACTTCTTATGAATCCCTTCCTTATCTTGATGCCTATCTTGAGTTCCTTCCTCCAATAAAATAGCCGGGCTCTCTTAGCCCGGCTCATCCTCGACTTCTCCTCTTCCTCTCACTTGTGGAGCAAGTGAGCTCCTCTGCACCCATGTTGGGAGGTTGGTCTTCTCCTTGTGATTCTTGCTCCATTCTGCAAGATCAACCCCTCTTCCTTCTTTCACCCAAGGGCCAAGGTACTCGCCTCCCTTGCCGTCAAATCCATGCTAGCGACCTTTGAATCCTGCTTCTTCCTCCTACCATGGTAGGACCTTCTCCTACCACGGTAGGAGTCCCTCCTACCAGTAGGAACTCCTACCAGTAGGAGTTCCTACGGTCGTTTCTTCTTCCTTACCCCTTCACAGGGTGATTCTCTCCACACAGCTTCCCCGCTTTCGCTTCTCCACAGTGCGAAGTTTCTCCACCCTGTTGCTTGGGACACTCTCCAAGTCTAAGGCTTCCGGTTGGACTTGCATGAGGGCCTCCCTATCATCGTCATGAGGTCCCAACATCCTCCTCTCGCAAGTCGCAACTCGTTAGTGGCCTTGAGTACCTTGTTGTGAAGATGGGCTGCAAATCGTTGTTGTGCCATCTCCAATTCTTCGTAATCCTCAAGCCATACTCCATGCTCACACTTGCTTTTGTAAGCATCTCGCTCCAAGGCCAGCTCACGGTCTTGACATGGAGAGCCACATTCTCTCCTCTCATTACTGCGGTTGGCGGATCAATCTCTCTTGTAGGGCATAATCAGCCCGAAATCTACGCTCCCTCACGCCAACATATCTTTGCACCGCCTCATGACGGCCTTTCTCCTTTGCCATTTCTTCCTCCAACTCCCCTATCCTCCTAGGAGTTGTGCACTCTCCGTTCTTTGGACTTCTCGTTCCATTTCCAATCTTTGGACAAAATGTGTCCGTTCTTCCAGCTCTTCTTCCTTCAATTCCAGCCTCCGGATTTCTCCCAGCTCCTTTTCCATGTCACTAATCTTCACTGTGTGGCTATGACCGCTCATGTCGCCTACTTGCCTTTGTCTTTGTCCTCATTTCTTTAGATTGCTCTCGTCTTGACCTTTCCTCCATTAGCACTTGCTTGTCTTGCCTTCTTTTCCATGTCGCACCATGTGAGCAAGTTGCTCCACCTTCTCCTCTCGAGCTGCCAATTGCTTGGTAAGAGCCTTGTTCTCCGAATATGAGTTGTTTGCCTCCTGTGGCCTTGTTTCAAGACTCTTTTCCAAGTGCTCCACTTGAGCTTCCATCCTCATAACATCCTCCACCTGGGTTTCCTCGCCTACGCAATTTCCCTTGCTTGGTAGGTCCTTGTCTTCTCCGCTCCGTCTTCAAGAATTCAACTCTCCTCTTGGCGGCTCCTACATCTACCTTCTTGAACATCTCCCCTATGCGCATCTCCTCCAACATGTCTAAGTCTCCTTTCTTACCTCCGGAGACTCAAGGCCTTTGCCTTGCTCATGGGATCTTACATCCCTTGCTTCCCTATGATGAGCTCCCGCTCATCACTTGGTGAGCAACTCCTCCCACCGTGACTCCATCCGCTCGCCCACCTAGCAGGGCCGGTTGCCTTCTTATCTCCTCTTGGGAGCTTCCAAACCGTGACTTCCTTTTCCCTCCTACCGTGGTAGGAGGTGCTCACCGTAGGACTACTTCCCTACCGTGGTAGGACTAATTCTGCCGTGGGCCTTGTCATGAGGAGGGCGAAGGGGTCCCAAACCCTGTGGGAACACCTCCCACCCTCGCGGGATTCCACCCATGGTAGGATCTATCCTACCTTCCATCTCCGCATCTTCCGCGGTCCAAACTTCAAATCCCCTACAACTTCTCCTTGCAAGTCCTCCTGCACATCCTCGGCCTATCTTTGGAGGATTCCTTCCGCAATAATGTCCGGTGGTGGCACCTCCTTTAGGCAAAGCACCAAGCACTCCTGTCCCTCTCACAGTAAGTACACAATGTTAAAGGGATGCTTGGAATCATCCAACTCCTTACTTGTGAGTAGCCCCTCTACTTCCCACAAATGCACTAGATAAGTGCTAAGATAGCACGGCCGTGGACTGTCTTCATCCGACGCGTTGGGTTTCAGCAACTTTTCCCGGTGGTAGATGTATGCTTCATACATGATGAGCCCCCAATCCGGCTTCGCTCCTTGAGTGATCTTCCACAGAAAATGGAGGAAGGTAGTGCTGAAATATGACACCCTTGGATTGCTCACCAGGCCCAAAACAATTCTTGTGAACAATCTCCACTTGGGCTCCAAGATTTGGTCCGTCCAACCATTCTTAGACTTAGCCTTCATGCCCCTTGCATAAGTGTAAGGGCTCCCTTGGGAAGATCCGCCGTTGATGCACGCTTGCCTCCGCTCGTTCCTTCCATCAAGCGTGATTCCGCTATCCTCGCTATCCGCTGCCATATACAGCGTATGCTCCTTATCCAACACCGTGGATCCGTCCGTCGTTTCTGTCCGGTAAGGCGGCCAATTCCTCTTCCGTCTGCTGCAAATTAGCAAAACACTCTTCTATCAATTCAAGGTTGGTGTAGGACCAATGCCCATACACCCACTCTATATATTCTCCTCTGCTGCCCAAGGTCGAAAGTCGAAAGGTCTCTAGAGGATAGCTGGCCTGCATAGCACGTAAACAAGGGCATGTCAAATTTCCACCCTCAGTCGATCCTCCCGCCTTAGACCTCTTGCAGCTCCTGCGCCACCTCCTTGGTGGACGCTCCTTCCTTAGCTACTACCTCCTTGCCCTTGGTCATGGTGGGCTTGGTCATGGCCTCCTTGGTTAGTACTTGCAGAAATTGAAGAAAAGTGATGCCTCTCCTGCAATTCCTGCTCACCGACTTCTTATCCTTGCAAACGTTTCTCCTCCTCCTCGATTTGCTCTTGCTCACAGCTCAAAGGTCCTTGCCCTTGCTCTCCTTCCTCAGCCCTTACACCTTGGCGTCTCAAAACCCGATTTTTCACTGCAAAAATTCCCCACGGACTCTTACACCCCACATCAATTTAGGAGCCCTTCCTGCACGGTTTCCTAGCAATCTTGCCACGCTCCACCCTCCTAGGCACCCTCACGAGCTTGGCAAGTGTTGGGTTGCCCCAACCTTCTTCTCCCTTCTCTTCTTCTCTTTTCCTCCTTCTTCCTCTCTTGGGCGCTGGTGGTTGCCTCCTTGCTGAGCTTGCGCCCCTTCTTCTCCTCCTCAACACAGGCGCGTGTCAGTGGCGGTGCTGTATGGGGGCCTTGGGCAGCTTGAGGTGTGGCGCCTTCTGCTGTGAGGCCGTCTCTTCAAGTTTCGAGTTGTGGCCTCCTGCGGGCACTGCGACCACTTTTATAAGTCACCCAAGGGTTAGAAAAGTAACTACCATTCTATCCTGCCCTTGGATGTGTGCCACGTGGCCCTCCCACCATTGATGTTAGTTTCCTAATTTACTTATACTAAAATACCAATTTCCCTATTTTCTAATTTCTAAGAAAATTAGCCTCTAATTTCTTAATTACCTATTTTGGCCTATTTATCTAGTCCACTAAAAGACTCTATATATAGCAAGCCTATCCTGCCTAAAACATAATCTACTTTCCTTAGAAACCTATCTCCTACCGTGGTAGGACATCCTCCTACCATGGTAGGCGTTCTCCCCCTTCTCCTACCACGGTAGGAGTTTCTCCTACGGCGGTAGGATACCTTCCTACCCTCTCCTACCATGGTAGGAGCTATTCCTAGGTAGGTGATCAAAACACTAGCGGGGTCCTCCTACGGTGGTAGGATCTCTCCTACCCTCGTCTACCATGGTAGGAGTTTCTCCTGTGGTAGGACACCTCCTACCACTCATGTAGGTTACCTTTTCTCCTCACCAGGTCGTTTTGACCCGTTTCTTTTCCTGCATATCCTCTGCCTTCCCATGGTCCTACAACTCCCGCTCAAAAGGAGCAAAAATTTCCTTGCATGTCTTCACCAAACCATTTCTAGCAAAGAGTGTGGGCTGTTTCAAAGCGAACTCATTTAAGCTAGTTGCCCAAACTTTTGCGTTCCACATACTCCTCTTCCTCCTCCTCCTCCTTCCTCCTCCTTCCCCATTCACTCTAGTTGGCGGCATCCACCTCATTGCGGTCCCATCTCTTCCCATCTAATCCCATCACCAAACCACCTCCTCCTCCTTGGTCATCCATACCTCAAGTCCAAAATTGTCTTTCTCGGATCGGCGCCTCCTCTTCCACCTCCTCCTTCCTCCTCCTTTCTCCTACCCTCTCCTACCATGGTAGGAGTTTCTCCTCACCTTTTTGTTCCTACCTTTTGGTCTTCCCTCTTTTTCTTTGGTAGAAATTTCTTCTCTTCCACGCATCACGGACTCATCTAAATTTCTCCTCGATTTCCTCCTTGGGCTCCTCCTTCCATCACCTCTAGCGGCTTCCTTGAAAGGCCACTTCTACCTCTGGCACTTGCATGCATAGATGGACATGGTGATAAATCTAGGAGAAAAGCTTCAACCTCTCTTCACACAACTTGTCGAAATTGGGCTCGATTTTCCTTGACAACCATGAACATGGTGACAAATAATCTTGCTAACCTCTTGCGAGAAAACATAGGAGCATCTCCATCAGCTGTCTTTGTTGCCAAATCTCACATTGATAGTTGGGTTCCAATTCCCCGCCTTAACCGGTGTCGCTCTCCTGCTTTACCCAGGCAGTTCCATCACCAAACCACCTCCTCCTCCTTTCTCCTACCCTCTCCTACCAATTCCTCCCAATCCCTCCTCCTTTCTCCTACCATGGTAGGAGTTTCTCCTACGGTGGTAGGACACCTCCTACCACGGTAGGAGTTTCTCCTACCCTCGTCTACCATGGTAGGACATCCTCCTACCATGGTAGGCGTTTTCCCTTTCTCCTACCATGGTAGGACATCCTCCTCCTCCTCCTCCTTTCCCCGGGCCTCGCGCCTCCTCCTCCTCCTTCCTCCTCCTCCTTCCTCCTCCTCGGCCACGCCCCCCTCGCCTTCCTCCTCCTCCTCCTTCCTCCTCCTTCCTCCTCCTTCCTCCTCCTTCCTCCTCTGCGTCGCGACTCGCGATGTCGGATGATTGAGCTCCCTCGCCTTCCTCCTCCTCCTGCGGATCGATGTCCTCGCCGGCTTCCCGGCGCTCCGACCATCGTTGTGCTCAGCGCTCCTTGTGGCCGTTGCTCCTTGTTTGAGCGGACTTGGTTACTTCCTAGTTAAGTTCCCCGGTTCCATCACCTCTCACGTTGCTCCACACCCCAATCCAACCCCTCGTTCTCAGTGTTGACTCAAGCCTATAATTTTGTCATTCCTAATTATACCAACCCCCTACCTCACATATATAGACTTTTAGTGGACATCCCAAGTCCATGGGCCAAGGAACATCGAGTTCCCCCTTTATTATCTAACCTAAATAAATGCCATAGGCCAGGGCGTTTCTTCTTGATACCTCCCCTTCAGCGACTTTTCCCACACTTGACCAAAAACCACTTCCACATCCCATTTCGCGATCGTTCCATAGGGGAAAAAGCTCCCTTTCCCAGACACCTCTCCCCATATTTGGTACATCTGAGACCACCCCACCCCACCATGGTTGACTTTTCAAGCCCAGATCCCCCTTGAGCTTGTGAGCACTCACATGTTAAGGGGCTAGCCTCTGGGCTCAATCCCAATCCCAAGAGATGGCAAAAATGGGCAAAATGGCAATTCCATTCACAGCAGCAAGCTGAGGCACAAAAGCTCAAGTGACCTTGGATCTCCTTAGATCTTAAGGAAGGTTGACTCAAACCCAAAAAACTTCCTCGCAACCACCAGACTCTGGACAAAAGCAAAAATTTTGCCTCTTGCAAGAGCGGAAGCCTACCTTGGAAAATCTCCCCGTGACCAACTGATGGCTACTCAAGCCTCTCCCTAAGATCAACCCTCTTTAAAACCTCCTCCTTCCTCCTCCTTCCTCCAGCAAAAAAGCCTTAAGACTTGTCACAATTCCTCACTCCCAATCCACTTCCCATCTTGGTGGTAGACAATTTTCTCTCCTCCTTCCAACCACAACAAAGGAGAATGTCCCTCCTACACTTCCACCTCAACCCCTTATGTGAATGGAGAATCCCATGACCTCCAAACTATCATAGCTTCCTCTCCTCTCTTGAACCAATAATGTTCTCCAGAAGGACTTCCTCATGATGATGGCTCCCTGCTACCCTTTTTCCCTTGACCACTCAGTAGATCAAGGCGGAAGAGACACACCCCAAAAGATCCACAGGATCCCCACGCCCTCATGATCACCCTCCACTCCACCCTGCAGAGTGACCGCCCTCCCACAGGTGGTGAGCTCCACTGGTGAGCTTCACCAGTGACCACCTCCTCCTTCCTCCTCCTCCTTCCTCCTCTTCCTCCTCTTCCTCCTCTTCCTCCTCCTTCCTCCTCCCCCCACTAGCTTGCTAAGCAACCTCCTCCAAGGGTGAAGTTCTCCTCCCCCCACTGAGGAACCCCAAGACCCACCGGTTGACTCCCTAAATATGAAGACTCAAGATCCTTAGGTATACAAACCACGGGAGGAAAGAAAAATCCAACTCTCATCGCCTGGGAAGGAACAACTCAGCTTCCTCCTCACAACACTCTCTTAAGGCTTTGAACCACCTCTTACAAGATCCTATCCTAGCATTCAAAGTCCCAAGCGTGAAGGAAAACCCGGGGCACTCGAGATTCCCCCTAGCGGCCACACTTATCCCTTTGTCGTTTAAATGCGTTGGGTTTCGTCCCATGAGACTTGTGGAGCAGTCGAATCTTGAGAAATCGTCACTACTGCAGCTACACACTACCTCAGCCTTCTAAACAAGCAAGGCGCCCTCTCACGCTCCCTCTCACAGCTCGCCGTCTTTGCGTAAACTCCTCAACCTACAGCGACACCACACAATTGCGGGTTCGTCTTAACAAGGTGTCTATCACGGGCGCCAGGGACCCACACCACACATAACCGTCCCTACTCCTAAGACACTCTTCTCCACACAGGGGCGCCCTCTTACTTGCAGTTGGGATTCGTCCCTTAGGCTGCACTGTGGCCTTAGTTTTCCTACACTCTAATCCTCCTCACAACTCTCTCAATCAACAACGCCCTCTTCTTCTCTACTCATCTACCCTTCCTTCCTCCACAATCTCCTACTCTAACACCAATTCTGGCTCATTAATTCCAACTCGCCCTTACGGCTGGCGCACAGGGTCCGTCAGGAATTGAGTTCTTCCTTGGGCGGTTGCTATGTGGTTTTGCACGACGAGAACCTCCGAGTCTTTCCACCAGTCTACCCTCAAGCCGAGAGTTCCTTGAGCATCGCCACACACTCAAAGCAAAACAATTCACACAGCAACCATTCACAAGGGGAGCAGCTAGCAGGGGCGCTGCAAAGAGCAAGCCCTCCGCCCAGCACTCCGACCGCGTTCTCCTCTCTACGGACCTGCGTTGGCTTGCGGCCGCATTCTGCACACAAAGTGAAGGACTCGGGAGGATGGGGCGCAAGACACGATAATTTTACTTCACAAGCTCCCTCCTTTTATAGGAGGTCCTCACAGCCTCCCTGGCGCGCCCTCCAGCCTTGCCTTACTCCTTATTTTAGTGTATCCCTGTCGACTTTAAGTTCGACATCCAAGCATCTTGGGTAAAATTCTATTCTAGCAAATTCACCTATGTGAGCCTTAATGGCTCTGTCAACATTCCTATCTAGCTAGTCAACACACTCTCTTGGGTGACAAGCATTAATGCTCCTCCTCTAAAGAAAAGTCTTCCCAAGTGGCATCTTGCCCCATGTCTTCAAGCTAATTTAAGGACTTCTTATGAATCCCTTCCTTATCTTGATGCCTATCTTGAGTTCCTTCCTCCAATAAAATAGCCGGGCTCTCTTAGCCTGGCTCATCCTCGACTTCTCCTCTTCCTCTCACTTGTGGAGCAAGTGAGCTCCTTCTCTGCACCCATGTTAGGAGGTTGGTCTTCTCCTTGTGATTCTTGCTCCATTCCTGCAAGATCAACCCCTCTTCCTTCTTTCCTGCAAGGGCCAAGGTACTCGCCTCCCTTGCCGTCAAATCCATGCTAGCAGCCTTCGAATCCGCTTCTTCCACCCTCCTACCATGGTAGGACCTTCTCCTACCACGGTGAGTCCCTCCTACCAGTAGGAACTCCTCCTACCAGTAGGAGTTCCTCGTCGTTTCTTCTTCCTTACCCCTTCACAGGGGTGATTCTCTCCACTGTGCAGCTTCTCCCTTCACTCGCTTCTCCACAGTGCAGTTTCTCCACCCTGCTTGGGACACTCTCCAAGTCTAAGGCTTCGGTTGGACTTGCATGAGGGCCTCCCTATCATCGTCATGAGGTCCCAACATCCTCCTCTTAAGTCGCAACAACTCGTTAGTGGCCTTGAGCACCTTGTTGTGAAGATGGGCTGCAAATCGTTGTTGTGCCATCTCCAATTCTTGTAATCCTCAAGCCATACTCCATGCTCACACTTGCTTTTGTAAGCATCTCGCTCAAAAGCTCACGGTCTTGACATGGAGAGCCACATTCTCCGTCCTCTCATTTTGCGGTTGGCGGATCAATCTCTCTTGTAGGCATAATCAGCGAAATCTGCTCCCTCACGCCAACATATGCTTGCCTCATGGCGGCCTTTCTCCTTTGCCATTTCTTCCTCCAACTCCCCTATCCTCCTAGGGAGTTGTGCATTCTCCGTTCTGGACTTCTCGTTCCATTTCCAATCTTTGGACAAAATGTGTCCGTTCTTCCAGCTCTTCTTCCTTCAATTCCAGCCTCCGTGGTTTCTCCCGCTCCTTTTCCATGTCACTAATCTTCACTGTGTGGCTATGACCCGCTCATGTGCGCCTACTTGCCTTTGTCTGTCCTCATTTCTCGAGATTGCTCTCGTCTTGACCTTTCCTCCATTAGCAGCACTTGCTTGTCTTGCCTTCTTTTCCCATATGCACCATGTGAGCAAGTTGCTCCACCTTCTCCTCTCGAGCTGCCAATTGCTTGGTAAGAGCCTTGTTCTCCGAATATGATGGTTTGTTTCTGTTGCCTCGTCTCAAGACTCTTCTCCAAGTGCTCCACTTGAGCTTCCATCCTCATAACATCCTCCCGGGTTTCCTCGCCTACACCGCAATTTCCCTTGCTTGGTAGGTCCTTGTCTTCTCCTCCGTCTTCAAGAATTCAACTCTCCTCTTGGCGGCTCCTATGTCTACCTTCTGAACATCTCCCCTATCGCGCATCTCCTCCAACATGTCCAAGTCTCCTTTCTTACCTCCGGAGACTCAAGGCCTTTGCCTTGCTCATGGGATCTTACATCCCTTGCTTCCCTATGATGAGCTCCCGCTCATCACTTGGTGGGCAACTCCTCCCACCGTGACTCCATCCGCTCGCCCACCTAGCAGGCCGGTTGCCTTCTTATCTCCCCCTTGGGAGCTTCCAAACCGTGACTTCCTTTCCCTCCTACCGTGGTAGGAGGTGCTCCAGTGGGACTACTTCCCTACCGTGGTAGGACTAATTCCACCCGTAGGCCTTGTCATGAGAGGGCGAAGGGGTCCCAAACCCTGTGGAACACCTCCCACCCTCGCAGAGATTCACCGCCATGGTAGGATCTATCCTACCTTCCATCTCCGCATCCCATGTCCAAACTTCAAATCCCCTACAACTTCTCCTTGCAAGTCCTCCTGCATCCTCCGGCCTATCTTTCGGAGGATTCCTTCCGGCAATAATGTCGGTGGTGCTGCGGCACCTCCTTTAGCGCAAAGCACCAAGCACTCCTGTCCCTCTCACAGTAAGTACACAATGTTAAAGGGATGCTTGGAATCATCCAACTCCTTACTTGTGAGTAGCCCTCTACTTCCCACAAATGCACTAGATAAGTGCTAAGATAGCATGACCTTGGGCATCTTCATCCAAGCGTTGGGTTTGACAACTTCTCCTGGTAGGTGTATGCTTCATACATGATGAGCCCCAATCCGGCTTCGCTCCTTGAGTGATCTTCCATAGAAAATGGAGGAAGGTAGTGCTGAAATATGACACCCTTGGATTGCTCACCAAGCCCAAAACAATTCTTGTGAACAATCTCCACTTGGGCTCCAAGATTTGGTCCGCCAACCGTTCTTGGACTTAGCCTTCATGCCCCTTGCATAAGTGTAAGGGCTCCCTTGGGAAGATCCGCCGTTGATGCACGCTTGCCTCCACTCGTTCCTTCCATCAACGTGATTCCGCTATCCTCTTCTCCGGCTGCCATATACAGCGTATGCTCCTTACAATCCAACACCGTGGATCCGTCCGTGCGTTCCTATCCGGTAAGGCGGCCAATTCCTCTTCAATGCTGCTTTAGCAAAACACTCCTCTATCAATTCAAGGTTGGTGTAAGACCAATAGCCCATACACCCACTCTAGCTGAATATTCTCCTCTGCTGCCCAAGGTCGAAAGTCGAAAGGTCTCTAGAGGATAGCTGGCCTGCATAGCGTAAATAAGGGCATGTCAAATTTCCACCCTCGGTGATCCTCACCTTAGACCTCTTGCTCTGCGCCACCTCCTTGGTGGACGCTCCTTCCTTAGCTACTACCTCCTTGCCCTTGGTCATGGTAGGCTTGGTCATGGCCTCCTTGGTTAGTACTTGCGAAATTGAAGAAAAGTGATGCCTCTCCTGCAATTCCTGCGGCACACCGACTTCTTATCCTTGCAAGCGTTTCTCCTCCTCGTGATTTGCTCTTGCTCACAGCTCAAAGGTCCTTGCCCTTGCTCTCCTCCCACCGTGACTCCATCCGCTCGCCCACCTAGCAGGCCGGTTGCCTTCTTATCTCCCTTGGGAGCTTCCAAACCGTGACTTCCTTTCCCTCCTACCGTGGTAGGAGGTGCTCCAGTGGGACTACTTCGACTAATTCCTGCCTTGTCATGAGAGGGCGAAGGGGTCCCAAACCCAGGAACACCTCCCACCCTCGCAGATTCACCATGGTAGGATCTATCCTACCTTCCATCTCCGCATCCTTGCGGTCCAAACTTCAAATCCCCTACAACTTCTCCTTGCAAGTCCTCCACACGCATCCTCGGCCTATCTTTCGGAGGATTCCTTCCAATAATGTCGGTGGTGCTGCGGCACCTCCTTTAGCGCAAAGCACCAAGCACTCCTGTCCCTCTCCTGGTACACAATGTTAAAGGGATGCTTGGAATCATCCAACTCCTTACTTGTGAGTAGCCCTCTACTTCCCACAAATGCACTAGATAAGTGCTAAGATAGCATATGGTGTCTTCATCCAAGCGTTGGGTTTGACAACTTCTCCGGTGGTAGGTGTATGCTTCATACATGATGAGCCCCAATCCGGCTTCGCTCCTTGAGTGATCTTCCATAGAAAATGGAGGAAGGTAGTGCTGAAATATGACACCCTTGGATTGCTCACCAAGCCCAAAACAATTCTTGTGAACAATCTCCACTTGGGCTCCAAGATTTGGTCCGCCAACCGTTCTTGGACTTAGCCTTCATGCCCCTTGCATAAGTGTAAGGGCTCCCTTGGGAAGATCCGCCGTTGATGCACGCTTGCCTCCACTCGTTCCTTCCATCAACGTGATTCCGCTATCCTCTTCTCCGGCTGCCATATACAGCGTATGCTCCTTACAATCCAACACCGTGGATCCGTCCGTGCGTTCCTATCCGGTAAGGCGGCCAATTCCTCTTCAATGCTGCTTTAGCAAAACACTCCTCTATCAATTCAAGGTTGGTGTAAGACCAATAGCCCATACACCCACTCTAGCTGAATATTCTCCTCTGCTGCCCAAGGTCGAAAGTCGAAAGGTCTCTAGAGGATAGCTGGCCTGCATAGCGTAAATAAGGGCATGTCAAATTTCCACCCTCGGTGATCCTCACCTTAGACCTCTTGCTCTGCGCCACCTCCTTGGTGGACGCTCCTTCCTTAGCTACTACCTCCTTGCCCTTGGTCATGGTAGGCTTGGTCATGGCCTCCTTGGTTAGTACTTGCACGAAATTGAAGAAAAGTGATGCCTCTCCTGCAATTCCTGCAGCACCTGCCAGCTTCCTATCCTTGCAAACGTTTCTCCTCCTCAGTGATTTGCTCTTGCTCACAGCTCAAAGGTCCTTGCCCTTGCTCTCCTCCTGCAGTCCTTACACCTTGGCGTCCCCAAAACCCCGATTTCTCCTGCAAGAGAAAGCTCACCAAAATTCCTCCACGGACTCTTACACCTGCCACAGCAATTTAGGAGCCCTTCCTTCACGGTTTCCTAGCAATCTTGCCACGCTCCACCCTCCTAGGCACCCTCACGAGCTTGGCAAGTGTTGGGTTGCGCCCCAACCTTCTTCTCCCTTCTCTTCTTCCTCAATTTCCTCCTGCTCCTTCTCTTGGGCGCTGGCTTCCACCTCCTCCTTGAGCTCACCTTCTTCTTCACCTTGCCACAAGCCACCTGGCCTTGCACCTAGCCTTCCCAAGCACCAACTCTGCTGTATGATTTGGCGCTCCTCCGTTCCTCACAGTCCTTACACCTTGGCGTCCCAGATTTCTCCTGCAAGCTCACCAAAATTCTCCCGGACTCTTACACAGCAATTTAGGAGCCCTTCCTGCACGGTTTCCTAGCAATCTTGCCACGCTCCACCCTCCTAGGCACCCTCACGAGCTTGGCAAGTGTTGGGTTCGCCCCAACCTTCTTCTCCCTTCTCTTCTTCCTCAATTTCCTCCTTCTTTCTCTTGGGCGCGGACTTCCACCTCCTCCTTGAGCTCACGCCCTTCTTCTTCACCTTGCCACAAGCCACCTGGCCTTGCACCTAGCCTTCCCAAGCACCAACTCTGCTGTTATGATTTGAAGCGAATTCTCCTCCAAAGTTCCTCACGAGTCCTTACACTTGTGTCTCGATTTGGGAGCTTTTCCTTCACAATTTCTCGTCCTGCCACGCCCCACCCTTCCTATCGCTCCTGCAAAGTTAGGGAGGTGTGGTTTGCCTGCACCTCGTTTCCTTCCTCTTTCTCTTTCTTCTGCACCTCCTCTTGGCGTCATTTTCTCCTCCGTTGCCCAACTTGCGCCTTCCTCTTCAGCTTAGCATGGGCGTGTGTCAGCGTTGCTGTATGGGGGCCAGCTTGATGTGGCGCCTTCTGTGTTAGTCTCCTCAAGTTTAGTTGTGGCCTCTTGTGCAACCACTTTTATAAGTCACCCAAGGGTTAGAAAAGTAACTACCATTCTATCCTGCCCTTGGATGTGTGCCACGTGGCCCTTTCTCACCGTTGATGTTAGTTTCCTAATTTCCTTATACTAAAATACCATTCTATTTTTCTAATTCTAAAATTAGCCTCTAATTTCTTAATTACCTATTTTGGCCTATTTATCTAGTCCACTAAAAGACCCTATATATAGCAAGCCTATCCTGCCTAAAACATAAGCTACTTTCCTTAGCAACCTACCTCCTACGTGGTAGGACATCCTCCTACCATGGTAGGCGTTTTCCCTTTTCTCCTACCACGGTAGGAGTTACTCTCTGGTGGGATACCTTCCTACCCTCTCCTACCATGGTAGGAGCTATTCCTACAGTAGGTGATCAAAACACTAGCGGTCATTCTCCTCGGTGGTAGGATCTCTCCTACCCTCGTCTACCATGGTAGGAGTTTCTCCTACGGTGGTAGGACACCTCCACCACTCATGTAGGTTACCTTTTCTCCTCACCGGGTCGTTTTGACCCGTTTCTTTTCCTGCATATCCTCTTTGCCTTCCAGGCATGGTCCTACAACTCCCGCTCAAAAGGAGCAAAAATTTCCTTGCATGTCTTCACCAAACCATTTCTAGCAAAGAGTGTGGGCTGTTTCAAAGCGAACTCATTTAAGCTTGTTGCCCAAACTTTTGCGTTCCACATACTCCCCTCCTCACTGTTTGCGTCCTGCAAACAGAATCTCTGAAGGTACTTCTTAACCTTCCACCCATTCACTCTAGTTGGCGAAATCCCCATCCGGCTGCGTGGTTGCGGATCCATTCTCATACTGCCACCACCTCATAAGGTCCCATCCATCTCAACCTAAGCTTCCAGGAAGTCCATATATCGGCTATCATATAGAAGAACCAAATCCCGGCCATGATAGCTTCTTGCTTCCTCAACTTCCCATCATGCCTATCCTTTCTAAGCTCCACGAATTCTGAGTTTCTTCTAAAGCATCTTCCCTACGTTCCTCCTGCTCTATGAAAGACTCTAGTCTAGCTTCCTGACTATCCTCTACAGTCATGCGTTCATCCTCCATGATTCTATAGGTAGGTACTTCAAATTCCACTAGCATCACAGGAGACATGCCATATGTTAAGTAATAAGAGGTCTTCTTGGTTGTCACCTTCTCCGCTGTCCTGTAAGCCCATAATGCCTGCATCTAAGATCTTCTTCACCGTGATTTACACTGAATAATGGCCTCCAACCTCTTCTGCATGCAAAGCTTCTTTAAGAAGAAGCTTCCTTCCCTTCAAACAACGTCGGATCTTCTCATCCAAACCAAGCTTGTATAAGACCCCATCTCTTAGACAATAAGGCACAGCTCTAGGGAGAAAGACAGCACGCCCTTCCCTAGACAAACTATCCAACATGATTCCGTGCTCCAAGAAATTTCATACCTCACCATTCAATAACATGGACATGGGAGTCCTTCACGTTCTAATCTCCTCCTTCCACGCATACCACGTCGCCTCCTGCTAGCTCGCCCACCAGCAGCCCCGCGTTGTTCCATCCACAAATCAGTTTCTCCCCATCTTTGCAAGTTTTGAGCTGCGGCCGTTTTGCATGCTCCTCCTCCAACAACGTTCGGTTCTTCCATTCCTGCTGGTCTAGCCTCGTGTCCAGGTCCAGCTCGTGCTCCCATGGCGACCTCCTCGCTGTTTGCACCCCATGGCCACCTCATGAGTGATTTCCCATGAATCTGCCATTTTCTTCTCCTGCCGTTTTTGCTCAAGCTTCTCATGGGATGCATCTCCTTCCTCGCCCTCTGGCGCACCTACCTCCCTAGGGTCGTCTCCTCCTTGCGGCCCCATGGCGCAGCCCACCTTGCCAAGTGGGGCGCCTTTTCTTTTCTTGAGCGCTCCCATATCCGTTTTGCTTCTTTCTTTTGCCAACGTGGCCTCCACTTGCAGCCCTCCTGACTGCTCACCCTTGAGGAGCATTCCAGCCTCCTCCTCGCGCCCATACTGGCGCCCTTTTATCCTCTCGGTTCCAGTTGTCCTGCTGCGGCCTTTCACTGCGCTCCCTTCTTGCTCATTTGACCTCTCTGGCAGCAAGGCTTGCTGATCAATCCTTAGGCCGTCTACAACATGCTCACGTCCTCCCCTTCAACCCAGGCCGTGGCAACCAACTCCTCGTCGAAAATCGGTCATCTGTGGCCTCAAGTCGCTCTCCGGTTTTGTCGAAAAATGAAACTGCATTCTCATGCTCTTTCGCACCTTCTTAAACTCTACCATCTCCTCTACACTTAGAAATCTTCACCACCTTACCACATTCTAGCTCTAATTTTTCTATGGCACATGGATCTACATGTGTTCCTCTAACTCCTTCCTACTGCTGTTTCCCAACTTTTATCAAGAAAGGTCATACCATAGGCCTTGCTTTTGCGAAGGCTACATCCTTGTGGCCGTGGTGGTACTCTCTCCTCTATCTAATCATACAAAGACTCCCTCCTCTTCCTTTGCAGAGTCCTCAATCGGACCAACGTGTGATGTGCATAGCTCAAGCCACAAAACCGGTTCAGAGATATAGCTCTCAAACCATCCCAATGCAATGGTGATACAATCTCATACGTGTGACTATACCGCTACTGGGCATGACCTCGAAGTACTCTAGGAAAATTTTGGAGACAATCCGCTGTTGAGGCTTCCAAATTCGCATGAGTCACATGTTCAAAAGTTTGCACAAAAGCCTGAGCATCTTCACCTCGTTGCTTCTCCCCAAATCTCACATATTGCTGGTGGTGGTGACTTCCACCACCTCCACTTCCTCCACTCATGGTTGAGGCGTCCACAAAAGTGGGCACCTCCAAGAAACTCCACCTGTCTGGCGGTAAATAATCTGCAAGCGGGATGTACTATACAGACTTGGGCACACAAGCGCCTCGATCCTCTTAACAAGCAAGGTTGAAAGGGCAGCAAGATGGGCGTAATTGATCAAGACCTTGCAAACCTCGGCCATTAGATCTTGCCCCAACTTCTCCCGCCAAATCTCACCCTCTTGCCTTCCTCCTCTTCGACGACCAACTCGAGCTAGAAGAGCTCAACAATCACGCCAAAAATCCTCCTCTTGCAAGAACGGAAGATGTACCTTGGAAATTATTGGCGGCTGATTCTTGACCCTCACCCTTGATCAGCCTCGGCAACAACCTCCTTCCTCTCGCTGTCCGTGAGCACAACCTCCTCTTGCTCTTAGACAACTTCTCTTCTTCCTCAACGGAACCCTTGAAGATGTTAGCACATGTAGCTTCCTCCAAGAGCTCTCTCCTCCACTTCTTCCTTTGCACATCAGCAGCAACTAAGCTTTCTTCACGCACATGATTTCTCCATTCAGTTCACAAATCCCTTGCAGACAAAGGCGGGGTGATCTCCTCTCAACTCCTACGAAAATTACTTCCTCCCTCCCACTAGACTTACGCAAGCACGCTCACACCCCTCAACACACAACTATCCAAAACAGCAAATCCCCTCCTACTCCTGTTCCACTCATGTTGCTTGGTCCGGATGAGCTAGGCGAACTCACACTCCCTTCCTCTCCTGCAGTAAATTCTCCAACCAAAGTTCTCTGCAGAAAGGGTGTCTGCACAAAGATTGGGGGCGTTGTGGGATGGTGTCTCCCTAGGTGTGCGTCCCAAGGGAGCTGAGTGATTCTATCAAGCGCTCCGCAAGATCTTGACCATAGAAATTCCCCTTGCTCACCCTCCTCCTTCACTTTGTTTTGGAAGTTGAGCTAGATCCACCACTCCTGAAGGTCCAGCGTTGAGAAGGCCCGGTGCTGGTAGCTGAACTTGAATCGTGCTCGAAGCGGTGCTTCCTCCTCGCTTTCCTCTTCACACAACTCCTCTTCAACCACCTCCTTTGTTGTCGGTGATTTGCGTCCCTTCTCGAGCGTTTTCTGCTGGATCACTTGGCTCCCCTTGTAGGCAAGGGCAAAAAGCCTCCTCCTCAAGCGCCCTTAGCTCTTCCTCCTCCACGGAGCCGTGCAACCACCGCTGCGTTTTCCTCCCTCCATTGATTTCTTCTTGCAGCTCTTAGATCTCTTGCGATGGTGGGGTGACCTCCTATGGTTTTCTCCTCTCCCCTCCCTCACATACATCTGCAAGCATCCTCATAGCCTCCAAAACACGGTTGTTAAAGAAAAATCAGCCAACCGCCATCGCCATTCTTGCTGCGAGAACACAAAATCACACCATTCGGGAGGCGTGGGCTCCTCCTTCACAACGCAGGTTCCAGGACGTGTAGGCTTCTTCCTAGACCCCGCTCCACCTCCTTACAAGATCTTCTCAGCTCATCTGCAAGCTAGCAACAAAATCTCAAAATTTCAATTGTTTAGCCACAAGTCCCGGCAGCAGCGCCAAAAATGTGGGAGGAAAACCCGGGGCACTCGAGATTCCCCTCTAGCGGCCACACTTATCCCACGTTTGTCGTTGGGTTTCGTCCCATGAGACTTGGGAGCAGTGAATCTTGAGAAATCCGTCACTACTGCACACTACCTCAGCCTTCTAAACAAGCAAGGCGCCCTCTCACTCCCTCTACCGGCTCCCGTCGCCCGTAAACTCACTCCCCTCAACCTACGACACCACAATTGCAGTTCGTCTTATGCTGTCTATCACGGGCGCCGGGGACCCCGACCCACACCGCAACCGTCCCTACTCCTAAGACACTCTTCTCCACGGGCGCCCTCTTACTTGCAGTTGGGATTCGTCCCTTAGGCTCACTGTGGCCTTAGTTTTCCTACACTCTAATCCTCCTCACAACTCTCTCAATCAACGCCTCTTCTTCTCTACTCATCTACCCTTCCTTCCTCCACAATCTCCTACTCTAACACCAATTGCTGGCTCATTAATTCCAACTCGCCCTTACGGCTGGCACGTCCGTCAGGAAGTGGAGTTCTTCCTTGGGCGGTTGCTATGTGGTTTGCAGGCGAGAACCTCCGAGTCTTCCCACGAGTCTACCCTCAAGCCGAGTTCCTTGAGCATCGCCACACACTCAAAGCAAAACAATTCACCTGCAACCATTCACAAGGAGGCGGCGCCTGCAAGAGCAAGCCCTCCACCCGGCCTCCGACCCCGTTCTCCTCTCTGCAGACCTGCGTTGGCTTGCGGCACGAAATTCTGCACACAAAGTGAAGGACTCGGGAGGATGGGGCGCAAGACACGATAATTTTACTTCACAAGCTCCCTCCTTTTATAGGAGGTCCTCACATCTGACCTCCCACAGCGCGCCCTCCAGCCTTTGCCTCCTTATTTTAGTGTATCCTATTGTCGACTTTAAGTTCGACATCCAAGCATCTTGGGTAAAATTCTATTCTAGCAAATTCCACCTATGTGAGCCTTAATGGCTCTGTCAACATTCCTATCTAGCTAGTCAACACACTCTCTGGTGACAAGCATTAATGCTGTCCTCCTCTAAAGAAAAGTCTTCCCAAGTGGCATCTTGCCCCAAGCTAATTTAAGGACTTCTTATGAATCCCTTATCTTGATCCTCCTCACAACTCTCTCAATCAACAACGCCCTCTTCTTCTTTTCCTCATTTCTCTTCTTCTCTACTCATCTACCCTTCCTCTCTTCTTCTTTTCCTCCCACCGTGACTTCCTTTCCCCTTCCCCTCTTCCTTCTTGGGAGCTTCCAAACCGTGACTTCCTTTCCCCTTCCCCTCTTCCTTCTTTAGGGACCTCTACATGTGCCTCTCTCCACCTTACATCCCTTGCTTGTCTTCTTCTCTACTCATCTACCCTTCCTTCCTCCACAATCTCCTACTCTAATCCTCCTTCCTCTCCTTTCTTACCTCCGGAGACTCAAGGCCTTTGCCTTGCTCATGGGATCTTACATCCCTTGCTTGGTAGGTCCTTGTCTTCTTCCTTCCTCCACAATCTCCTACTCTAACACCAATTGCTTGGTAGGTCCTTGTCTCAAGACTCTTTTCCAAGTGCTCCACTTGAGCTTCCATCCTCATAACATCCTCCACAATCTCCTACTCTAACACCAATTGCTTGAAGCATCTCTCTTTGCCATCTTCCTCACCCTTCCTCCACCTCCTTCACCTCTTCTCCACAGGGCGCCCTCTTACTTGCAGTTGGGATTCGTCCCTTAGGCTCACTGTGGCCGTTTTCCTACACTCTAATCCTCCTCACAACTCTCTCAATCAACAACGCCCTCTTCTTCTCTACTCATCTACCCTTCCTTCCTCCACAATCTCCTACTCTAACACCAATTGCTGGCTCATTAATTCCAACTCGCCCTTACGGCTGCACGGTCCGTCCGAATTGAGTTCTTCCTTGGGCGGTTGCTATGTGGTTTGCAGCGAGAACCTCCGAGTCTTTCCAGTCTACCCTCAAGCCGAGAGTTCCTTGAGCATCGCCACACACTCAAAGCAAAACAATTCACACACAACCATTCACAAGGGAGGCGCTAGAGGCGCACAAAGAGCAAGCCCTCCGCCCGGCACTCCGACGCGTTCTCCTCTCTGCAGACCTGCGTTGGCTTGCGGCACGAAATTCTGCACACAAAGTGAAGGACTCGGGAGGATGGGGCGCAAGACACGATAATTTTACTTCACAAGCTCCCTCCTTTTATAGGAGGTCCTCACATCTGACCTCCCCACGCGCCCTCCAGCCGCCTTACTCCTTATTTTAGTGTATCCTATTGTCGACTTTAAGTTCGACATCCAAGCATCTTGGGTAAAATTCTATTCTAGCAAATTCACCTATGTGAGCCTTAATGGCTCTCAACATTCCTATCTAGCTAGTCAACACACTCTCTTTGGGGACAAGCATTAATGCTCCTCCTCTAAAGAAAAGTCTTCCCAAGTGGCATCTTGCCCCATGTCTTCAAGCATCCCTTCCCTTGATGCGATATTAATAAAATCCCTCTCTTGCCTCATCTTCTTTCCTTCCTCCTTCCTCCACGTAGCTTCTCTCCTTCCTCTCCTTCTCTTCCTGTGAGCTTTCTTCCTTAGATCCTTCCCCTCTTCCCTTCTCAACTCCTCCCACCGTGACTTCCTTTCCCTCCTACCGTGGTAGGACCTTCTCCCACCTTCTTGGGAGTTCCCACTCCCCCTACCCTTCCTTCCTCCACAATCTCCTACTCTAATCCTCCTTCCTCCACAATCTCCTACTCTAATCCTCCTTCCTCCACCTTCTCCTCTCGAGCTGCCAATTGCTTGGTAGGTCCTTGTCTCAAGACTCTTTTCCAAGTGCTCCACTTGAGCTTCCATCCTCATAACATCCTCCACCTTCTTGAACATCTCCCCTATCCTCCTTCTCTTCCTTCTTGGCATCTTCTCTTTGGGGACAAAACTTTTCTTCTCCCCTTGTCCCGCCCACCGCTCTCTCCTGCCATCCTCCAACTCCTCCAACTCCTCCCACCGTGACTTCCTTTTCCATTTCCAATCTTTGGACAAAATGTGGTCTTCTTCCTTCAATTCCAACTCCCCCACTCCTTTTCCATGTCACTAATCTTCACTGTGTGGCTATGACCGCTCATGTGCCTACTTGCCTTTGTCTTTGTCCTCATTTCTTTGATTGCTCTCGTCTTGACCTTTCCTCCATTAGCAGCACTTGCTTGTCTTGCCTTCTTTTCCCATGTGCACCATGTGAGCAAGTTGCTCCACCTTCTCCTCTCGAGCTGCCAATTGCTTGGTAAGAGCCTTGTTCTCCGAATATGATGGTTTGTTTCCTGCCTGTCTCAAGACTCTTTTCCAAGTGCTCCACTTGAGCTTCCATCCTCATAACATCCTCCGCATTGGGTTTCCGCTCGCCTACCCCAATTTCCCTTGCTTGGTAGGTCCTTGTCTTCTCGCCTCCGTCTTCAAGAATTCAACTCTCCTCTTGGCGGCTCCTATGTCTACCTTCTTGAACATCTCCCCTATCGCATCTCCTCCAACATGTCTAAGTCTCCTTTCTTACCTCAGGAGACTCAAGGCCTTTGCCTTGCTCATGGGATCTTACATCCCTTGCTTCCCTATGATGAGCTCCCGCTCATCACTCGAGCAACTCCTCCCACCGTGACTCCATCCGCCCACCTAGCAGGGCCGTTGCCTTCTTATCTCTCCCCTTGGGAGCTTCCAAACCGTGACTTCCTTTCCCTCCTACCGTGGTAGGAGGTGCTCCGTAGGACTACTTCCTACCGTGGTAGGACTAATTCACCCTGTAGGCCTTGTCATGAGAGGACGAAGGGGTCCCAAACCCTTTGTGGGAACACCTCCCACCCTCGCGGTGATTCACCATGGTAGGATCTATCCTACCTTCCATCTCGCATCCTCCTTGGTCCAAACTTCAAATCCCCTACAACTTCTCCTTGCAAGTCCTCCGCATCCTCGGCCTATCTTTGGAGGATTCCTTCCGGCAATAATGTCGGTGGTGCTTGGCACCTCCTTTAGCGCAAAGCACCAAGCACTCCTGTCCCTCTCACGGCTGTAAGTACACAATGTTAAAGGGATGCTTGGAATCATCCAACTCCTTACTTGTGAGTAGCCTCTACTTCCCACAAATGCACTAGATAAGTGCTAAGATAGCATGGCCTTGGGTGTCTTCATCCGCGCGTTGGGTTTCAACTTCTCCGGTGGTAGGTGTATGCTTCATACATGATGAGCCCCAATCCGGCTTCGCTCCTTGAGTGATCTTCCATAGAAAATGGAGGAAGGTAGTGCTGAAATATGACACCCTTGGATTGCTCACCAAGCCCAAAACAATTCTTGTGAACAATCTCCACTTGGGCTCCAAGATTTGGTCCATCCCGTTCTTGGACTTAGCCTTCATGCCCTTGCATAAGTGTAAGGGCTCCTTGGGAAGATCCGCCGTTGATGCACGCTTGCCTCCACTCGTTCCTTCCATCAGCGTGATTCCGCTATCCTCGCTATCCGCTGCCATATACAGCGTATGCTCCTTATATCCAACACCGTGGATCCGTCCGTGCGTTCCTATCCGGTAAGGCGGCCAATTCCTCTTCCGTCTGCTGCATTAGCAAAACACTCCTCTATCAATTCAAGGTTGGTGTAAGACCAATGTCGCCCATACACCCTCTAGCTGAATATTCTCCTCTGCTGCCCAAGGTCGAAAGTCTGAAAGGTCTCTAGAGGATAGCTGGCACATAGCACGTAAATAAGGGCATGTCAAATTTCCACCCTCAGTCGATCCTCCCTTAGACCTCTTGCCTCCTGCGCCACCTCCTTGGTGGACGCTCCTTCCTTAGCTACTACCTCCTTGCCCTTGGTCATGGTAGGCTTGGTCATGGCCTCCTTGGTTAGTACTTGCACGAAATTGAAGAAAAGTGATGCCTCTGCAATTCCTGCGGCACTTCTATCCTTGCAAAGCGTTTCTCCTCCTCGTGATTTGCTCTTGCTCACAGCTCAAAGGTCCTTGCCCTTGCTCTCCTCCTGCAGTCCTTACACCTTGGCGTCCCAAAACCCCGATTTCTCCTGCAGAAAGCTCACCAAAATTCCCCACGGACTCTTACCACGGCAATTTAGGAGCCCTTCTGCACGGTTTCCTAGCAATCTTGCCACGCTCCACCCTCCTAGGCACCCTCACGAGCTTGGCAAGTGTTGGGTTGCGCCCCAACCTTCTTCTCCCTTCTCTTCTTCCTCTTTTCCTCCTTCTTCTCTCTTGGGCGCTGGATTTCGCCTCCTTGAGCTTGCGCCCTCCTTCTCCTCCTCAACACGGTGCGTGTCGCGCGTTGCTGTATGGGGCCTTGGGCAGCTTGAGGTGTGGCGGCGCCTTCTGCTGTGGAGTCTCTTCAAGTTTACGAGTTGTGGCCTCCTGAGCTGCGACCACTTTTATAAGTCACCCAAGGGTTAGAAAAAGTAACTACCATTCTATCCTCTGCCCTTGGATGTGTGCCACGTGGCCCCTCTCACCATTGATGTTAGTTTCCTAATTTCCTTATACTAAAATACCATTTCCCTATTTTCTAATTTCTAATTAGAAAATTAGCCTCTAATTTCTTAATTACCTATTTTGGCCTATTTATCTAGTCCACTAAAAGACTCTATATATAGCAAGCCTATCCTGCCTAAAACATAAGCTACCTTCCTTAGCAACCTATCTCCTCTGGTGGTAGGACACCTCCTACCATGGTGGCGTTTTCCCTTTCTCCTACCACGGTAGGAGTTTCTCTGGCGGTGGGATACCCTCTCCTACCATGGGAGCTATTCCTACTGGTAGGTGATCAAAACACTAGCGGTCATCTCCTCTACGGTGGTAGGATCTCTCCTACCCTCGTCTACCATGGTAGGAGTTTCTCCTACGGTGGTGGACACCTCCTACCACTCATGTAGGTTACCTTTTCTCCTCACCAGTGGGTCGTTTTGACCCGTTTCTTTTCCTATCCTCTGCCTTCCCGACATGGTCCTACAACTCCCGCTCAAAAGGAGCAAAAATTTCCTTGCATGTCTTCACCAAACCATTTCTAGCAAAGAGTGTGGGCTGTTCCAAAGCAACTCATTTAAGCTAGTTGCCCAAACTTTTGCGTTCCACACTTGCCCACACATTAGGAAGGCAGCGGGGGAAGAGGCGAGAGCAAAGGAGGCGAGGCCAATCCACCAGGGACGTCACTACAGCGGTGAGGACTAGGTATGGTCAAAGACCATAAATGATAAGGGGAAGAATAGGAAGGATAACTGGAGCAGACTGACATTCTTTAAAGATGACCATAGGTGAAGTTGCTAGAATAGAATTTACCTAGGATCAGACAATCGACTTAGATGCCAAGCCTTAAATGTTGGCGGTAGGAAATAATAGACTATTGGAAAAGGTGACTTGCAGTAGGGCCACCTAAGGGAGGTTGTATGTGGGAGGCCTCCTATAAAGGGAGGAGGATTTCACAAAGTAAAGTATCATGTCTTGCGCTTCCATACTCGAATTACATACATCACCAGAGCCATTGTGGGGTGAGAGTGGCGTGGTGAACTTTGTGGAGGACTTGCTCCTTGCAAGGGCCTAAACAAGTTGCTCCCCTTGTGAATGGTTGTTGTGAAGTTGCTTTACTTCGGGTGTGTGGCTGTGGAACGCAAAAGTTTGGGCAACTAGCTTAAATGAGTTCGTTTTGAAACAGGCCCACACTCTTTTTCTAGAAATGGTTTGGTGAAGACATGCAAGGAAATGTTTTGCTCCTTTTTGAGCGTGAGTTGTAGGACCATGTCGGGAAGGCAGAGGAGATATGCAGGGAAAAAGAAACGGGTCAAAACGACCTCTGGTGAGGAGAAAAGGTAACCTACATGAGTGGTAGGAGGTGTCCTACGTGGAGAAACTCCTACCATGGTGACGAGGGTAGGAGAGATCCTACCACCGTAGGAGAAAGACCCTGCTAGTGCTTTGATCACCTACCAGTGTAGGAATAGCTCCTACCATGGTAGGAAAGGGTAGGAAGATATCCTACCACCGTAGGAGTAACTCCTACCGTGGTAGGAGAAGAGGAAAAACGCCTACCATGGTAGGATGGTGTCCTACCACGGTAGGAGATAGGTTGCTAAGGAAGGTAGCTTATGTTTTAGGCAAGATAGGCTTGCTATATATAGGGTCTTTTAGTGGACTAGATAAATAGGCCAAAATAGGTAATTAGAAATTAGAGGCTAATTTTCAATAATTAGAAATTAGAAAATAGGGAAAATGGTATTTTAGTATAAGGAATTAGAAACTAACATCAATGGTGAGAAAAGGGGCCACGTGGCACACATCCAAGGGCAGGATAGAATGGTAGTTATTTTTCTAACCCTTGGGTGACTTATAAAAGTGGTGCAGTGCTGCGAGGCCATATCTCGAAACTCGGACGGCCTCATTGCAAGGCGCCGCCACATCACTCAAGGCCCCACCATCGCGCCATACACGCCCATGTTGAGCTGAAGAGGAGGCGCAAGTTGGGCAAGAGAGGAGAAAAGGCGGGGCGCCAAGAGGAGGTGCAGAAGAAAAAGAAAAGAGGAAGAGAAGCAGGTGCAAACCACACCTCCTTTCTTTCAGGAGGCGATAGGAAGGGTGGGGCGTGGCAGGATGCGAGAAATTGTGAAGGAAAAGCTCCCAAATCGGAACACAAGTGTAAGGACTCGTGAGGAACTTTGGAGGAGAATTTCGTTTCAAGTCATAACAGGCAGAGTTGGTGCTTGGGAAGGCTAGGTGCAAGGCCAGGTGGCTTGTGGCAGGTGAAGAAGAAGGGCGTGAGCTCAGCAGGAGGTGGAAGTCCATGAGCGCCCAAGAGAAAAGCGGGAGGAAATTGAGGAAGAGAAGGAGAAGAAGGTTGGGCGCAACCCAACACTTATCAAGCTCGTGAGGGTGCCTAGGAGGTGGAGCGTGGCAAGATTGCTAGAAACCGTGAAGGAAGGGCTCCTAAATTGCATGGCGGTGTAAGAGCCCGTGGGGGAATTTTGGTGAGCTTTCTCTTGCGGGGAGAAATCGGGGTCACTACGGGTTCCACGAGTGGGGCGTCAACATCATGCGCATCCCCAAGCTGAGCCCCTTGAAAGCCAGAACTCCCCATGTCTTGTGCAGCTCCTTCACTCCCCATGTCTTGTGCAGCCCCTTCAATAGTTTCTGCACCCACCAGTAGAGGTGGCACCAGAACACTTTGAGTTACAGCCATTACCAATCTTTTTTTGGTGCTAACCTGCCTCTTTGCTCGCCAGGCACGTTTCCAAGTAGCATGCTTGGAGCGTCGGACAGCATCCGCCTCGCTCCCGTTGCGAGGCGCCATGTCTTCACACACACTGAACCCTTCAACCTTCGCAATCCTTGGCCTCGCCTACTACAAAAAAAGTTTGACACCTGCAGCCAAAGGGCTATGGAGTACTCACAACTACTGTCGATGTGACTCTAAATTTCAAAATAGGAATCTCCAACGTATGAGCACTCGAGCACTTCCCAAATCTGAGACACAAGTGTAAGGACTCGTGAGGAACTTTGGAGGAGAATTTCGTTTCAATCATGTGAGTTGGTGCTTGGGAAGGCTAGGTGCAAGGCCAGGTGGCTTGTGGCAAGGTGAAGAAGAAGGGCGTGAGCTCGGAGGAGGTGGAAGTCCGCCCAAGAGAAAGAGCGGGAGGAAATTGAGGAAGAAGAGAAGGGAGAAGAAGGTTGGGGCGCAACCCAACACTTGTCAAGCTCGTGAGGGTGCCTAGGAGGGTGGAGCGTGGCAAGATTGCTAGGAAACCGTGAAGGAAGGGCTCCTAAATTGCTGTGGCAGGTGTAAGAGCCCGTGGGGGAATTTTGGTGAGCTTTCTCTTGCAGGAGAAATCGGGGTCACTACGGGTTCCACGAGTGGGGCGTCAACATCATGCGCATCCCCAAGCTGAGCCCCTTGAAAGCCAGAACTCCCCATGTCTTGTGCAGCTCCTTCACTCCCCATGTCTTGTGCGGCCCTTCAATAGTTTCACCCACGAGTGGCACGAGAACACTGAGTTTACCAATCTTTTTTGGTGCTAACCCTCTTTGCTTTCGGGGCCGTTTCAAGTAGCATGCTTGGGCGAGAGCATCGCCTCGCTCCCGTTGCGGCGATATCTCACACCTGACCTTCAACCGATCCTTGGCCTCGCCTACTACAAAAAAAGTTTGACACCTGCAGCCAAAGGGCTATGGAGTACTCTGAACTTCCTGTCAGTGTGACTCCTAAATTTCAAAATAGGAATCTCCAACCCGGTATGAGCACTCGAGCACTTCCCGCGAATACGAGGTTTAAAATTGAAACCAAAAGTCTCTCTCCTATGGAGGAGAGAGAACATTCATTTTAAATTTCAAAGGCCCCTCTCTCTAGCCGGATCACGAAACAGTGGACAGGGACTCTCTCTCCCCGTCCAGAGTGTGGTGCCAGCGTCACACATCGAGTGTTAGATTTGCACTTTCATAATTAAATCTCACCACAAATAGTTTCTACCATAAATGAATCTTTTTTCTCGCTGAATGTTTTTGAGTGCATCTGTTTTGATGGTCACCCTTGCTCTAAAAATTTTCAGACAAATTGGACATCATTTGATCAATCCAAAATTATCTAAACGGAAAAAGTGGACACATGTGGACATAAATCCGCGTTACGATTGTTGCATACTTACATGGTACACCAAACCATACTTCAACCCACATCTTCAACTATTGTCGAATCATTGTCTCCTTGCCAGTGACTCCATTCCTTCCTTTTTTCTTTATGCCCCGTAGCTGCTGACAATGCATAGGCCTCCATATCATAGTCATTCGAAATCCTCTTCTACTGGCGCTGCATGGCTCATCATGTTGGCAAGCTCCTTCAATAACTTCTCCACTTGCCCCATCAACGCTTTCCGTGTGGGAACATGCCTGTCTTTTTCAGCCTTTGCACTCGCCATCTCCTTTGGCTTGAGTTCCGGGTGAGCCTCCTAGCAAGCTGCTTTGATGTGTTGCTCCTGATCACATTATGCTCTCCTCAGTATGCGTTTGTGACTGCATCTCCTTTCAATATTTTCTCAGCCACTTGGAACACCTCAACCAACTGATAGGTTTCACCATACAAGGAATGCACTGCATCAGCCATCTTTCTCCACTTTGTATGTGGTCCCACGTGTTACGCCCTCTCTTCAAAATCCTAAGGGGATATTGCTTCCATATTTGCATTTAAGGGTTAGGTGGGGCCCCTAACTTCACTGAGATGAGACAAAACTTTGAAGGAGGATTTGGCACACATTGGGGCCTTTCTCATCAGGATCCACGAGGCATTTGGTCTCCTCTCTTCTTGCTTTGCCGCCCGGTACCTTATTTATTTGCATGCGTCCCTCTTGGCTTAGCTAACGAGGACTTTGACAACCAGGTATGTAGGCGTTGGATGACATCATCGGCCCAAGTACGAGGGGATTTTATAGAAATATATCAAAATTTGATTCGATGTTATTGATTTATTAAATAAAATAATAAGGTATATCTATTGTGTACTACCAAAGTGATGAGTACCGCATAGGGTTTCGTCTGTAGGATGAAGCACTTTGCTTTGCAGCTTGGGGTGGAAGTTTGACAAGCAGGGCTTGGCACTTGGATGGGAGAGCTAGAAATGGTTTTGTGTGGAGTCTTGCTTGTAGCGGCATGGATGGCTATTCGGCTTCTACTCTGTTGCAAATAAAGAGTAGCATCTCATCGAGGTGGCACTGCGGTTGTCAAGGACGGGCTGCTTGGAGCCTAACGCAGTGTTGAGAGGAAGAGATCGTTGTGAATTGACAAGACCAAAGGGCGTGTTGAGAAAAATAGAGCATTGTGAGGTTCCACTTCCCTTGAGCTCAGGAGTGAAATGGCAAGACCCAAGGCGATGTGCTGCTTCCACCTGTCACAATTACAGTGGTTGCGCAGTAGAGGGTGTCATTTATATGATATTTTGTTTCTTGAAGAAGAAGAAGAAGAAGAAGAAGAAGAAGAAGAAGACTAGAAAGGTACAGAAAGCATGCAACTATGCACCTAATTTCTTTGCAACTTTCATAATTTAACTCATTCTTGAGTGTCTCTTTGTCTTAGTTTCTTTCGCATGATGTTGGTAGGATTCTACAACATCTCTTGCATATTTCCACTATGCCAGTAAAGTTATAGCTTTACAACCATCTTGCAGGCATCTTCCCAGTTTTTTGAGAACCCAAACATCGCTCCTGAATATTATTCTAGGCGTCAAGACTTCGTTTTGGTTTCACATTGATCTAATATACTATTGTCATGAGGTTTCACAAAGCAGCCTATAAGGGGATGCGATTGAGCATAGAATGCAATAGGCAATGCTAGAATATTCGGCCTTGAACTAGATTATGGTTACATATTTAAATTTATATTGTGCATTTCAATCAGAAGTAGCCCTGCAAGGCTCTCGTTACAACAAGTGGGCCCGTAGGCTTTTTATAACAACTGTGAGGACTTTTTACAACGGCCCGTAGGCTTTTACAATAAAACCCATAAGGCTTTTACAAAAGCGATCCGTAGGGTATTTTACAACAAAGGTCGGTAGATTTTTGAAGCCAAAATGCTAAAGAAACCTAACCCTAACAAAACTATATCCTTGATTTCTTTGCAACTTTCATAATTTCACTCATTCTTAAGTGATTGTTCCTCCTAGTTTTCTTTTGCATGATATTTGTAGGGTTCTACACCTTTTCTTGCATATGTCCACTTTGATAGTAAAGTTATTGCTTTACAGCCTTCTTTCAAGCAGCTTTCCAGCTTTTCTAAGCAATCAAACATCACTCGTGAACGACCCTAGAAGTCATGAATGACAAGAGAGATGAGATAGATTTACCATCTACCATATGATACTAAAAGGTTAGATGAAGTCAACAACAAATGACAGTTATGTTCTAATACATATGGTAGAATCTGAGCTCTTCTATTCTACCTGTCACATCATATAACTAGGAAATATGGTACCATTGCAATGTCCGAACATACTAGGAACTACGATACCATTGAAATATCCAAACATGGAGATGGCGCTGCGGGGTTGGGTAAGGAGCTAAATTGCGGCAAAGGTGGTCCCTCTCAACAACGTAATCTCTCAATCTTCCCCTTTCAACCCTTTATTAGGCAACCCTTCAAGGTTGCCTTGGGTAATCTATCTCAACCCCACACGCATGCCTGTAGTTAGCTAGGCCTACCACAGCCAGGCTTGTTGCAACTGCTGCTTTAAGTCTTAAGTGTTAGAATATCAAGATATACCTAGAATTAGGGTATTCTTATATTATACTATAAAGAGATTATACATGACACCTACAGACACTAGCAAAGCTACCTATAAGCTATCTAGCTGCGTCTGTGTCATAAGCACAATAGAGTCTATCTTGTATAGTCTGGTAGTGAGACTATTCATCTAATCTAGGAGGCCATTGGCCTTCTGCCTGAGAGCCTTCTATCCACTAGAGTAGCAAATGCTTGAATCTCTTACATTGAGGAAGAGTTCTATAGGAGAAGAATGGGCATACAACAAGTAACAAGAAGTTTTCTACACTACCGGCAATATCATATCAGGGAAAAAATCAAAATGTCAATATAATACGACTAACGTCTTCTTCATATTTTTTTTCACATAATATCGAGATAAATACAAAATATGAGGGTATCTATCGATAAAAGAGTCACTTTGGATCTATATATGTATGCATTGCTGGGCAGAAAATATGTTTGGGAATTTTGGGAATGATGACTTCACACCAAGAGTGAGTACTTCCATATATAATTTATTTAGATTAGATTTTGTGTATTTTTCCATTTTTTCTTTTTTGTTTCATGTATACTTGTACTGTTTGGGTACATGTGAGTACTTCCATATGTATTTGAATTCATTCATATTAGTTTTCTATGATATTCTTCTTTTCTTTCTTCTTTATGGAATCAGTACTTACAAAATAAAATCTTTTGAATAGACTTGCAAGCATGAGAGCTACCAAGAGAAGAGTGACATTGCAAATGCAACAAAAAGACATTTTAGCCCACAGAGGCTAACAAGCTAATCACTCACAAGGCGCTAAGTGAATGGGCCACTAGCCATTTTCGAGTGAAGGTCTCTGGCAACCATCAAGCGAGTCATCAAGAAAGAATGTATTATCCAGAGTGTCAAACAACACGACTTAGAACGTAGACGCTTGCGACCTTGTGCATCTCCTGAAGTTGAAAACAGTTGTATGATTGGTTTGTGGCAGAGAAGGGAGGAGCCGCAAAAGATGCTGAAATATGTAAACAGGCGAAAATTTTCTATGAGCAATTACCCGAAGAAGTGCGGAACAGACGGGCTCTCATATTTTCAAATGGGTGGGCCTCAGGATTCAAGCGTAGACATGGTATAGCATGACATGTAAAGCGTAGAAAACCTCGGGCTTAACCCCACAGTTAAGTTCAAAGAGCTCAAATTGAGACTTCTTAGATACGTCTAGAAGACTATCTCTTTTGTTCTCATGAGATTCTTTAAGACTATTTTGGGCAGTTTGTTCCCATCATAATTTTGCATATGGTATAATTTTTTATTTAAAATTGGAAAAAACAAAGCAACCCTACTATCTGTACCTATTTCGATGCCGACTCTAGACAATTCAAATGATCCTTTGTCTTCTTTTGGGCGAAGCTTGAGCTCCGATTGGCATGCACCAAGCTAAGGCTCACGATCAAAACTACCTCCCGTCGGTGTCCCCACGATCATATCACGCTCGGCCAATTTCAATTTGTGTCAGGTAGATTGCGGCCTAGTCATATGCATGACTAGGCCGCAAGTCTAGCACAATTGTCTGTCGTAATCTTAGTCGATCGAGCGGTCCATAATTGATGATTTTGTGCCCGACGGGTGCTAAAAAGCTAAAGCATAAAAAGAAAAAGCCAAAATTTCAAGGTGTTTAAATTGATATACGGTATAGTATTATGGTGTTATTTCACGGACCATCGAGGCGTTCCCTTGGCGAGAGCAAAAAGCAAGGGGGTGGAGGGGAGGGATGAGGGAGCTCGAATCTGACGAGGAGGCTAGGGAGAAGTGAAGGAGGATGGAGCTCTTGCTACCCTTGTAGGATTGAGTTAGGGGGGCGCGCCCGACAGCGGATGCGCCTCAACACGTTTTCCCTCACCGGCATATCGAGATTTTTCAGACGAACCACAAACGGTCCATCCACAACTCTGGCAACTCTGTGAACTTCACGAACTAGGGACCAATCCATACACCCCGGCCTATAGCAACATGATGAAAATCATGCTAAGCTCTAAGCATAAAGCGTGAAAGTTTGGGACTAAATTGTCCGGTATGAGCTTGTCGGGGCAACTCCACCAATCTTATGCATGTGAGGACTATGGGGCTGCCTTGTCCCATAGGCTGAGACGATCCGTGATCCCGGTGGGCCCATGTCCCAAAAGGGCGATCCGGCGATCCCGGCATGGGCACTGCTGTCCCAAGTGGGCTCCATCGGAATCTTAGCTATGGGGCTGCCATGTCCCATGGCTGGGGCGATCTGGTGCAGCTCCCTTGCCTCACATTACCCACTTATCGTCACTCAGTATTCGGGCTAACATGCTTTGAATGGGGCCAAAGTTTGTGATCCAGTATGAGTCCACCACAAAATCCCCTTGCAAGAACAAAATATCTTTGGGAGGCATCTGCTCCTAAAATAAAGAGATCCGCTGCGCAATGGCGAGAATCACGAGATTTCTTGAGATTTCTTGGCCAGCCAGTTTCTTTTGGTAGAGCCTAATTGAGCCTTGGCGCCTTGTAGGGAAGCCGGAGCAAAAAACACAGATCGATCGATCTTGGATTTCCAGTTACAGGGTTCACAAAGTGCTTTCCTCCCCTAACAGCGCGCTCGAGCACGATTTGAAGACTACCCTCATTCCTTGCCCCTTAGTCGGTGCAGTTGGTTGTAGCCGGAGTATCCATCCAAGAAGGAGTAAGTACTCCGTCACATACCTTGTCCAAGATTATAGTCCACGAAGGGCATGGGGAAATGGTCCTTCTCGGTAGTGGCGTTGAGTTTCCTCCAATCCTGGCAGACACGGATCTGCCCTTGCTGTTTCTTGGGCACGATGACAATGGGTGCTACCCATTCGATGTTTATGATTGGAAAGATGATGTCCGCCTCCAAATATTTGTCCAAGACCTCCTTGACCTTGAGCGAGTGTTTAGGATTCATTTTATACTGTCGAATCCGAACAGGCACCGCTCCTGGCTTCAGGTCTATCCGGTGTTCGCCCCACTGTTTCGGAATGCCTTTCATATCCGTGACCTTGAAAGCAAACACCTCGCTGAATTCCCCCAACAACTGTGTGAGGTCTCGCTTCAACTCCGCTGGCATACCCTTGCGGAATTTTAGGAATTTGCCCGGGCGGACCTCCACGTCTTCCACATCGTCGGGATTGACCGTCTCCCTTTCCCTCGCCGCTTCGCTACGCCCAAAGCCGTCATCCTCCATCCGAGGTTCATCCTCACGCATCCCCCACTCTCGGAAAAGCTCGTCTGAGGTAAACCGGGTCACTTCTTCGGGGTCCTCCACCTCCTCGTTCGGTGGGTCTCCTCCCTTGCCCTCGTCCTCCTTAGCTGGCGCGGCCTCCACTCGGAAACAATTGACCACCTCCGCTCCAAAAGTGTCCCTCCGGTAGTCCATCTCTTCTTCGGACCACAAGATTTTTGGAAAGGGGTAGGCGTCATCCGTATCCTCACGTTCGCGTTCCCACTGTCTTCGGCGGAGGTGTACCCCTCTGTGGTGCTTATCGTTTCCCCACAGTATGTGTCCTTGCTCCAGGTTATCGCTACTCGCCCTTCCCTTACCTTTGGATCCCAGTCAACTAGTTTGAAGTGTATCTCCTTCCTTCCGAAGTGTAGTTTTGTCTGGGCGAGTCCCAGCCAGGGACGCCCCAACAGTACCTCGTACCCCAGAGGTCCGGCGGGCTTGATGACCATGAAGTCCAATGTGTAGGGTGCCCCTGCTATGGTTGCTTGGACTCCGGACAACTCCCCGCCGGCGCGCGCCGTGACATGTCCGCCATCCTGAGGGTTTTGGTGGATGGCTCAAATGCTGTGAACCCCAACCGCCTTGATGTGGCCTCCGTGATGAGGTTGACTCACCACAGTCTAGGGGGGCGTTTTTCACGCAAGCGATTTCTACAGACCACCCGGCGCTCGGTCCGTATGAGATACCACTCTTACCTCCACGTTCTTGGCCTTACGACCCGAGGCGTTTCGGCGTGGTTGTGTCTCCTTGATGGCCCTCCGGACTTCCTGCCGATACTTCGGATTGTCTCTTAACAACTGTCTGAGTGACACCAGGTGTTGTTGGTCCATCATCAAGTCAGCCACCTTGAAGGGCGTGGGCGGCTCCTTCGCTGAGTCGCGTGTCCGCCGTGATTCTTCTAGCGCTCCGCCACCGTTCCGCGGTGGCCGGGCCCCCTCCTGTCGGATCTCCTCCTGAAGCATCTCCGTCACTTCACGAACCACATCCGGTGGAAACTGGGGTGTTGCCTTGGGTGGGTCCGTTCTCCACTATCGCTTCGGGGTTTTCTTCTCGGCTTCCTGCTGCCCTTCATCTTGCCTTCTTTGACTGGCTCTCCCTCCCTCGCGAGAGTCCCGTCCTCCGTATCGGTGGTACTCTCTCCATTCTTCTTCCTCTTTAACTGCCTTCTCTCCTTTCGCTCCTTCCGGCGGCTTTGGGTGGACACCTCTAATACCTCCAGGGCCACCTTCTCCTCCTTAGCCGATCCCGCTTTGTGCTACTCCGCCCCAAGTTCCCTCGGTGCCTCTTCCCACTCCGCCAGCTGTGCATCTTCAATCTGTAGCACCAGCGCGGTCTTAGGGAGAGGGGGCGTAGGTGGTCGTGGCTCCTCAGCCGGGGTGGCGTAGCGCACCGTCCTCGAGCGAGGGTTCGAACAAGGTATTGCCCGCCATGTGTCCTGCCTGCTTACAATCTCCACAGGCGTTCAAAATCCCCGTTACCTTGCCGAGTGGGGTATGGGCACGCATTGGAGTAGTGCCCTGGGTTCCCACAGTTCCAGCAGACCACCGCCGCCCGGAGAATTCCCGGAGGGGCTCCCATCTGTTCTGCATCGGGGGTCGATGCATGGATGGTCCGGCCGCCGTAGGGTACATCGTCTTGGGATACCGCGGCCCTGGCGGTGCTTCCTGCACTTGGTACGCGTCCTCCCACTGCTCCTCGGACTCTTCCCCGTAGTCGTACTCCACTTGGTTTACGGGTCTGGAGGGGCAGTTAGCCTTTGAATGCCCATGCTGGTGGCACACCGCACACCATAGATGAGTCCGAACCGTGGTGGCCGCCTTCCGCCGTTCTCTATCCTTCACCTGGTTGATTGTCAAATTCTTCCACCCTCTTCATTACCCGTTCCAGATCTTCCCTAAAGTGGTATCGCCTACGCTGGAGCACGAGCAGCAAAACGCATGAGAGCACAAGAGAATAATACATTAAGATCAAGAAAGGTATATAAAAGAGTGAGAGTATTGTAACCGTTTTTAAACCTAATAAAGTTATCGATGACCTAACCCTAATGAAACGTTAATAAAACTAGAGTTAGGTATGAACTAAAAATAGGTAAAACTAAAAACTATTATCCAATACCCCCCCCAGACCTAACTCAGGTAGAAACGCTTATGAAACGCTATCCAAAACTTGGCTGAGGAACGAGGGGGGCGCAAAACACTGTCTTCGGCTATGGTAGATCCACTCAGCTCAGCAGTTGCATGCCTGCTAGAGCTTGCAGTGGCTATCATGCTAGCTGCATGGATCCTGCTTCCACCTCGAGGCACTGCACCATACAGAGATGCGAGAAAGAGGCCAAAACATAACCTGACGGGAGGAGCTGAAGTGAAAGTGTTGGAGCAGAAATCCAAGCTGCGGTGTGGAAAGAAAAGGCTGTCTCCTGCTATCATCGATGCTGTAGTGACGAGAGAAGAGGAGCTGGTCATCTTCCAGGCTGCTTGCTTGCTTCCGCTGCCATATGACTCCTTGGAAGAAAGTAAGTTGATAAGGTGCCCTAATTAAATACTAGTGTTGCTTCATCCAGGGCTAACGGAGGTGATCTGTGGACACGTTGTGCAGCTAGGGATCCAATGATTGTCCTGTGCATGACACACAGACGCTGTGCGTTGAAAGGATGTCCCAATGCTGAACTGTAGGAGCTAAGCTCCTCCACCCTCTGGTGTTGAGCTGATGTGCATGCTTGAATCTTTGCTGTCAATCAGGCCTAGGGACTGTCGATGCTGATCATGAGTTGCCTTTGGAAGTCCCTTTGTAAGCAGGTCAGCCACATTGGCTGAAGTATGCACATATTGAAGCTTGATTGTCCCCATGTCTGCTGCCTGACGGATAAAGTGAAATTGTATCTCTATGTGTTTAGATCTTGCATGCAGAATAGGGTTGGCTGTTAGGGCTATCGCTGACTGGTTATCGCACTGCAATAGAGTTGGTCCAGGCTGCTCCCAATGAATACCATCTACAAATTGACGGACCCAAGTGATCTCACGAGCAGCCAAGGAAAGTGCACCATACTCGGCTTCAGTAGACGAGAGGCTGACTGTTGATAGCTTCTTAGATTGCCAACTAATTGCTGAGCCTTGCAGGAGGACACAATATCGACAATGGACTTGCGAGTCTCTCGTCTCACCTTGTCGGCATCGAAAAGAGGTGAGTACCTTTATTGCCATCATGTGAGTACTTGAGGAACATATGTTGAGTTCCCTTCAAATAGCGAAGTATTCTTTTGACAGCCACCCAATGCTTTGGTCCAGGGTTTGCAAGAAAACGGGAAACAATGCCAACAGCTTGTGAAATATCTGGACGAGTCCATCCAGCAAGATAAAGGAGACTGCCAACTGCCTCCCTATAAAGGTACAATTTGCATGGCTGCTTTCTCCAGATCTGTAAGAGGGCAGTCTTCTAATGACAGTTTGTTGCTTGTAGAAACAGGCGTGGAGACTGGATTGGCACCCTGTAGATTGAATTTAGTCAACAATTGCCGAATGAAATGAGACTGGTGGATACATACATTGGTCATGTTCGGATCAAAAAGGAACTGAATGCCGAGGGCGAACTTCAAAGGGCCAACATCAGTCATATCCCACTCTTGAGAAAGTTCATGTTTAATAGAAGAGAGGATCTGCTCATCACTGGCGAACAAGAAGTTGTCGTCCACATAAAGGGCGATGATAGTTAGAGATGCATATGCGGAAGCGTCTTGCATCAAGTAGATGCTTTATTAACAATGAATATGTTTAGTTCATAGGTGGGCTTATAAAGGATGGTTACGAGGGGGTGTGTCCTTTCACTAGCACGCTAGTTAACTAACTACCAACTAGCTGAGTCTAGTTTGACTAATCCACATTAGTGCGGTCTGACCTTAACCAGCAGCGTGCACTCTAACTCTCCCTCTCAGACACGTTGAGTTATCTGAGATCTCCGTAAAACAAAAGGAGACCACTCGTTGTCGGAGTCTTGCAATGTGCTACAGTCTTCCACTCGCCTGTCTCAACTCGCGGTCGTACTCCCTCGCGCTGAGGCTGGCTCTCCAGCGGCTCACGGAGTAGTACACCGGTTGTGGCCAGGGCAGAAGCAAGCTGTCTGCAACAACTGTCAACTTCAAGTGATGGAACAAAAGATGATAAGCCTCACCATATGAGTGACTTGTCTAGCGTCATAAAGCTACTACAGTCTACTAATCCAAGCCCTTCTCTGTGGAAGCAGTGTTTAAACTTGGGCAAGGATTTGGTCAGCACATCTGCTGTGTTGTCGTCTGTTGGTACATACTGTACCTTTACTATTCCCCTTTCTGCAGCATCACGAATATAGTGATGTTGAATCTCTATGTTTAAATGCGTGCATGGAACACGGGGTTAGCTAAAAGCAATTCTTGACATATTATCACGATTAAGTATTGTTGGCCCTTCTGCGTCATACCGATCCTCACATAGCTTCCTTTCCCATTCACCTCTTTGGTGGCTTGAGAGAGCCTTGTACTCCGATTCTGTTGATGAAAGTGATATGGCTGCTTGTTTTCTACAAGACCAATTAACAATGGAGCCGAAGAAAGCAATATCTTTGAGATACTTTTCGTGTCGTCAAGCCCAATCTGCATCCACATAACATGTAAGCAGGAGGCGCTTCTTTCCGCTAGGTTTGTAGCATAGGCCATAATTTTGAGTACCCTTGAGGTACCGCATGATGCGTTTGAGAGCAACCCAGTGATCCCTCCCTGGATTCTCGAGAACCGAAAACATTCACGGTGTTTGAGATGTCGGTCTTGTCGATTACTCAAGAACATGAGAGTGCCAACTCCCATGCGAGGGAGTCTCCATCTCCTTCTTGTCCTCTTTGCTTGAGGCGAGCGGATGAAAGCTTAACACCAACGGCACTGGTGTCGCCGTATGCTCTCCAAGTTGAAGCGTTTTAGCATACCTACATATCGTCCTTGATGAAGATAAATAGCTCCAGTGCTATCTCTATGTACATGCATTCCAAGAATATATTTAACTTTGCCGAGATCCTTCATCTCGAATTCTTTGCTCAAATCAGCTTTTATCTTGTTGACCAATTCAACATTATTGCCTGGAATAACTAAGTCATCGACATATAGGGCAACAAGTACAAGTGAGCTATCCTGACGAAGTACATAGATGTTAGTATCTGCTTCACTTTGGACGAACCCCAACTTCTTGAGATAAGAATCCATTCTCTCGTACCATAAGCGTGGGCTTTGCTTAAGTCCATATATTGAGCGGAGTAGTTTACACACCTTGTGAGGGAATTTCTTATCTTCATAATCCTCTGGTTGATCCATGTAGATCTCCTCTTTAAGGTGACCATAAAGAAAGGCCGTACAGACGTCAAGCTGATAAATTTCCAAGTTAAGCTCAGCACATAAAGCTAGAAGCATTCTTACGGAAGCAGCTTTGACGACGGGTGAGTAAACTTTGTCGCCTTGGTAATCCACTCCCTCTTTCTGACTATACCCCTTAGCCACCAATCTCGCCTTGTGGCGGATACGAGGCTCAACCTCCTGGAACTTAGTTTTGAGAACCCACTTGCATTTAATGTTGTCACGCCCTTGGGCGATTGACAGTCCATGTGTTGTTTTAATAAGTGAATTATATTCATCATCAACGGCAAACTTCCACTTAACTGCATCAGGTCGTGAGTATGCCTCCTGCAGAGTGAGAGGATCTCCCTCTGAAAGAGCAGCACTAAAAGCATCAAAGTGACTTTCAGAAGTGGTAGTATAGCCAGCTTGGTTGAACTCCAAGTCAAAGGGTATTTCATTCCATAGGTGACGTGGTTGTCGCTGACGCAAGGGATAACTACGCTCAGGAATGGTCAGGGCTTGGTGGGGAATGTGGAGATACCGGTGTCTCTGATGCTTGAGTCTCAAGAACACCAAAGGAGTCATCCTCAATTTCCAATGGTTCATCCATGGGCAACCCTATGGCTTGTTCATCTTCCCCCTCAGCAGGAACTATGGGAATAGGACCGGCTTGAGGTGAAGAAGCCAAAGGCGGAGGAACAGAGCGAAACAGGAACACCTGAGTCAGGAAAAGTGAAGGGTTGAGTATGTAACTCAAAGTGAATGTCACCAGGCCATCGAGGGCTACGAGAGCCGGAGGTAGAAGCAGCATCTGGGGCAGGACCAGGAGCCGAAGAAGCAGGTCCAAGATGTGCTAGCCGGGACTCATCAAAGGTGACAGTGCGTGCATACGTCGGAGTGTGGGTATTCAAGTCCACCAGCTTGTATGCCTTGCGATCCTCGCCATAGCCCACAAATACCAACTTACGAGCACGAACAGAGAGCTTGTCTCGAAGCTGAGAAGGGATATGGGCATAGGCAGGGCATCCAAAGATACGAAGATGAGAGAGAAGGGGTTTACTCCCATGCAGGCCTCATAAGTCCGGCTGGTAGCGGACTTGAAAGCACATTTACGATATAAGCGGTGTTGGCGCCCGGAAGGACTTAGGCAATTGGGATTGAGCGAGCATAGCTCGCGCCATGGCCAAAAGATCACCATTGGCTTTTTCCGCAACTCCATTTTGGGAGGTATAGGGGAAGTAAATTGTGAAGGATCCCCTCTCTTGACAAAAGTCCTTAAGCGGTGATTGTTAAGTTCCCGGCATTGTCGGATCTAATGCCATGACTTACAACCAGTTTGCAGCTCGGCCATAGTAACAAAGGAGAAAATACAGAGGAGTCACTCTTCAAGCAGGCGGGTAAGCAAAAGTATAACTGAAGTCATCCACAATCATAAAATGATTAGCCCGCCAAGTGAAGGAGCAGTGGCCCACAAAGATCAATGTGGACAAGCTCCAAGTGAGTGGCAAGCGTGCGAGAAGATCGGGATACGGAAGGCTGTTGCTTAGCATAAATACAAGATTCACACAACGGTGGCGTCTTTGTAAAAGTAGGCAGCCTATCCTAAACAAATCACCTTAGACATCTCTAAGAGCTTGGAATGATTAATGTGGCCAAGCCTAGAGTGCAGAGAAAAGCATCACCGGGGCGTGAGCTCCTCGTCGATGGCGGCCAGCGGCGGCCGCGGTGGAGCCGCCAGCGCCAACATGGGCTTGGTGGGGAATGGAGATAGTGTCTCGATGCTTGAGTCTCAAGAACACCAAAGGAGTCATCCTCATTTTCCAATGGTTCATCCATGGGCAACCCTATGGCTTGTTCATCTTCCCCTCTCGGCGGGAACTATGGGAATAGGACCGGCAGGTGAAGAAGCCAAGGAGGAGGAACGAGCGGCAGGAACACAGTCGGGAAAAGTGAAGGGTTGAGTATGTAACTCAAAGTGAATGTCACGCCATCGAGGGCTACGAGCCGGAGGTAGAAGCGACATCGGGGCGGGACCGGGAGCCGAAGCGGGTCAAGATGTGCTAGCAGGACTCATCAAAGGTGACGTGCGTGCATACGTCAGTGTGGGTATTCAAGTCCACCGGCTTGTATGCCTTGCGATCCTCGCCATAGCCCACAAATACCAACTTACGAGCAGCGGAGCTTGTCTCGAGGCGAGAAGGTATATGGGCATGGTGGGCATCCAAAGATACGAAGATGAGAGATAAGGGTTTACTCCCATGCCGGCCTCATAAGGAGTCCGGTGTAGCGGACTTGGAAAGCACCACATTTACGATATAAGCGATGTTGACGACCCGGAAGGACTTAGGCAATTGGGATTTAGCTCGCGCCATAAAAGATCACCATTGGCTTTTCCGCTCCATTTTGGGAGGTATAGGGGAAATAAATTGAAGGATCCCCTCTCTTGACAAAAGTCCTTAAGCGGTGATTGTTAAGTTCCCAGCATTGTCGGATCTAATGCACGCGACTTACAACCGGTTGCGGCTCGGCCATAGTAACAAAGGAGAAAATACCAAGGAGTCACTCTTCAAGCAGGCGGGTAAGCAAAAGTATAACGAGTCATCCTGTGATCATAAAAAATGATTAGCCCGCCAAGTGAAGGAGCAGTGGCCCACAAAGATCAATGTGGACAAGCTCCAAGGTGAGTGGCAAGCGGGAAGATCGGGATACGGAGGCATTGCTTAGCATAAATACAAGATTCACACAACGGTGGCGTCTTTGTAAAAGTAGGCAGCCTATCCTAAACAAATCCTGCTTAGACATCTCTAAGAGCTTGGAATGATTAATGTGGCCAAGCCTAGAGTGCAGAGAAAAGCATCACCATGGCGTGAGCTCCTCGTCGATGGCGGCCGAGCGGCGGCGCGGTGGAGCCGGCCAGCGCCAACATGGGCTTGCCGTTGAAGACATATAAATCATGGCGAGGATGGCCTCGAGCAATAACACGGCCCGGATGAATAGACCGAGTGAGTAGACAATCACCACGGCCAAAGTCCAGCCTGTAGATGCCATCCTTAACCAAGTGACGAACGGAAATTAAATTCTTGGCCATCTGAGGTACATGCAGCACATCAATGAGTAGAAGGGAAGAACCATCTTCCAATTCGAAAGTCACTGAGCCAATGCCCGCTATTGAGAGGCCAGAGTCATCGCCAAGGAGAACAAAGCGATGAAGAACATCAGCCGCCAAATATGTCGTAAACATGTGTTTGTGGCTGCATATGTGAGCGAGTGCAGTCGAGGCCAAGAAGATTTATACTCGGATGCAACCAAACAAGCATTAAAGCAATGTCGGTCTTGGAATTATGCCTTGCTTTAGTAACAACCGCTGTGTTAGCGGTTTTGGTGTCCCGCTTGGGCTCACCAGCCTTCTTCTTACGGCATTCCTGCTCCCAGTGTCCTTGGGCTTTGCACCAATTACATGTCCCCTTACGTCTAGGAGTTGAGGAAGAATTGGATGGAGAAGGCCCAGAGGAGGTGGTACCAGTGGAGGCGGCGGTGGCATTTGGGTTCCTGCGCTTGTTGAATTGTTGTCTACCTTTGGTGACAAACATCACCCTATCACCACCATGTTTCGAGGTGCCAGCATTGAACCTAGAAGCCTCTTCTTGTAAAAGAGCACCGGCTATCTCGGAGATAGAAATTGAAGGTGTCTTATTAGCACGCACGACTTGATGAGCTTCACGTGCGTGCCATTCGTGAAGAGACAAAAGATTGAAAATGGTGGGAGGGCTAGTAGCTGAAGCTTGAACTCTGTAATGGAGTCCCCAAAGCGCAAGTTGAGCACGCAGATACGAAACTTGCTCACATGTAGCAACTGTCGAGGCTGCATTCTTAAAGAATAAAATTCATTGCGAACCGTGACCAATGTCATTACGTTGGTGGATTGGTAAATATCCGTGATCGCCTCCAAGCCTGCGAGGTGAGGGCACCATCGGTGTGATGGAGAGTGACTTCGTCTAGGCGAAATAAGCATGTGCATAGCTTGTTTGTCTTGCCTTGTCCATGAGTCGAGAGCGGGTGAAGGTCCAGGTGGTTTCGGGAGTGAGCCATCAACGATGGCAAGAAGATCTCGAGTATTTAGAGCAGTCTTCATCCGCTTAGACCAAACTTCAAACTTGGTGCCGTCAAAACGGTCTTTCTCCTTAAAATCCGTACTCACATTCATAACATTAATGATTGGGCGAGGAGAAGGTGCAGTGTTGGTGGTGTAGGTGGAGGTAGCCATCTTGAAAACTTGTGATTATTGGTGACTTTGTGTTATGGCGCAAAACCAAGAATTCGCATCAATAACCAAGCTTGTAAATGTAAATAGAGATGTCACTCACAATAAGCACCACACTCACAACACGGGCTCAGAGGGCCCAAAATCAAGTTCAGTGTTAATGTGATTCACAGAATCAAAAGTGGATTCGATTCGGCCGTTTAATGAAACCAAATTGGTGTTGATTTGTGTGATTGAATGCGAGCTTGATAGTTGGATGCGTTGCTCTGTCTTGTAACTCTTGCTTGTGCCTCACCAAGTTTGTACTCCTTGTAGGGCATCTCCAGTTCTCGAAAAGCAGTGAGTTCCTCTGCTTGATCTCGGATGTCAAACGGAAGAGCATCGCTTGTACAAAGACTTGTGGTGGGGCACACGCAAGTAGTCTCCGTCGTGGAGGCTGGATCACCACAGCAATTGTGTGCGGTGGCGGAGGCTCGACACACGAGGTTAGCTTGCAAGGTGTTACTTCATAAAGCAAAGTGCTTGAACACATGGCGTGGCCGAGAAATTGAGCTTGGGGAGAGTGGGGATCCTTTTGTGAGCAGGGCTCCCGTGAGGAGGCACAACTAGTGAGGAAAAGGTGCACCGTTGAGTCTAACGGCACCGTTACATGGTGCCCTAAATTAATTATTTTAGGGGCACCGTTTCATACACAGGCCCGGCGTTTCACCGGGGCCAACTTAAAATATTTTAAGTTGGCTGGGGCGCAGTGCCCAGGCGCCGTGAACTGCGGCAGCATTCCGCGCCGGTGGAGGAAGGGCGCGTGGCCCCGCCGAGATCGGCGGGCGTGCGCTCGCCGGATCTCGGCGCGGATCTCAGGCGCGCTGGTGGATCTGGGCGCCACAGGATGGCGTCCCTCTGCGAACTCGCTGATTGTCCCCCGCCTTGGAAAATCCAGCATCTTGATGTGTCAATGCTTTCTCGCGGCATCCACGAATGGCTGCAATGTGGCAAATTGGAGGCGGAGGAGGCGCCCATTGATCGCTGGTTGACAAGTCTCCACAACATCGAAGCGGTCGCTAGCTAGAATTGGACCATGGAGACTCCTTGCTGAAAATTGAGTCGATGTTAAATTTGAGGTGAGTTCATGGATCCGCTGATCGGTGATCTTAGTATGTAGGTCTCAATCGCTCTTGCAGAATCGTAAACACATCGGAAGGAAGATCCAAGATGATGTAGACACTGGGATGATAATCCAAAACCTCGGCGAATTCGATTTGTGCGTGAGCGGGCTGCCTGATCGTGCTTCCTCCTTGCCTCAGCATGGTTGCGTCGTTGTTTGCGACCCATAGTTCTTGTGCTTGAAGATTAAAAGGCTAAAAGCAAAAGCAAAAGTAGGCAAATTGCTTAGAAGAATGTAAGCAAAATTGATGCTATTCTTAGCAAAATTAACCTATAAAAGGCCCAATGACTAGGCCTTATAGAATCACAAGAACTAGAAGGGTGGCTAGATTCCATAACCAATCAATTTAGAAAAATTGGTTTGGTTTGATGGAAATTGAACTAATGAAAATAATCAATAAAGTAGCTATGATAATTACTTTACTTAGAAAGTTCTAAGCTAATTATTTTCACTTAGCAATGGTATGATGGGCAACATGAGTTTCTACATGGTAAAACTAGCGGATGCGCCTATGATGCGAGATGATAGTACGCTATCGAAATGCATATCAAAATGCATTTTCATCAACTAAAATTGGGTATGAGGTTGCTAGCTTATCTTCCTAAGTTGATTAGGGAAGAAAAATTAGCAACAAAGCCATTGAAATATCACATGGCTCGATACCAAGTTAGAGATGCATATGCGGGCGTCTTGCATCAAGTAGATGCTTTATTAACAATGAATATGTTTAGTTCATAGGTGGGCTTATAAAGGATGGTTACGAGGGTGTGTCCTTTCACTGGCACCTCGTTAACTAACTACCAACTAGCTGAGTCTAGTTTGACTAATCCACATTGGGTCTGGTCTAGTCGACCTTAACCAACGCGGTCTGCACTATTTCTAACTATGATACAGATCTGCCCTGTCCTATTGAGCACATACACGCTGCAATCTGTAGCTAAAGGTACAAATCCAAGCTTACGAAGCTTTTTATCTGCCCTTGCGTTCCACATTCGAGCTGATTGTTTCAAGCCGTATAAGGACCTGAGCAGGTGACATACCAAGCGTGGATCAATGACGTACCCTTCAAGCTGAGTCATATAAATAGTCTCGGTAAGGTCTCCATTTAAAAACGCTGTCTTGACGTCCATTTGATGGACAAGTAGCTTGTGTTTTACAGCATAACATAGCAGAATTTGCATAGAAGTAGGTTTTACCACTGGAATGAATGTTTCTGTGTAATCCAGGCCTTGGACCTGCGTATGACCACGTGCAACTAACCTTGCCTTATAGCGAGCCACAGAGCCATCAGGGTTCAATTTTAATTTGAACACTCCACTTCGATGTAATAGGCCTTCTATCAGCGGGCAAGGTAACAAGTTCCCATGTCTTGTTGTCAATTAAACTCTAATATTCTGAGTCTATTGCTTTTTGCCATTCGGCTTTCTGTGGCCCAGATAACGCCTCTTGATATGTTAATGGTGTGTCAAGAGGGTCAAGTACGGATGAAGCCATAGCATGGGCAAAAGCTGTGAGACTAGCACGAGGTGGTGGATCTTCCAGAGGGGGTTGTGCTACTGGTGCTACTCGCTGGTTACGAGAAACGAGGCTATCTCCGGTCGTGGGGATCAATCACTGATCTAGGCGATGTGTGCGGTGATCTCCACGAGAGGTAAGTGGTTCCAACTATGGTTCGAGAGCAATGCGTCTAAGGGGACAAGAGGTACATTCTGCTCATCTAGGTCTAAAGCATTTGGTAAAACATCTGCAGGTGGAGGATCCTGATCTACTGGATCTAGCGGTTGACCAGCAACAGGGCCAGGGACAAACTGCGATTGAGGGTGTGCAGGAGGGTTAGGTGCTGCTTGCAATTCATCAGAGAAGTAATCGCCTACATCGAGGTCTAGGTCAGCAGAATCCACAGAGGTCTCTTCACGGGGCATGTGTCCAAACAAGGAAGGTTGAGGGAGAGCTTGATGACTGCTGCTAGACTGAAGATGTGCTTGCAATATGAAGCTTTCATTGAAACTGACACTACGTGCTAAGGTCAGCTGTCTAGTGTAGGGGTCATAGAGTTTGTAACCTTTTGAAGTGTCTGAGTAGCCCACAAAAATGTGTTTTGATGCACGATCGTCCATCTTTCCTCTCTTGTCAGGAGGTACATAGGCATAAGCGGCACAGCCGAAGATACGTAGATGGCTAATGCGAGGTTTGTAGCTGTGCCATCGTTGAAAAGGAGTGTGGTCATATAAAGGTTTTCTTTGGCTTTATGTGCATAATTTGCATGGCAACGGCCCAATACCCTCTGGTCAGGCCTGCCAGTGAAAGTGTTGCTCTGCATCTTTCTTGCAATGTCCTGTTATAACGTTCAGCGAAAGAGTTTTGTGCAGGATGGTAGGGCACAGTGAGCTGGTGGACAATTCCTTTCTCCCTACAGAAGGACTGAAAATCATGGCTAAGGTACTCCTTTGCGTTATCACTGCGAAGTCTCTTTAAAACTCTGCCAGTTTGTGTTTCTGCCATATGTACATACTCAACAAACTTGTCATATGTCTGGTGTTTCCCATGCAGGAAATATAATGTGCAGTAGTGGTTCCATTCATCCAGAAAGGTGAGAAAATAGGTAGCACCTCCAAAAGAATTCGTGGACATGGGTCCACAAAGATCTGAATGTACAACTTTGAGCAGACCAGCTGCCTTGGTGGGCTCAGGATTATTGTAAGGTTTCTGAGCCATCTTTCCTACTTGACAGTTCTAAAAACGCGTTTCGAAACTTTAAAAAGGGCGTCGCTTGTAAAGTTACGAAACGCTTACAACCATCATTTGGATGTAGGTGATGTCTTTGGGGTGACAAAAGCAGCATGCCATAGCAAGGTCTTGTCAACTTAGTCGTCGGGTGACTTGGCTGCAGGGAGGGGAGAATCTCAAAACGATACAGGTCATTGTAAACTACTCCTTATGCTAACAATTGAGAATTGTCATTGGCTGGGGTGACACTGCACCCTGTAGGAGTGAACAGCACTTGCAAGTCGTGGTAAATAACGCGTGATTACAACAAGTTCTTTGTCATGCTCGGTACATGGAGAACATTCGATCCCGATTTGTTGGCCACCTGTGCAGTAAGTGTGGACCTCACCGATACCCAAAATGGCCAGACCGCTGTCATCCCCAAGTAGCACAAATTGACTTGTCAAGATGGCAGTGTAAGTGGAGAATTTCTCTCTCAATTGGCAGATATGGTTGGTTGCTCCAGCTGAACCACATATTCTTGTATACCTTGTGTAGCGAAAGACATCGCCATTATTTGGTGTTTTCTATTGATGTCACGCTATTTTGACCACGAGTGATCAGGTGGGATTCACCACCGGGTGGAGCTTCACGTCTGGGTTCCCCAGCACGTTTCTTTCTGCATTCATTTTCATAGTGTCCAGGTATGCGACACCAATGACATGTACCTTTATTCTTCCGCTGATTTGAAGGGAAAGAAGGAGCCACATATGACCTCCTGGGTTGAGAGGATCCTCTGTAGGACCCACGGCCACGTCCACGACCTCTTGAGGTAAATAGAACTTGCTGATGTTGGTGTTGCTGTTGGCTGCGTCCAGTAGCAGCTCTGCTTGATTCCTCTTCAAGCAATGATCCAACTATCTCTGAGAATGTCACAGCAAGGGCATTACCTGCTGCTGCCGATTTGTTGGCTAAGCGTATAATTGAATTTTGAGAGCTGATAAAACCTCTATAGCTAGGGGGCAGGGAAGTCATGAGAACTACAGCTGCCTCTACTTCTGTTAAATTATGTCCACATGAAGACAATTTTGCTCGCAAGGTACGAAATTTATGAACATGATGCTCAACACTATCTGTATCTTTCATGCGAAGTGCATATAGCAACGTTGCATTACTGCTGCTGCCGATTTGTTGGCTAAGCGTATAATTGAATTTTGAGAGCTGATAAAACCTCTATAGCTAGGGGGCAGGGAAGTCATGAGAACTACAGCTGCCTCTGCATACATTAAATTATGTCCATAGAAGACAATTTTGCTGCAGGCCAAAATTTATGAACATGATGCTCAACACTATCTGTATCTTTCATGCGAAGTGCATATAGCAACCTGGTTGCATTTACGAATGATGTTGAATCCTTGGTAGCGAACATATAACATGAAAACTTGCCAAGCGCAGATGTGGTTTGCCCACAATATCTTTGGATCATATTTTTATCCAATGCTGAGAGGAGAATGCTCCGTGCACGCTTGTCCTTTCTCTGTCGCAATTGTTTGAGGCGATCACTGCATCGACAGTTTGTCCATTAACAATGTCCATAAGTTTGTGTTCCTCGAACACAGCAATCATTCGCATTTCCCAGATAGCATAATCGGTTCCATTGAACCGGTTTTTTATGTCAACTTTGGTGGTGTGAATCACAGTATTGGGAACAGGTGCACCGCCACTTCCACCTGAACCACTTCCTCCTCCACCACTCCCTTCACCACCGCTACCTTCTCCACCACTTCCTCCACCACCACTTCCTGACATATTGACAGGTGGTGTTGGAAATGGCAAGTGAAATTTAGGTCGGCGATGAAGAGCAAGTCTATGAGGAGGAGACCACATACATGGTAAGAATTCTTACTACTGACCCTAATGTGTGACCATCTAATTGTCACTGACTAATTGTGTGTGGTGTCTGAAGAGGTAGAAGGAGGGGTCTGGTCTTCCTCATCAAACATACGGGAAATTGAACACAGCACGTGATCCAAAGGCTGAGGAATTATCATGCAACCATAAGGTGGATCTGAGGATGAGACATCATGCGACTTGTGTAGACAAAGTTGGGCTGTAGCGGCTAGTTCTAAATGTGCAAAATCATGAGACATTTGTGTGACTTTCTTTGTTAAGATGCCAATTTGTTTGTGCAAAGAGATCAGTTCTTTCTTGTGATTATATCTTTCTAGACGTGCATTGTCTTGCAGATTGTTAAGACGAAGTCTAAGAAACTTGATGTTTGATGTGCTGGATCTGTGTGTAGGATCTGTGCGCTGGAATGAGGGTGAAAAATTACAGCAATGTGTTGGGCGCAGTGGGGTGACAGTATGCTATTGTTGACAGCAGGTATACTGACCACAACTAGTTTCAGGAGAGAATTGAAAACAGCGTTGCTGAAATCTGCTGTAATCTCTTCGGTAAGACATTTTGCAAGCAAGTCACTTGCGCATTCTCTCAAATCGCTCCCATTGGCTATATGCCTGCAAGAATTGCTTGCGGGCTCTAATGTAGGCTTGTTTCTCCTCCTCTGTCCAGGAAAGAGTAATGGTGGGCTGCACCACCTGGGCGACTTATGCACGGATCTGATGCCATCCAGGTCCGCCGCGCCACAATTACGCTCTAATTGCGATGCTTAGACATGAAGGATTGTAGAGAAGCAATTTATGCATTATTGCTCGATACCATAAAGTGGTATCCTCTGTTGAAGCACAATGACAAACGCATGAGAGCACAAGAGAATAATACATTAAGATCAAGAAAGGTATATAAAAGAGTGAGAGTATTGTAACCGTTTTTAAACCTAATAAATTATCGATGACCTAACCCTAATGAAACATTAATAAAACTAGAGTTAGGTATGAACTAAAAATATATTATCCAATATTCCCTCAACCCCGCTACTTCTTTCAAAGGGGTTGGCTCAGGCGGAACTTCTCGCGCCGGTGCAGGCATCACAACCTCCTTCTTCTCAACCCTCCGCTTAACTACGGGCTTTTCCTTCTCGCCATCCTCCGCAAGGTTAGTGTGTTATGGGGCTTCAGTGAAGAGTCCGTTATAGCACATTGTGGGATGTCAGTAGTGGATGTCACTTGTGCAGGGGAAAGACGCCGACGTCGGGAATTGTCTTCGCCAAGTATGCCGCATGGTGTTCCGATGGCGAGAATACGAACTTGTATGCACCATGAGCGGCGACCCTCCGGCAAGGAGAGTTGGGGTTGAAGGGCGCTTTTGATGTTCGCATGATTGCAGCCGTGGCTTGTTCATGGCGATGGGTATGGGAAGCGGAGAACATACGGTCGAGAGACCTGGGCTATCAATAGAGGTCCTACGATGCGGCGACTTCGATCACCTCCGAGGATGATGTGCGAATCGTTTCCCAAACCTTTGAGCGAGACATTGCAGAGCGTCAAAGGACTCGTCTGCGTTATGTCGGCGAGCACGGCGGCGTGTCGTTGAGGAAGAGTGAAGTGGACATTGTGTGTTGACTACTGGAAACCTTGTTGCAATCGGATGTTTGCGTGTGAAAGAAAAGATTTGAGGCGGTATAGATTTATTAGAATGTGCAGACAAAAGCGAGAGACATTCCTTCAGTCTCTAGTCCATCGCGATTGAGGGGCCAATGACAAAGGAAAAGTTGTCACTCATGTCATGGGGAGTGTTCCGATATGATGTTGTCTGAAGGCGTTCAAAAGAGTATATTGTGTGGGACACAACAGGTATGAGGAGTTAAAGGCTAGGGTCCTTCATAACTCACCGTGGGATGGTTTCAGAACAAACCCCATCTGTTGATCTCACGCGCTAGGGCCATAGCTTGGATGGGCGGTACTTTTATGTACATGGTGAGAGGCTCCCAAATGTGGAGGTTTTCAATCTTCCGACACGCATACAAAATTAGAAATATGGTTGCTATACAAACAAGAGTGCGAAAGGTCAGGACTCAGATATGTCACCTACGCGTGGTTCTTAAAGCTATGGAAATGCAACTACAGCAGAGTGAAGATCCCAAAGTCAAACCGGTTCTCGACATGCTCGCCAAGATTGAAGACAACTATCGAACTCAACGGAAGGTCGATCAAGGTATCGGGCACTCTTGTTCCTCCGCATGCTATCCTTTCTAACCTTTTTTGTGTGAACTACTGCGATTTGTCGCTGGTCTGGATCCTAGGTGCCGTCATGCGGCCAATGGCTAAGCACGTGCTGCTGTTGGCAGAGAAGGATGTGAGTAAGGCGGTCCGAGCGGCGGAGAACTACGAGGAATCGATGCACCAACGGAGGACGAGGACGCCTCCAGGCGGGAAGAAGAAAAAGAAGAAACGGGGGTCGGAATCCGAGGATGAAGAGCCCTCGGAAGAGGAGGACGAAGAAACTGAGGTTACTTCGGAGGAAGAGGAGGAGGTTTCCGAAGAAGAATCCGAGGACGCCGCGGAAGAGGAGGAACCTGCTCATGTAGAAAAAAAAGAGCGATTCGATTTGGAATGCACGGATGCATGGGCCGGGGCCGAGAACCGCACCTTCCTAAGCAAGAGCGGAGGCGAGCTTTAGTGGGATGGAAATAGAAGAATTTGAAAGAAGACCCTGCAGCTCTTGCTCATAATGGTTCTCTTGGAGAGAAGCCTACAACCCCCAGAACATGTCTACGAGAAAAGAAGAAAAAGAAGGAATGGCCTCCCTGGCAGAGGGGGTAAGAGGTCCCTAGCTGACTTTAGGGACACTTGGAGGGGGAAGCACACCTCCTCAACTCCTGCGATGAAATTCTCCAAAATGTTGCTATCTCGGGATAGGGCCAAGGGCCACATTCCTAGAAAAGGAACTTGATGACCTAATGTCTTCCAGAGACCACATAACCTGCTTGTTGAAATCTCCAAGTTGAGAAAGAAAAACTGGAGAGGGGGGACAGTGCAAATGAGGTACCTAGGGTAGCGCGCGAAGTAGGAAGAGAGGATGCCGAAGGCCACAGTACTTATGGGTCGCCCAACTTAGAAAGGTCGTCGATATGCGTGTAAACGATCTGGACTCGGAAACCCCCTATTGGGATGTGTCTTGAAGTGTTTTTTTTTGTTTTTTGGTCGAGTGTGGTGTGAAAATAAGTCAGGTTGAGAGTAGGCAAGGGTATTTATAAAAGAAACGTCCTTGGCCTATGGTTTTCTTGTTTTATTTCTTAGGTTAGATAATAAAATTAGAACTCGATGTTCCTTGGCCCATGGACTTAGGATATGTCCACTAAAAGGTCTATATATGTGAGGTAGGGGGTTGGTATAATTAGGGAGTGATAGGTCTATAGGAGTCGGTAGGCGAATGAATAGTGTGGGGTTGTGGATTGGGGTGTGGGCGGGCGGTCGCGGTCGAGCAGGGTAGGGGCAGGAACTTAACCCTAGGAAATGTGATCCGTTCGGACAGCAGGCCTGTGGAGGGGCAGGCGGCGGGGCCTGCGGGGGCCCAGTCGAGGTTGCATCGGGAGAACCGCGATCTGCGGGAGGCGCGGGCGCACCCAGGAAGGAGCTCGAACCCCATCCAGCGACATCAGCAGAGCTAGGAAGGCGCTGGCAGTTGGCGGAGGTAGGAACCACAGGCCCGCCCGGTGGTGTGCGTTGATTTGGGCGAGACCGGGAGGCTCTTGTGGAGGATGGCGCCCAAGGTCTGTGAGTTGTGCTCCATGGCCAAACATGGATCATTGGAAAGTTATTTGAGGCTGGTGAAGGAGGCTGAAGCTTGGCTTCATGGAAGAGCGGTGGAATTACATGAACTTGGGAATGTGAGTGTCGCGCCACAGGACAAGCGACGGGCGGGGGGTTGGCGAGTTGGGACACAGGTTGGTTAGGAGGGTGTATGGGCGCGATAAGGAGGAGGCGGGCGGTTTGGTGATGGGCCGTCCGGAAAGCCTGACGGCCGGCGCCTGGTTAAGCGGGCGTGGTCGGGAACCAATTTGTTGTGAGGTTGTATATGTGATTGATGGAGTCGGCGGATGGCTCCTATGTTTCTGCACAAGCGGGATTATTTACCACTTGCTGTTGTTCCTTCATGAAGTGGTCAAGGGGATCGATTGAGGGGAATTCTCTTGACAAGTTGTGTGAAGAGGTTGAACTGATTTCTCCTACCCTCGACCCTCTCTAATCTCACCATTTTGGTCCATCTTTATGTGCATACTAGCGCGCGGAGGTGAGTGTAGCCTCCCTCCACATGTGGAAGCCGGTTAGGGAGGTGAAATGGAAGGCGGAGGAGCCCAAGGAGGAAAAATCGGATAGGCGGGAGTGGCTGGCGGCGATTCGGAGGAAGGAAATTTCCCACCAAAGAGGAAGAGGGTGAAAGGCGGGCCTCGGAAAAGGTGAAGGCGGCGCGTCACCGGTCAGCAGGCGCTCTGAAAGCCAAGCGGCGAGGTGGCGGAAGAGGCGCGATCAGAGGACAATTTCTTGACACGGATGCGATGATGAATCAACTCCGGAGGTTTAGGGGCGACCTCGAGCGGACCCCTCCTCGGCATGGGAAGAGATTTTCAAGGGGACTCCAGCAGCGGTGGATGCAAGCGAATTGGTGAGGTGCGCACCTTCTTTGGGAGAAAGTTCTCGACGGAGGATGGCGTCTCGGCGGGGCCGCCACAACAAGTGGACTTGCGGGGCACCACGTCGATGATCGACTGGCCGGTTGTTGGATCAAGCGGCTTTAGCTCTCACGGCTCGGTGTGCGGGCGGCGGAGGAAGTGGTGAAGGCCGGGTTTGTGAAGAGAGGCCAAGCAAGCGGGAGGAAGACAAGCGGAACCTAGAAATAAGGGCCAAGATTCGAAGATTTGTGAGGCCGGGAGAAGTTGCAAGCCATGGCAGGCGAGCGCTCATGGCTCAAAGGATGCCCAGGGCGAACCGGGAGATGCGGGGGGTTGTTGCGAGCCGGGAGGCGGCCTCGGTGGAAAGGCCCATAAGCTGGAGGCGATATAAGCGAGGCGGGATGAGGCACGTGGCGGGCGAGAAAGACAAAGGGAAGAGGCGGTGGCGGGACCACGGCAGGGGTAGTGGAAGGAACTACAGGCGGAAGGAAGCGACAAAGTGGCAGAAACCTCACCTACGTTCTTTGAGCGGTGATTGGAGTCCACTACAGCGGTAGTGGGCTCGCTACCGACATTGGCGCAACTACAGGCGGCGGGCGGAGCAGGATGCGTGGCGCCTCGCGAGACATGGACGAGCAACGTGTAGCCTACGGGAGGAGGGTAAGCACCTCGGTCGTGAGGAGGTCCTATTATATTGGCACATGGATGAGGAAACTTATGTTCTGGTCTATATGTGAATGGAGGCAGCGTAACCTTCCTTGTCCATGTGCGTGTGGAAATAGGAGGGATCGGGGCCTACCTCAGTGAGGACCCAGTGCATACTTCTGCGCGTGTGGGGTTGGCCCCTATTATGCGGAGGCGACTTTGGAGGAGTTAAGTGAGGAGGAGGTCCGAGCTTGGGTGGGCGAGGCAGTAATAATCCTCGGCAATAGGCGGCAAGCGGAAGGCGGAAGCTCAGGCGGTACACCTCAAATTAGGGGCGTCAGCGGTGGTGAGGTGGAAGTAGTGTGGGAAAACTGTCGGATCGGTGGCGGGGAGCTCGTGGCGGCGGGGTGGAGGCGAGGCAGGCGGCCAAGTCGAGGGAGGCGCGAGATAGCGTGATAGCATCCTAAGATAATTTGGTTAGGATCTTGCACTAGACCTAGGGCGCTCCGGTGTGGCGCGTCCTTCACGATAGCCATCTTAGGACCTAAAAATCCGGGGCATGCGCGGCCGGTATATAAGAGGGTGCCTCCCGTCGGATAATTTGGTTGAGATCCCCACGCTGCTGTGGCTGGTTGGAGCGTCCAATTAGAGGCGGGGGTGTGCAGCTCCTAGGAATGGTCGAGAGCTTGCTCCATGGTGGAGGAGGAAGGCGATCGGGCGTCTTCTTGACAAAGGGAAGGAACTAAAGGGATTGGCGCGGGGGTGCGGGCTTGCTCGTAACGCTCTTGTGGCACAGGCTCTTCTCCCTTGCTTCTTTCCCTGGTTGTGTTCGATTGAAGTGCATGTGTGTGGTGGTGGATGCGAAGGGCGAATCGAGAGAGAGGAGAAGGAGTGAGGCGGATCGGGAAGGAGATTAAATCTTGATGCGGTGAATCGTGAGTGGGAAGGAAGAGAAAAGCAGTGGAGAGGTCATGGTCGAAATTTGTGTAAGGATCGCTGAATTGAGCGGTCTTTGTCGAAGGAAGTGCGCATAGAGCGTTGTTTCACAGGAAATAAGGTGGTGTGGCGCCCTCGTGTGTGTGTGCATGTGTGTGGATTGAAGGTAGGGAAGCCTAGGAGTCCCCAGTGTCAGGAATCGGGCTGGCATAGTGTGGTAGAATATCACCCAGACTACGGGTGGAGACAACCCAGCCGCGTGAATCGATCGCTAGGGTTTGGTGTGGGACCCACCTCGGTGTTCGTTCCACTACCTGGTAGTGGTGCGGACTACCGCAGTAGTAGAACGGGGGACGAGGTCGGGGAGTTAGATCCGTGGTAGTTGGACAAGACGGGAGGTAGTAGTAGTTGAGTAGATAGGTGTGAGGTGGTAGCATGTAAGACCTGACTTAGCTAGGCGAAGGTCGGTAGTGATAGAAGATAGCGTCTCTTGGCACAAAACATTCCCTTGGGAGCGAATCCCAGGACTACAACGACAATGAGGGTGAATGTGGACCTCACTGTGTCTCAGGATACGAGATTCCACTCCACAATGCGCAAGATACTCTTTCAAAGCAGCATCCACAAATTCCCATATAAAGCCCGAGGGCCCAATCAGATTCAAGGACCCTTGTGGAGAATCAATATCCCCATGCCCCCCTTCTCCCCACCTCCCGGGATAATGAAGGGGGCCATGTGCGTAGCCCACTCATTGGTCATGCTGGGCGGACTCCGCCCTTTGAGGCTCATTGGCCATGAGCACATATGGGACATTACTCTCCACATGCATACATGTATGCTACGCTTGCCTAGTTCCCTACCTTCACATGCATACATGCATGCTATATTTCATATGGTTGGTTACTTGTGTCCCAAATAATCTTATTAAAAATATTTACTAATTTAAAAATTACTAATTAGTTAGGCAATGGGTCCTATATAAAGTCGAGAGCAATGGTGAATAGTTGCAAGAGAATACTATTTATCCTACTCTAGCTTCTCTTGCTTCTCTGCGCTTTGCACATCATTAAAGGCTCAAGTCAAGTAGCCTTCCTCCTTATCATTAAAGTGACGAGGATGGACAAAACAAAGATGGCGATTAATAAATTAATGAAGTGCGCTCACATTAAGCGAAAATGATCTTGAAGGAGCAAAAACTTGTTACTTCAAGCACAAAACTTTTCCCAAGTATTTATTCGGTGAAGACAACACTTTCTTGTTTTCGTTAACACATGGCATGACTATGTCCATGTTTCCCTCTTCGTCTGAGATGTAAATAGTGCATATATGTAGAACTAACACATTAATTGTTCCTAATAATCGATTGAATGATATTGCTTACCTCCTTGCCATCTTGGAGGTGGAAATTGCAGCAAAAAAAACTAAATTATCCTTGGGTTCAGCTGGTCCCATGTATAAGCTGATGCGGGCTTCTTCAAGTTGACCCACTTGCAGATGCGAATACCATTAAAAAAAGGTACAAGAAACTAGCTTTGCTGCTGCATCCTGACAAGAACAAAGAAGTTGGAGCTGCGAATGCTTTCCAACTAATTTTAGAAGCACAAACTATTCTTTTGGATAAAAGGTGCGAAATTTTGATACTCAAATCCAAAAATCTACATGTCATATAAGGCATCGAAAGTAGTTCCACAATAAAACGTCTTGCAAGGAAGCAAGGAGCATAATAATTTGCTGAAAAACTTCAAAAAATTCAAAAACAGCAAAATGAGTTCTACCAGCAGCGTAATCATAACGTTCCAACTCCAAGTTTTGAAGATCAAAATTATTATTCTAAACAAGAGTACCGGGATAAACAATATTGTGATGAAGAGTATTAAAGTACCATCCGGATGCTACATGCGCACATAAATATAAAACTTCTTTAACATGACATGCCCCATGACTGTAATGAGCTCTTTGTTTTTTTCTTTATACATAGTTTTATAATATTTGTAGATCAACGTTGTGAATTTGAGCTACATTAATAAAAACATGTTTTTGTATGAATATTATTTTTTCTATGCATTATACTTGAAGAAAAATCATACGTTTTCACTTACATATAATGTACAAAAACTGTGCCTTCTGCAAGCATACCTCTCACACCACACAAACACTCAAACTTTTCCGGGGGCACTACAACTTCTATGTCATGCTCGTGCAAAACAAGATAAACTCATTCCAAAAAGCAGCATTTCGATATGACCTCTTACGCCTTGCCTCGTAGTTTACTCGCCTTCTTTGGGGTTTGTGATTGCATTATGGTAACTACCGCTGGGCAATTCAAGGGTGGTGGTTCTATGACTACCTGGTTCCTCCACCTCCTCTTCTCCTTTGAGTGTCCTCCACATCCACCTCCCGTTTGCCTCGTCTTTATGCTCTTCAATGACAATTTTGCAATCCAAGCTCCTTACTATTCGACTTCCTCATAAGAAGATGAAAAGTCCAGCAATTGTTGGAAGATGCGGCAATTCTCCCCTCCTTCCCTTCCTCACCAATGCGAGGCTACTCTAAATTTGAGGTATCTTTGCCTCCAAGCTCGCTCCAATCCGTTGTGATTCTACAACTCCTTGCTACTCCTACCGGGTTCTTTGGGGTTTGTAATTTCGTGTGCGTGCATTGGCTCTTTGGGATTTCGATTTCTTGGTGCTCTTGTCCTCTCCTCCTAGATTGAAGTTGCCTTAGCTCAGTGTGCCTTCCCCTCTTGCTCTTCCTCCCCATGCTCCTCTGCCTTCCTCCCTATCCGCTTCTACCAAATGGTTGGAATCAAAAATTGCAGTTGCTTAAGGGTGGTAGCATGGTTTGGTGATACACTTTAGTACCATATGGCTTGGGACACTTGGTTACTTTGAAAAGAGAGAGATGTGAGAGGGTGACTTTAAGTTTTCATTAAAATAATATTTCAATATATTTTAGTTTCACTTTTATATACTTTTACGTTTGCTATTATTTACTTACTTTTACTTTTACTTGGATCTCTTTTCATTCGGTGGTAAGTCAACCCTTACTACCCCAATTTGACCTTACGCTGCGCACTCGCTATTGCCATCCGGGCTCGTGTTGAGTTGATCCTTCCATACGAGGCGGCTGGATGCAATCTCCGCACTTGCTGCTTGTCCGGCCGACGATCGCACACTCCAGGCTCGGAAGATCGCATGCTCGAGCCTGGTTGTTGTAATCAACCCTTTGTCGCATTGTGAGCTATGTGGGGCTTCTTATAGGAGCCTCCTTCCCTTCTGCGCGGGCTCCCCATGCAAGCTCGAGCTGCGGCAGCAGAATCAGTTTTGTTTGTGCAGTTTGAAGGTAATGTGCCTTGTGTGTGGCAATTAGTGTTTTGCGGCTTGTGAGGCTTGCTTGCTCTTGTGTGCACATGTGCGAGTGCAGCATGTGAGATGTTGTCGGCGTGAGGGTGTTGGCCTTGGAGGCGGTGCCGACGTGCGGCTTCTCATTGTCTGTGGTGTGCGAAGAACTTGAGCCCGCGGTCTTGTGTGGACATGTGCATGCTCAAGAAATTTGTGAGTCTTGGGCGTGTGAGGTGCTCCGGTGGGTGCCGAGTGCGGCTCCTTTGATCATTCCTTGTGTGCAATGTCACGGTGAAGGACTTGAGCCTAATGCTCTTGTGTGCACATGTGTAGGTGCTAGGCTTGTGAGGTGGTGGCATTGTGATTTTGTTGGAGTGGGTGCGATGTGACTTCTCCTTGTGTCTGTTGTAGTGAAGAACTTGAGCACGCTGCGGTCTTGTGTGCACATGTGCGAGTTACGGGGCGTGGTCTTTGGGCGTGTGAGGTCTTGGCCTTGGTGGGTCGAGTGCGGCTTCTACGATCTGCTCTCCTGTGTGTGGTGTCAGTGAAGAACTTGAGCCGGCTTAATGCAAATGTGTGCACATGTGCGGTATCGGAGTGGGTCTTAGGTGCTCGGTGTTGGAGTGACATGGCTTCCTATGAGGAGGAGACACTAGGCATCTCAAGGAATCAAGCGTGCCCTCAAAAACATGTTGAGCCGCTCACGGTGTGAGTCGAGCCTTGGAGGCGGTGCCAAAGTGGGCGTTCCGCTGGTCTTGGCATGAAGGAGACTACAACTTGCGGGTGGAAGGTGGATGTTCGCCAAAGCAAGTTGCAGCAAGGTTTGAGGAGGCGGTGGGCGGCGGGTGCTTACCCTCTGGTTTGGGGTAACGAGGCGGTAATGATGCTTATGGGTGGAAGGGATCGGATAAGTTGTCGGACAAGGGTGGAGAAACATCGACTTGGTTTTCAAGATATCTGACAAGCGAGTTAATCTTGGGGCAAAAGATCCCTAAGTTGATGGCCATTGGCATCCTTGTTGAGAAAAAGCTGCACAGGTCTTTCAGTTGGCTGGCCTATGCACAGAAAACAAATGAGGTAAAGGCCTCCAAGCATAAGAAATGTGAGGACATGGAGAAGGAGAAGAAAGTGCACAAGGAGAAGGAGACCCATGGATCACATGGCCCTATGACGAGGTCACAGAGCAAGGGGAAGGGCAAGAAGGCATGTTGGGCAGTGTCCTCGGACTCGAGGACCTTGGTGATAGGAAACGGTGGCCGGTGGAAGCAAGACGGAGGACTTGCATGCAGGGCGTGAGCAGAATGTATTCAGAAGGAGGTTGATGTCATAGCGGTGAGGAGGGCCGGCATCAGTTCGAGGCGGAGGATGTAGAGCAGGAGGCAGGTGCAATGTCGGGTGGGTTTTCTTATAGTTTTAGATTCCTGCGGTTTTAAGATTCCTTGTAGTGCTACCCTTAGGTTATGTGGATTTGCTTAGGACCTACAGGACACATCTTGAGCAAAGCCTTAAGACATTTAGCAATGAGCGAGAATCATCGAGAGCTGAAAGCGGGCCTTGCAGCGTGAGAGCACAGAGAAAAGAAGTGATCGTTAAAGGTTCAAAGAAAGTACATAAACCAAGTGTGTAGAAAAAAGTAACCGCTTATGACCTAACTGAAAACATTATTAAGTTATTATAAACCTGCTTAACCTAATGAAGTGGTAATAGGTTTTGGCTACCTAGCCCTAGAAGCAATTAATTAAATAAATTACCCCGAGTTAATAAACCCCGAGTAGGTATGACCTAAAACGGGTTTCCAATACGCCCCCTCAGACTTACTCGTATAAAAACGGGTGTACACAAGAAACAGGCTTGAAGGCTAGGTTGAAAGGTAGCGCGCCATCTCCAAATTTAGAATCCTTGTCTCGGGCACTTTCGATGATCAGATGCATACGATGGCGGCTCACTAGAGTTATTTGTAATGCTATATGGATTACGCTCCCGCCTCATTACACAACACAAAGGGAGAAAGCAGGATCGCGCACCAAAGAGAACTATGAGGCGCTCAGGGGCCGATGGCGATCTTCCAAGAAGAAAAGCGCAGCATCCAGCGTCGAGGCCAGCCAAGAGCAAGATCGCCATCTTCAAAAGGCGCAACTTTGTTACCACTACACAGCAATGACGGCGAAAGTATATTCACTAGTTTCACGATTAGATTCGCATGATGATTCATCCGGTGATTCGATCTGTTGCATGTTGCTTGCAGTTGGGCGCCCGGTGATCATGTCGTTACACAGAGGCTGGCGATAAGAGGTGCCCTTCTGCTTTGGAGGCGATGCTTGAGGCTGAAGTCTTGAAGAAGTTTCTTTGTCGCCCCTCAAGAGAAGTGTTACGTGGCGAGTGAGCCTCGATCTGATCATGTGTTGTCTTGGGCAGCCCTTTGGTTAGGACATCGACTACATTCGATCTTTGTGTGCACATATTTCAATATGGCGCCCATAGCTACGGCTTGTCTAATAAAATGAAACTGTATCTCTATGTGTTTAGACCTAGCGTGTAGAATAGGATTAGCTGTGAGTGCGATGGCTGATTGATTATGTACTTTGAAGGCGTAGGTTTGGTGACCGGTGGATGCCCTCAAGGTATCCTAGGAGAATTCTCTTAACTGTGATAGGCCCCATATTCGACCGGTTGATGAAAGCGAGGCTCGAAAGACACAGGAAACAATGGGCGGGTCCATGGCCAGTAAAGGCGCCTACAGCTCTATAGGAATAAAATGGGCCATGTCCTCTTTTTGAGATTCGATCCTTGGGCAATCCTCGGAGTTTTCTCAATTTGATACAGTGTTGAAGCAGGTTAAGATCAACTAGGTTAAACTTGGTTAACAATTGTGATGAAATGAGGACGATGTATTGTAACCTTTATGCACTCGGATCAAAGAAAGCTGGATCCCTAAAGGCAAATTTAAGGGTCCCACATCGTCATGTCCCATTCTTGGGATAAGGCTTGCTTGATTTCTTGCGAGATCCTGCTCATCCATGGCGAAGAGGAAGTTATCATCAGCGTAAGTGCTATAATGCATATCAGTTTTCTCTTCAAAACATATCGCTCATCGTCAAGAGGTTCGAAATCCAAAGCCTTCAACTTTTCCTTCGTGCATTCCAAACGTGCAGTTGTTTTAGTCCATAGAGAGACTTTTGACTCACATACCTTGTCTTTGTCAATGATGTACCCTTGAGGTTGGTGCATGAAAATAATCTCGTCAAAGGCCGTTCAAAAGGCCGTCTTGACATCCATTTGATGGACCAAAACTTGGCCCTTGCATAGCGATAATATTCTCATTGAGGTAGGTTTTCGTGGATCAAACGTTTCGTTATAGTCCGACCCTTGAATCTGGGTATAGCCCCTTCTAATCGGGCTTTATAGCGAGCCCGATCCATCGGGTTCAATTTCAATTTAAATACCCACTTAGAGGTAATTGCTTTCCTTAGTGGTAGGTCCACTAATTTCCGGTTCCATTTGATATCAAGCTGTATTAGAATCAATTGCCTTTTGCCATTCAGCTTGTGGGCTGACAATGCTTCACGGTATGTAGCAGTGTGTATCGGTGGTTCCATGATTGTGGAGGCAACAGGCTGGCCGCAAGACTTGAGCGTGGTGCATTGGTGGTTGATTCTCATGGGACCTAGAGGCGAGGGTATCACCGAGTTGATAGGGTGGATTGAGCCATTAGGATGGAGGCGATGTGCTGGCTGACCTTCTCAAAGGTATGGTGTCTTGCACTAAATCTAAATCGATCGGGTCTAGAGGTTCTTTGGTTGACAAATTGATTCGAGTTCATCTAAAATGTCCGGATCTAAATCGTCTAGAATAGGAATTGGGGCTGGTGCTAGAGGTGCTACATGTTGACCTGCAGGGGCTGGTGCGGCTACTAGGGAGGTTGAATAGTCGCTGATGCTTGCTACATCGGTGTATAGCATCTAGAGGGATGTCTGGAATGAAAGTAACAGTGTCAATATGTTCTGTATCATCTGCAGCTGAATTTATTGATGTGTGTCCAAAAGCTGATGGTTCAGACAAGGGCATATGACTTGAAATAGACTGAAGATGTCGTGCAAGGATGAAGCTTTCATTAAAACTGACGCTGCGAGCCAAAGTTAACTGCCTGGTGTAGGGATTGTATAATTTGTATCCCTTTGACTGTTCTGAATATCCAACAAAAACATGTTTGGTTGCACGGTTGTCCATCTTGCCGCTTATCTTTTGGGATATATGCATAAGCTGCTGCACCGAAAGTTCGAAGATGACTGATTCTGGGCTTATGCCCACTCCATCTTTCAAAAGGTGTATAGGAAAATAAAGGCCGAGGAAGCCTATTGCGGACATAATTAACGGGCGTCGCCTCACCAATAACCTCGAGTGAGGCCGACAAGTGATAGTGTTGCTCGGGACCCGTTCCTAACGTCTGTTATATCTTTCCGCATAGGAATTTTGGGCGGATGAAAGGGACAGAAGCTGGTGGATAATGCCATGCTTGGCGTAGGTAGCCCGAATCGACTCAAATATTCTTTTGCATTATCATCGCTTCTTAACTACTTGTCCGATTTGCTTTTCAGCCATCCGAGGATATAGTCTAAGAACTTCTCATATGTTTGATGTCTATTGTGCAGAAAATAGATGCAGCAATAGTGACTCCATTCGTCTAAAAATGTCAGGAAATAAATTGCTCCACCAAAGGAGACTGTCGACATAGGTCCGCATATGTCGGTATGAATTACGTCCAAGAGTCCGGCAGCCTTGGTTGGCTGAGGATCAGCATATGGCAGCTGCGCCATTTTACCTACTTGGCAGTTCTCACAAAAGAGATGATCAGGTACTTTGAAAGATATAGGGTCCTTATACAATTCAGGCTTATTTACAAGTATCGATGTATGTTATGCTTGGATAGAGCCGGCTGTGCCATAAAATACTTTGTCTACATCGGACGTGAATCTACAACCATGGCTCTAGATTCTCTGGAGGTCAGCTCAAAACGATACAAATCATTGAAAGTGACACCCATTCCAAGGACAATTGAGGGATGTTCTGCAGATGTAACATAGCAACCTGAGGGTGTAAAATTCACTTGCAGAGCATGATCTGAAATAAGCTTACGGACTGATAAGAGATTTTTCGTCATGCTCGGTACATGCAGAACTTCCTTCAGATGGACCTCCTGTCCAGCATTTAACGCCAGCACCACTGTTCCACATCCGGCGATTGATAGACCACTATCGTCTCCCAGCAAGACGAACTGATTAGTTGGAGCATCCAAATAGGTAATAAACTTGTCTCTAGACTGGCATATGTGATTCGTCGCACCGGAGTCGAGAAACCACATGTTTGCATCAGCTTTGGTTAAAGATAGGCAAATTGCAAGGATAGTTGGTGGTTTAATGCCTTGTGTGTTGCTTGATCCAGTCCACGGCATGTGATTCTGCTCGAGGAGGGCTTCACGCCGGGGCTCACGGCACGCTTCTTCGACATTCACTTTCAAAATGCCACAGTCCAGGCACGGGCAAGTTCCCTTTGTCTTCCTCTGCTGTTGGGGATAAGATGGGGATGTGTAAGGTCTCCTTGGACCGCTGGTGGCACAGAGGCCACGTCCCCTACCTCTCTCGAGGTAAAGAGAACTTGTGTTGAATGTTGTTGCCCCTTCCTGCTGCGATCTGCCGACTCTTCTTGAGCAATGCACCGATTACCTCTGAAAGTGTAATGGCGGGTGGTGCCCCTGCTGATGTTGATTGGATAGCTTGTCTTATAATTGAATTTTGTGAGCTAACAAAAGCTCTGTAACTAGGTGGGAGAGATGTTAAGAGAATTATTGCAGCACTGCGGAATATCGGTTCCGCAAGAGGAGAGTTTCGCCCTCAAGGTACGAAACTTATGAACATGGTGTTCCACACTATCAGAGTCTTTCATCCTAAGTGCATAGAAAAGCCTTGTTGCGTTCATCAAGGACATAGAGTCCTTTGAAGCAAACATATTTTTGAATACTGCCCACACTGCAGCTGACGTGCTCTGTCCCTGAGTGTGCTGAACCATATTTTTATCCAAAGCTGTGAGGATAATGCTCCTTGCCCTTTTATCCTGTTTGTTCCAGATGGATAATTTATCGGCATCTGTTGTCTTGGCGACTTTCCCAAGTACCATCTCCATGAGATCGTGCTCCTCGAGTAATGCTGTAATTCGCATCTCCCAAACTGGGTAATCCATTCCATTAAAACGATCTCTGTCTTTGAAGTCGATTTTGTGGTGTTGTTAATGATGGTGTTGGATGGTGTACCAAAACCACCTCGCCACCACCACCGACCGCCTCCACCGCCTCCTCCAACTCGACATGCGTGTGTTGATGTATGTGATGCCTAGAGGGTTATGACGACGTGGATAACGGGGTAATCTATGTGGTGGTGACCACGCATATGGTAGGACTACACCTACCTACAACTATCGTGGATTAGAGGGCCTAGGGTCTTCCTAAACAAGCTGAAATAGATTCTAAAATCATTCTGATTCGGGATAATCATTAAACCAAAAATTGGATCATAGCAGGATACATCTAGGTTCTTGAGTCTTGTATCGATGTCGTCAATTAAAGCTCGAATTTTGCTGTTAATTGTAGCAATTTAAGTTCAAGATCTTGGTTGTGCACTAATGCATGCTATGTCCTTCCTATGTTGTATCGTGATATGATTGGTCCTCTATTAATGCTATCCGAAATTTCAAGTCTCGAAGTTCATGTGGGGAAATGTGAGACATCGTGAGGTGAATGGAGATGGACGGCCAATTGGCGTGTTGGCCTAGGGAATTGATCTGCTGAGAGAAAATTAAGGCATGCTTGGGACAATAGGCAGTGCATGATAACTGACTGTACATAAAAGGCGGTTTGTTCTTCTTCCTCCCTGTCATGTTGATTTAAGAAAATACATTATTGTGCCTTGCGACGCTTCCATTTCTTGAGTGCTTGCCAATGTTGTCTCAAAAGGGTTCTATAATTCTCCTTCTGGTCCCTCTGTCCGGTCTTGATGTGGTGGATTCCACCAGGGGCATGGTGGTTGGACACATCCATTAATCGCGATTAGCACACCAAATTCAGTTGATTGAAATAGGGATTGCAATGACTTGAGTTGAGAAGCGGCTGCCTTTTATATTTCGGGGCCTCCATTTGGTGGTGCATAGGACCATAAGCGAGGCGTTTGTTGCCATAAGGCATGATCGCTCCATGGCTCGATACCATAAAGACATTTAGCAATGAGCGAGAATCATCCGAGGGCGGGTGACGTGGAGCAATACGAGAAAGAAGTGATCGTTAAAGGTTCAATGAAAGTACATAAACCAAGTGTGTAGAAAAATGGCAGCCTATGACCTAGCGAAAACATTATTAAGTTATTATAAACCTGCTTAACCTAATGAAAAGGTAATAGGTTTTGGCTACCTAGCCCTAGAAGCAATTAATTAAATATTAATAAACCCCGAGTAGGTATGACCTAAAACGGGTTTCCAATAAACTGCTCATTTGGAAGGGTTTGTTCCCTGGTTTTCGCATCCATAACGTTTAACAGGTTTGAGCTTGATTTATGTGAGCTTGCTCTTATTGATTGCATAGAGGGAGCAACAAGCTTGACAAGTTCTTTGCTGGTCTTGACTTAGCCTCAGTCTTGTAAACTTCACTTACAAGCTGCTTGCTAGCTATGCTGTTGTGAGCTTGGTGTTTTACGTGGATTCGAGATAGACTCTTGCGGTAGCTCAATTGTGAGATTCTTCACGGGAGGAGGGAGGGAGAGGGGCCTCATGGGCATTGAGCATCTATACGTGCGATTTGGCGGGGGCCTTGGGCACATCAACACCTAGTGGTGTCTTCTCATGTTGTCATATGCATGTAGTATGTGCTTGTCATGTCGTCCTCCTTTGTGCGATCCGTCATGCATGGCGGGTGGTGATCTGGTGGCGTCACGGAGTGTGGTATTCTGCAGGTGGAAGTAAGTGCGGCATTGTTCATCTTGTCATCATGTCACGTTAATACTGTACATTTGTTCATGTTGTCATCGTGTCACGTTGTGACTGTAGGCATCTGTTCATGCTCTCATCATGTCACGTTGTGCACTGTAGGCATCTGTTCATGCTCTCATCATATCACGTTGTGCGTGGGCAATTGTTCATCTTTGTCATCATGTCACTTTATGCACTTGTGGGCATTTGTTCATGCTGTCATCATGTCACGTTGGGCACCTGTGGGCATTTGTTCATGCTGTCATCATGTCACGTTGTGCACCTGTGGGCATTTCTCCTGCCGTTATGTTGTCATGCGGTGGACATCTTAACAATTACTGATGCCATTGTTATTATGTCACATTGTGGACACACGGGCAGCTAGTCATGCTGGCATTCTGTCACATTTTTGGACATGTGGGCACTTTCTCATGTTGTCTTCTTGGGTGGCATGGTGGACATGTTAGCATTTCCTCAAGTTGTCGTGTGCACACTTGTTTTACGTGTGTAAGTGGGATGCGGCTAGGTTGCACAAGATCAAAAGCATGGCCCGGTGGAAGAAACATGAGTGTGCAGCAGGAGGAGGTTAATACTCGAACCCCTTTCGGTGTTGAGAACCCCTTTGGCGAAAATCACTCGGTATCTAAATCATAAAGCCATCACGGTCTCGACAATGGACCATTCTTGGCCCCTGACTAAGTCATGAACAACACAATTGAGGCATACACGGCGACAGGTGCGGTGCGCGGCTGGCGGCGCTGGATGAAGCCATGATGGAAGAGGGCGTTTTAAATGTGCACTTGCAAAATGGCACCGATAGACACATGGCATAATGAAGTTTATACGGAATCCTAATACATTGGATCCGGTTACTCATGCGGGCTATTCTGGGTCTCAACTGGGCCCTGAACAGAAGCAGAATCTAAAACTACAGCTAGGTTTCGCATACGCTCCAGTTCTTCTTCGTCAAAACTGTCATTCTCACCCAAAGCGTTGTCATCGTTGTTAACCTCCGCGCTTGGACCTGTCGACGACGTGGGAGGTTGCCATATGGTATCCAGCGTTTGCTGTCCTTCCTCCAACAATTCGCCCGTTCTGGTCTTCATCCTCCTGGCACTCAAAGAAACAACTTGGGCCTTTGAACAATCCTTTTCACTTATACAAACCTCCTTTGCCCAGAACTGCGAAGGGCCTTTGCGATGGGGCTCGAAGGTAAGCTCTTCTTCAGCATCCGGGAGAACCTCGTATCCGTGGATGCTGGGGATGTATCCGACACCGTAAGTGCCTTGATGGCGTCGGTTTCTTCCACAAAGGTAATAGTTGTGCCACTTCCCGAGCGTCCACCACCCAGTCTCCTTCTTTTGAGAAGGTCTTGATCAATTTCATCATCAGCCCAAGAGGCCTTTGGTATGGGCATACCACCAACTTGTCATGGGACAAGTACACCTTCTTTACCACATGTCATGTGTCCTATGACGGACCTCCCATTGTTAAAAGTGCCATGCATGGCATTCGGCATCATCGACTCGATCCTTTGAACACCCATCTTTCAAGCCCCATCAAGCGGTCACATACTCCACGTTTCAAATCCGCCCCTATCATTGCTCATGTTAGTTTTATCCCACGAAGACACCGGGCCACCCTTCTTACACCACTGCGCATCGATTCCCGTCTTGTGTGGGCTTCCTCCACTCCATGCATGACAATCATGCGGAAGTCTTGTAGTTTTCTCATGGCTGAAGCCATACTCAACATAGTGGCATCCATCCGTTTGTCCATAGGCCCAATATCAAAGCCTCAGGCACATCCATGACTAAGTGTACCTCCTCACCCGAAGGTACCGCATCTCAAAATATCTCGCTTCTCCACTTGGTAATGAACCTCCTTCTCGATCAGGAATGTAAAATGTGCAGCCCTTCATGAAGATCTGTCGCCACGCTCGTCTTCCAAACTCTTCCAATTATTGATCTCGAAAATGAAATTCTTAAAGTCCTCCGGCATTTTACGCAAGTTATATCCTTCAATTCTTTGCAGGGCAAAACGATAAGTGCATATCACAGTATGCTGAAACATTATGCACCGATCTCAAAGGCATGGTGAGGCGCCGGGCGCCTCAACTGAGTTCTATGGAGTGGATCTGGCCGCCGTAAGCAACCGGTCCCACATCACATGTGGAAGTGGCCTCGGCCGGTAGGCGCTGCAAAACGTTAGGGTTTGAAACTGACATATGAGAGAATTAGAAAGCGATGGGTAGTATGGCACACCTTCCGGTGAATGCTCTGAACCGAGCTATCATTTCGTCGTCGAATGCAAAGGATATTCCTAACCTCTTGAATGATGAGCAGCCCAAGTGTTTTACCATAGCCACTTGTATAACATGAAACTTCTTCCGTAAGGTAATCTCCTCATCCATACCTTTTAGGTCGATAATACTGTCAACACCTTCTCGTCGATGAGTATCGTGACCGCACTCTCAGTGGAATCCCTTGGAGCGATTTCCACGGCTTTGCTAGCATATCCTTGACTTCACGTGTGATGTCAACAACCTTAGCCTCCTCTTGTACCTTCCGTTTGCCTTTGCCCTTCTTACTTGTTAGAACATGTTTTCTGCTCGCAATTCTCCAGCCTCCCATTTTGAAAATATTCGATCCACGTTGTCCCAAACCTTCCCCTCCTTTGCAATGCATAAGATGTGGGTCCGATTGTCCACCTTATTCGCTTGTAAACTCTTCCGACCTCCGTCGTCCTCAATCAAGCCCAATACACGGTATAGGTTGAATTTCCAATTCATGGTCATCTGGACATCATCTCGCTGGCAATAAGCAATTCGTCCCTCAAGTACACGCTCAATGAAGGACATCTTCTTCCTTTACATCGTATTGTTGTGCATTGCGGTACTAGCATTTCCAACGTCATTAATACATGAGCTTCCACATATTGGGCGTGTTTTCCCGGAGATATATCAAATGTTTCATGGCTGCAAAGGTATGGTTCCCACCAAGAACGCCCATAACATATTTCTTATACGAACCTTTTCGGTCCAACTTGAGGTTGTCACACTCGTCGGTCGATCATGCAAAGGAGAGGCAACGCCCTCCTCAATCCTTCCCTTCGATATTACACGAGCCAAATAATTTGCCCATGCCTCGTCCACTCTCCTTATCTGCGCATCGGTGTAATATGGGATCTTTGGTTTCAAATTCTCCACTTCACTAATCATTTCTGAACCACCTTCTTGGAGTAAGCGAGTCCCGAATTCGTGTCAAAGTGCATCTCGATAGCATCCTCCGGCCTTTCCTCTGCATACGAACATGAGCAGTGGCAATGTTTTCCGGATGGTCCCCTTTCCTCCATCTCTCTTGACTTCTTCTTCCCACTACTGCGCCACGCCGCCCTTGCTCGTCCATCCGTGGCGGCGAGACATCGTAGGTGCTCTCTTCGTTTTCCACCTCGCTCCACCACATCACACAGCTCCTCTTCCGCCTGCGGCCGCGCCGGCCGTCCATCTCCCCAGCAGGCTGACAAACCGGTTTGGGTTTGGGGTCATCAGTCTTCCCCATCCGCCCAGTCGGGCGGCCCGGCGCCACAGTGTCATCCATCGATGCGGACGGTGGAACAAAATGCAAAGTTCATGATGTCTCTGCATCCCTATCCGTCTTGGTCTGACCCTTCTCCATCTCTCTTGACTTCTTCTTCCCACTGCGCCACATCGCCCTTTGCTCGTCCATCCGGCGGCGAGAGACATCCGTAGGTGCTCTCTTCGTTTTCCACCTCGCTCCACCACATCATGCCTGGCTCCTCTTCCGCCTGGGCCGGCCGGCGCCTAGTCCATCCCCCAGGCCCAGGCCACCCGGTTTGGGTTTGGGGTCATCAGTCTTCCCCATCGCCCAGTCGGGCGCGGCCGGCCGCGCCACGGTGTCATCGCGATGCGGACGGTAGGAACAAAGTGCAAAGTTCATGATGTCCTCGCATCCCTATCCTCGTCTTGATCGCTGACCCTTCTCCATGACCCGGCACATAGGATCGGGCCATCATCCTCGTCGGATGGTCCGATTCACTCTGCATCACTGCCATCTGCATCATCCTCATTCTGCTGCTCTCGCCTCTCCTCATAGACAATACGCACTGTGCTAGATGTCAGACACCTTTCCACTGTGATCGATAAGAGCTCTTCCTACAGGGTGGCTGCCGCAAACATGATGCAAATCGGAGGAAAGCACATCGTGAGACACAAACTGAACAAAACAAAATTTACATGTGAACATGGCATATCTGTGCTTGTCGGTTGCCGCATTGCTTCTCGAAATACCTCGACAAGCTCGGGAGGACCACATTTCTTAGCATGAAACCCAAGGACGCCAGCTCATACGCCCTATACATTTGAGGGTCTTGAATCAACTGCGTCAAACTCACGAGGCCTTGTTGTGCAAAACAACGTGAACAAGGTTCTTCTCGTCCATGTCCGTCGCCCATACTACCCATCCAGCCCTCGCTCTTTGGTTAGGCAATGCTCCCTGTAACCCATGATCCACAATTTCAATAGTGGAGTCGAGCGTTCTCATCCTCGCTCGCATCACGTGTCACCATCAATCTTTCTCAAGCATTAGCAGGATCCATCGAGCATTCGACGCGAATGATCACGTCTCCTCGTAGGTGAAGGCGAAGGAATGGCGGCACTGAGGCTTTGTGACTTCTCCACTCCGGCTCCCCTCTTTCCACCGTTGTTGAGGCGTCGAGGCTAGCGGTTCGCTGCCCGATGCATGCCACCCTTGGCTTGCACCACCTCCCGATCATCACCGATGGCTGTCGCTCCCAAGTCCCTCGTGCACTAGCCGCTTCTCCACCTGGATTTCTTGTTTGGGGAGGAGGTCGGTGGCAGCGCCGCATCCAAATCCTTCTTGCTCCGTCGTCGCTTGCCGCCGTTCACAGGCCGCCCGAGGTGAGCTACGAAAACAAAGTTGCATCACTCACAAATTGGGCTTGAATGGAAATTGTGGAGTTCTCGCCTGCAGGATGCCTTGTGCACCGTTGACACGGAACACGCTCTTTGCAAAGGCGCTGCGTAGGTCCCTCCTTCACACGCCGCCACACGGTGATGGGCCTCTCGCCTGTGGGCGTTACTTAAGTGCGCGAGGTTGAAAGTGGAACCGTTACCAAAAGGACTCTTAACCCCTGGACGATTAGGGTTACCCACCACGTTAACCAAAGTTAGAAACCACGATGTCGTGTGAAATTTGGTAGTTAAGTGGACCTTATTCTCCTATGCATGTATTTATGACCTTGACTTATCCATCGATTCGTGGCTGTTATTCTTATCCGCGTGGCGGACCGCGATATCCTGCCTCATTGGATTTCCTCGCCGTTATGTGCAATGAAGTCGCGTGCGAGGCGTGGGTACTAAGTTGGCGCTCGACGCAAACCACACTTACCAACCATTTACGTTTGCGAGTCTAGCGGGACTTGTCGACGGCCGACTACCGGCAATGTTAGCGCGACACACGATATGGAGGGCGTGGTGGAAAGTGCACCGTATGTCATGTCGAATCATTTGTGCTATCACCGGTGCTTTATTAACCCGGCAGAGTTCACATTTGCCGCGCGAGCCGGCTTATGTAGTAGGCCAGCTGCGAACCAGCGTCTGCTTTGCATGGTGGTGTGGGTGGGGTCTTAGGACCGGAGGGCGTAGAAACCGCTCGATGTCGATCCCAACTTCTCCGTCTTGCCTCGCTTCAAATTCTCGAGCTTAGGCGGGCGCAGCCTTCTTGGTCAATCCCACGGAACCTTTCCAGAAGGCATCCTTGATCTTGAAGATGGCGGAGGCGTTAGGGTGGCGGTACTTCCTCCCGGTACCAGCCCGGCATTCCCCGAAGGACCCCACAGGCATTTGGATGAGCGCATCCGAACCTTCTCAGATTGAAGTTTGCGAGACACGAAATCCTCCACGAAGGTTTCAGCGTCCCTCTCCTTCTTACCTCCAAAGAAATCGCTTGCTTGTCGATGTTGCCATCGCGCGACCAGCGAGGTTGAGAAGCTCACCTTCTTGCGCTGACTTGTGCTACTTCTTCCTCGCGATCTGACAAATCTACCGCGCTTACCTGCTGGCTTGAGCTCTCACGTTGAGCTCGGAGCGCTCTGGCGGTCACAACGTCCGGCTCACTCAGCAATTCGTTCTTGACTACCTCACGTCCTCCATGCATCCACACTTACCTTCCCACTAGGCTACGGACCGATCTCATTCCTCGGCAACGGCGCCAAAAATGTGGCGCGACTTTCATTGACGGTCAGCCGGGCGCACACAATCCCGTGTCGTTGTAGTAAGGAGGTCCGTTCCCAAGAGAATGATAGGCTCCGTTGGCCCACGTTTCAGCGTTTCTCACCTCACGTAGGCGCCGTTTAGACTCCCACACACATTCCTCGTTTATGACTAACTACCCGTAACATTCACAGACGGGCGGCGTGGCGTTTGAGACCCGTTCGCGTCCGTGTCATTCAAGTTGTCACTCGTCCCTCAGTCCGTTCCTCTCACCATTCACACTTCACTCATTATCCTTGGGGAAAATCGCGGGTGGTGTGCGGTGGACCTCCTCCGCCCGCTCTGCCGGCCTCTCGTCCGGGCTCTACGCCCTCGGGTTCCTCGGCTCCTGCAGCGTTCAGTCGTGCGCTGTCATTTGCTCGGGAGCAAGGGTCCCGGTCGCTTCCTGCACACACCACCACGTTAGGGTCCGTCACGGGACCTTGATCGATCTCTCCGGGGTCGGCACCTTTCGATGACTCGGGACTCACGTTAACAGAAGGCACAGGGCACGCAAGAAGCAGCATCAACACCAAAGAAAGATGCTTTACTAGGCAGCCTCGGCTCTCTTATACTCGCGGTCGCGTCTTTATTACACCCTATTACAGGCGGGTGGCCATTTCGGTGTGTGCCTAATCGGCCGCCTACCATCTTCGCCCCTCCCCTATCTCCGTCGTCGGCGGTGGGCTGGGGATGCCCTTGGTTCGCCTCGGCGCGGTGACCTCCTTGCACGGCTAACTGCGCGCCCCAATCGGATGATCGCGGTGGGACCCCTTCCCTTCCGAGACCACAGCCGGTTGGGCTCGGCCGGCTGATAACCACCATCTTCCTCCACGGCCCAGTGGGTCCCTCGATGGGGCCACCGGTATTGTTCCCCTTGCATGAGTCGGAGGGTCCCCCTCACCTCCCTGAGTCGGACCTCGGGGTCGGTCTCGACTCAGTCGAACGAGGTTGGGACTTATTTCAGTCCGGTCTTCAAGTCGGTCTCATCTCTGGGGTTCGGACCTCGAGGTCCGGAACTTATTACAGTCGATCCTCAAGTCCGGACCCCAACCTCGGACCACCTCTGTTGGTCCGTCCTCGCTTCTTGACCTCCTTCCATGGCTCGGATCCGGTTGGTTTCCTCCTTCCTCACCTCCTTGGGACCCTCGTCCCTATCCTCCCCCAGTTTGGTTTGTTGTCTTACCTCCAGTCGGTTGTGTTGGCGCGTCTGCTCCTCTGAGGCTCTTCTCCTTGTGCCGTCGTCCCCAAGCAGGGGCCACCAAGGCCCCGTCTGTCCCATGCCCTTCTTTACTCCGAGCCTTGGGAGGTTCATCCGATTCGGTGGGCGCGGGAAGCTTCCAATGCCTTGAGGAGCTCGGCGTGGTGGTAGGCGAAATCCGAGTCGATTCTTTGGATTGCCTCTTCCACATGCTTGCACGGTACTCCTCGCCATAGGTGATTTGGGAGGCGTCTTTGTCAGGCTTGCAGTCGTCTCCCTGCCGGGTTTGTCGGTGGGCGGGTCTCGCGAGGCCACAGGCCTTTGTTACCTCCGCAATCGCTGATGCTCTGCTCCGGCTCGTCGTTTCCGATCCGGCTGCGGCTTACACGCCATGGCGCGGCGTTCCCCTCCGCTTTCCATCCCGGACGTGCTTCTTCTCTGCGTCCAGGGCTCTTGCTCCTCCGTTCATTCTGGCCTGGAGCTCCGCCATCTCCCTTCCCAGGCGGTCCGGCAGTTCCGCCCGATTCCGCGCTTCATCCAGGTTCTTCTCCATCTCGGCGACGTCCTGCTCCTTGTTCCATCGCCTTACCTCTTCGGTCCGCCAGCAGAGCTGAAGACGCTCTATCTCGCGCTCGTGATCCGCGATCACGCCCCGTAGAGCCCCGCTTCGCTCGATTGTCTCTTGGAGCTGCAGCTCCAAGGTTTCCTTGCGGTCTTCCATCTCCTGCCGCTGCTCCTCCACCGCCTGCAACTGAGTCCGGAGATCCTCCATCTCCTTATTGCTGGCCTCCTTCTCCTCTACCCGGCCGGCCCTAGCACTCCGCACTCCTGTTCCTTGGGCTGTGGCAGGTCCAAATCCCTCCAGTTGATCCTCCGGTAGTGATCAGTCGGTTTAGCTTGCGGCTTCCTTCGTAGCGCCGCCTTCACAGGCCTCAGCGGCTTGGTGTTGTTCCGCCCTAGGCCGCCTCGGCGGTCCAGCCCTCTCCGCTTGCCCTCGGCCTCCTGCTTCATACTGCGCTACCCCCTCCTTGCGGAGGTCCTCACTGCGTGCTTGGGCCTCCTGCGTGCTTCAGTTGTTCACTGGCAGAAGGACCTTAATGCAGTCTGCCGAATGGACGGACCTCCCGTTCTGCCTCGGCGCTTCCTCCTCAATTGACGATGGATTCCGCCTTCTTCTTAGCCTCCAGGCGCCTCCATCGCTCACGGAGGGCACCATCGCCTCCTTGTTGCCTCCACCTCACAGGTCTTCTCTGCCGTCCCAGAGACCCCGAGCATACCGTCCATGGCGGTAGCCAAAACTCCGCCGTGTCTCTTCCCAGGCCGCTACTGCTGAGGCACCAAGAAGTCCGTGTGGGTGCGGGCATCTCCCGGTCCGCCAAGGACCGCCGCCATACCTTGATCCCGGGCGGTGCGGGGGTTCTCCGGACCTAATCGGGACCCTCGGTCACGGTGTCTTTGTGGTCAGAGCCTCTCCTTCCTTGGCCCTCTTGGCCTAATTCCTTCTCGCCCTCTTTCTCCACGGGGCTCGGAGGTGGTGAGGAGTTCGGGGCTAAGCGTTTCCCTCTCCCGTCGGAGGCAGGGGCCCGGAGCTCGGATGTGGCTGCGCGGTGGCCCCTTGCCAGGCGCGTCCCTCTCGCTCGCCTTCACCTCCTCCTCCGCCTCTTGCCACTCCGTGAGGCGAGGCGGGGAGGCAGTGCTCCTTGGCGCTCGTCGGTGGGAGCCACCACCTCTTATTTGTTAGTTTCGTCCGTGGCTCCATTTGCCGAGTTGTGGAGTTCTTTGGTGGCGAGCGTCGCGACTCCGGCTCCTTCCGTGGGTGCACACCCGCGGTGCAGCCCGGCTCTCTCGGGAACGGAAGGAGGCGGGAATATCCTCCCATACCTCTCGGGGCGGCGAGGGTGTCCGTTCCAGTCGAATGGAGTCCGGAATCCCCTCCCAATCATCTTCCTCCCGGACCCGTTTGGCCTTGGGCGGTCGGGCCTCCGCCTCTGGCGCCTTCACCCCTTCCCGCTCTGCCTCCGGTAGTGCCGCCAGCCCTTTCCGAGGCGCCCGCTCCTCCTCTCCCTCCTTCAGGAGGTTGAGGTGCCCCCACACATGGATAAGGAAGAGGCGACAGCGCCCGGAGGCTACTCGCTCCGTGGCTTCACGGCTTCCTAAAGTCCGGCGGGGATGATTCGCCCCAATCGGCCGTTTGCCCCGGTGGGCGTGCGGGGAACCTGCAGTTATCACCAGGTGATCCACCTTGGTGAGCATGATTCAATGGACAATGACCTTATGCCCTCACCCGCCTATCCGGTGGGTCAGGACATGTTGACCATTGGACCATTTGGGTCACAGCCTCAGCTTAATGGAACTCTACGGGCTAAAAGGTCTTCTTGGCTCCTCGCTTTGTTTGATTTGTCCATACCTATCATGGAGCATTCTCAAGGATGCCTTTTTCCCGATCGTTGCATACCAATGTCTCCTCTAGTGATCCTCGGGCCTTCTTCGTGGTGGACTCCTCTCAGGCCCCGGTTCTTCTCTTGAGTCATGGGGATGAATTCCTCCTCCTCTCCTACCTCGTGCCGGTGAGACCTTGTCTTTGGTTTCCTCTGCCAGGCGCCCTGCCGACCGCCTTATCATCTATCCTGGGGCATGTTCTTGGGTACACAGTACCTCCAGATCCTCGGCGGGACCCCCAGGCGTCTTTGCCTTCTCCGGAACCTCTCGCCCGTGAGTCACAGCCCCTACGCCATAGGTTGCTGTCTCGGTGGGGTGGGTGCCCTTGAGTGAGCTGAGTCACCTTCCAGTAGTAGGTGGTCATCTGGTGGTAAGGCTGACCTCTGCAAGGGTAGAGTGCCCACCTCCCTTGATTATTCGCGCCATTTTCTCCCCTTGGTGTATGCTTCCTCTCCTTCCATAGCCTCTTGATTCCTCGGGGTCTTGTGGCCTCATCAAAATCTAAGGCCTCATTTTACACATGTGACACCTCGATCATCATCATGAGGACCTAAAGTCCTCCTCTTGTAGCAAGGCGCACCTTATTGTTGGCCTTCAATAACTGTTGTGGAGATGGGCTCCCAAGCTCACGATACTACTACAGGTCGTCGAAATAGTAAGCCGTCTCCTCTCACACATCTGTGGCGTCTCTTGCCATGTACCTTCTCCTACCCTCACATGCAAAGCAATATGCCATGGATTTTGATGAGAAGGCAGCCAAGTTGGGAAAAGGCTGCGAGAGAAACTCGACAAGACATTATGGACCACGGAAGACGGAGAAAGCCTGGAGGAAGTTGTCCTAGCGAGAGGTACTGTCGACGGCCAGTAGCGAGACATGGAGCCAAAGCGGAGGACCATTTGCCAATTAGGCGAGGCGGCAAGCAAATTCGAGGCTCAGGGGCAAAAGCGAAGCGATTCAGTGGAAGCATAAGAGCAGTGTTGGCCACCCAAGCCCTCAAAATCCGGGATGTGGAAGAGGAATTGCGAAGGACCCGGTTGAATTTGGAGGTAAGGCCATGCAATTAATCACCAAGACCTCCAAGTACAAAACTGGAGCACTTGAAGAATGCACAGCAAGAGAGAGAGCCCGCAAGTGGCGGACCTAAGCGGAGGAGAAACTCGGAGAAAGGCGCCACAAGGTGGTGCATAGGTTGATGGTGGTAAGGAAGAGGCGATTTCGGGCAGACTATGCCCTACAAGTGAAATTGACCAGTCAACTCAGAGAAGTGAGGGAGGAGGCTGCCACTTGGTCCCTGCTCATCTCTCCGCCATCTCTTGGGCCTTGTTCGCCCGGACCTCCTCCTGGCATGCCAAGAGGGAGGTTGCCATTTCCCTCGCCTTCTTCACATCTACCTGGCTGAGTGCCTCACATGCACTCAGCAAATCTCCCAGAGGCCCCAATTCCGCCCCCTTTGGTCTCTTGCTGGATATTTCCAGTATCCTTGCGTCCTCCTGGCCGTCGCGCGGCGGGGTAGGCCCCCGCACTATCGCCCCATCCCCTCTCCCTCCTGGCGTGGGTGATGGCGGCCTAGGCGCAGCCCTCGGCGCCTCGCGTTGTCCTTCCTTCCTCTTCCCTACCGCCCGGAGGTCTGCACCTTCTCGGCGTGGGGTGCTACCTACAGCGATGGGTTGAGTTCCTACCGTGGGATGCACCGCCTACGCGGTGGGTTGGCTACCACCGGTGGGGTGACTAGGTGCCTCCCTGGCACGAGATGGTGGGAACCTCCACCCTCGAGAACATCTCAGCCTACCGCGGTAGGTTGCACTCCTACCGTGGTAGAAGCGCCCTCATTAACCACTACTTGGCCCTCTATGGCCTGCAATTCTCGTCCTTCACCTTGCTCCTCATGTGGGGGAAAATTCCCCACCTCCGGCAATCTTGCCGGTGCTACCTCCACCTCCTCAATTCTCGGTCATGGTACTGAAAGAGGTATGCCCCCCTATGGTCTTCCTCAAAACAAGAGCAAAAGGCCTCTCAAGCAGCTTGCAGGGTGTATAATTTCAAAAGGATGCCACGCATCCTCAAGCTCACTTTCTTGTCAAAGCCCCTCCGTCTCCCAAAGTGCACCCAATAGGGTACTAGGTATGCAGCCTTGCTCCTCCTTCATCCGTGTTGGGCACGAGAAGCTTCTCCCTATAGTGGATGTAGGCCTCCTTGCTGATGTCCCCAATTCGGTTTGGCTCTTGGAGTGATCTTCCACAAAAATTGCAAGAAGCTGGTGCTGAAGTAAGAGGTGCGCTGATAGTTCACCAATCCCAAGACAATTTTGGCAAAGAGCCTCTACTTCAGCTCCTTGATGCTATCCGTCTTCCATCCTTTCTTGGGTTTGGCCTTCATCCCTCCGTCAATTAAATCCAAAACCTCCTGTGGAATTTCCATTGTGGGAGCTCTCTTCCCCCCATTCGTTCTCTTGAGGAGAGCGATTCCTGAGCTCTCCTCCTCTGGCCTTCCATAAACTTGGCGAATGCTCTGAACTATCCAGCAACGAGGATCAGTCCAAGCATTCCTCTTGGGTAACGCGGCAAGGGCTGCCTCCGATTGACGGAGGTTGATGTAACGCTCCTCAATCAGCTCCAAATTGGTGTAGGCCCATTGGCGGCCATACAACCATCCCAATTGGATGTTCTCCTCTTCCGCTAACGTAAATCCACCGTCGGGATTGAGCTGCCTTGTGAAGCAAATGAAGTGTGGCATTTCAAAGTCACCACCTCTTGGGGGCGCGCCCCCTGCTGTTGGCTTTTTGCCTCTTCCTCCTCCACCTGAAGTCGAGCCCTTGGTGGAGCCTCCTTCCCCTTGCCCTTCGCTGCTCGAGTCATGGCTTTCTCTTACTTCCCACCAGCTCCGGAGCGCAAGAGAAGTTACTCCCCAACTCGCAAGCCCTCTGGGTCTTCTGGTGCCTCACCACAAAACCTTCTAGGGGGAAGCAGCCCTGTCACACAATTTTGGGGTTAGACACTGGCTTCCTCCCAACTTTCTTCCTTTTCACCTCCTTTCCAATGTAGATGCTCCTTGTATTCCTTGCGCCTCCTCGCGATTTCCCCCTTCAATGCCGCCGATGCTTCCACCCGCCTGGTGGTCCGCCTTCGTGCCCTCAACTCCTCTCTGCACCCGAGCACATGCGGCGCTTTGCGGCTTTTTCACGCTCCACAGCAACTGACACCTTCCTCTTCTCCACTTCCTTCTCCTTCTCGCCGGTCGCCTAAAGCTAGGGCTTCCTCCCAACTTTCAGCTCGCGCCTAGCTTCCTCCTCCTTGCAACTTGCTAGTGGTGATGGCGATTTCCTTCCTCCTCCTCTTCCTTCTTATGCTCAGCACCAGCTCTTCGCGCAAAGTGAAGATGCTTCAGTTCGGAGGGAGAGATGGCATTGTCCAAACTGGACTTTTCCCCTCTTGGATGTTTGCCACGTGGGGGCCTCTCAACCCTAGATTGGATTTACCTTCCTAAAATACCTTCCCCTATCTAAGTTGCCTATTTTCCTATCTCATTTCGACTTCTAATTAATTACGTCCTAACTAATACATCCCTAATTAAGCATTCCCCATTTTAACCTATTTATCTAATTCCCTATGGGCAGGCATATATAGTGGATATGCCCTTATCCTATATTCCTTTCACCATGTTGAAAAGCGTTCTCCAGCTTACATGTCGCATTCTGATGGTAATCTACTTGCTCTCCTCAGCCTACCGGCGTAGGTTGGCAGCCTACGGTGGTAGGTTGCCAGCCTACCGCCCCTTTGGGCTACCTACCCGCTTCACCAAAAGGACGATTTGATCTGTTCCTTCTTCCCTAAGTATCCTCCCTACCTACCTAACATTATTCTACAACTCTAGCTTCCAAAAGAATAGAAAACGTTTCGGCATGTTCCCTCCGAATCGTTTCTAGCCAAAAAGATCGGCCCTGTTCCAAAGCAACCCAACTTGAACTAGTTGCCCAAACTTTTGCGTTCCACATTCCGCACATTATTAGATAGAATTCAGGACCCTTCTTGGACCGCCACATACAGACTATTCATCATTGTCAGGTTTTGCCTCATAACGGATAGATCGAATGTCATGCATACGATCGGCAACTTTTGTGGCGCGTGCAAACAAAAGACATGAGCGATATAAATCTTCACGAATGGCCCAACTAGGTGAGCGAGGGCCGCAGGCGAGGTGTGCGGTAACCGGTTCCGCGGGCATGCGTTGATGCACACTTGCGAGCGCTCTCAAGCATGTAGGGCATGCCACATACAAATCGACCGCCCTCTGAAATCTTGCGCCCACGCCTACACTGCAGGCCGCACGCCTACAAATCACGAGCACGCCCTCAAGGATGCAGCGTCCACCGCGGATGCATCTGGCGCCTTTTCATTGAGTTTGGCTGCCGTTTCTTCATCACCATTCCATGGTTGCAGCATCTCTGGACATGATTGCCTTTGGGCGGCCAAGCCTACGCAGCATCAACAAACAACATCTCTGTAACGCTCTTGTTTTGGCATACGTGCCTTGACCCTTCTTTGGCGCCAGCGGCCGTCGGGACCGTAAGATTGAAGCAAGCGGTCTAATAATATCAACTTCAAGTAAGCGAGCGTTACGAGATAAGATCGCCTCACCAAATGTGTGGTGGTCCGACTTCAAAAGGCAATAGTCAACCAATCAAGCCCTTCTGTAGAGGCGATGTTTGAACTTTTAGCAAGGATTTTGTATTATATCTCTTTGTATTGTAAATGCAGGGGATCGCATAACAATTCCTCTCTCGGCGTCCACGAATATAATGGTGTTGAATCTCAATATGCTTGCGCGCATGAAAACGAGGATTAGCGACAAGAGCAATGGTGACATATTGTCACAATTAAGCATTGGCCCTTCACTTCATATCCAAATCTTCACATAGCTTTCTTTCCCATTCGGCCTCTTTCGTGGCGTGAGTGCTTTGTACTCGATTACATTGATGAAAGTGATATTGCAGCTTGTTTTCTACAAGACCAATTAACAGATGGAGCCAGCAAGAAAGCAATATCTTTGAGATACTTTTGGTGTCGATCAATCTGCATCGACAAAGCATGTCGATGCGGATGCTTCTTTCCGCTAGGCTTGAGCGAGGCCATAATTTGGAGTACCCTTGAGGTCCATGATGCGCTTGAGAGCAACCCAGTGATCCTTTCACTGGATTCTCTCGAGGCGAGCAATAGCATTCTGATGTTGAGATATCAGTGCAGTGATTACTCAAGAACATGAGAGTACCAACTCCCATACGATAAGGAATATTTTCCATCTCTTTCTTTTCTGTTGATTGTGGATGTGGCGGATGAAAGCTTAACACCTCGGCCGTGTGGTGCGCACGTGCATTCTCCAAATTGAAGCGTTTTAACATACCACATATCTTCCTTGATGGAGATAGATAGCACCAGTATCTCTATGTACATGCATACCAAGAATATATTTAACTTTGCGAGATCCTTCATCTCGAATTCTTTACTAAGGTCGACTTTAATCTTGTTAACTAGTTCAATATTGTTGCGGGAATAACTAAGTCATCAACATATAGTGCAAAGACAAGGAGCTGTCCTTGTGAGTACATAGATATTGGTGTCCGCACTTTGGATAAAACCTATCTTCTTGAGGTAAGAGTCCATTCTCTCATACCATAAGCGTGGGCTTTGCTTTAGTCCGTAAATAGAGCGAATAAGTTTACACACCTTGTTTGGGTATTGCTCATCTTCATAGTCTTGGTTGATCCATATAGATCTCTTCTTGCGATGACCATAAAGGAAAGCGATACAAACATCAAGGCGATAAATTTCAGTTAAGCTCGGCACATAAAGCCGAGCATTCTCAAGACCTTGACTACGGTGAATAAACCTTATCGCCACGATAGTCCACTCCTCTTTCGACTATAACCCTTAGCCACTAGTCTCTTATAGCGAATCGAGGTTCAACCTCCCAATTTAGTTTTGAGAACCCACTTGCATTTGTGATGGTTACGCCTTTAGGCAAGTTTACTAGAGTCCAAGTATTGTTTTGATAAGAGAATTATATTCATCATCAATAGCGAACTTCCACTTAGTGTCATGAATATGCCTCTTGAAGTGAGAGGATCTCCCTCACGAAGGGCAACAGCGTTGAAATGACTGCGGCGGTGGTGGTGTAGTGACAGATTGAACTCTAAATCAAAGGGATCTCATTCAGGTGTCTCGGTTGTGATGGCGAAGGATACCGCTCGAGGCTGGATCAAGTATAGGAGAAGGTGGAGCGAGGCTGCAGGTCTTGTGATTAAGAGCACCAAAGTCTATGTTTTCATAAGGATCAACAATGGCTGTTCATCTTCCCCTCGGCGGGGAACAATAGGTATAGGTCTTGCTTGGTGAAGAGGCCGAGGATGGAGCAAAGTTGCGGGACCGGTCGGGAAAAGCAGTGAGTCAAAAACTCGGGCATAAGGTCACAGGTCGGAAGAAGCGATGTCGTAAATGCAGAAGCGCGAATCCATGGACTCGAGCAGGCGGATGCTAAGAGCCTCATCAAAAGTGTCGAGCATATACAATAGCATGGGTATCCAAGTCAGCAATTTATAAGCCTTACGGTCCTCGCCATAGCCAACAAATACGACGCGGCGGCGAGCGGGCGAGAAGGAATATTAGCATAGGCGGGGCGAAAATCGAAGATGAGTAATAAGAACATATCCATGCCGGGACTCAAAGGGTGTCGGCGAGGACTTGGAAAGAACCTGTTCGTGAATCGCATGATGTAACCGCTTGACCCGGAAGGGTTTGGGGGCCAGAGCTAGCATAAGCGCGGGCCATGGCCAGCGGTCGTTATTTTCAGCAACCCCATTCTTAGAAGTATAGGGGCCGTGACGGATAATCCCCTCTCAAGACGAAGTCCTTAAATTGCGGTTATTTAATTCTGCATTGTCGGATCTAATGCCAAGCTTGCAACGGTTTGCTCGACCATAGTGACAAAAAGGGTAAAGGAGCGAAGGAATCACTCTTCAACTTGGCGGAATAGCAAAGGTATAGCGACTATAGTCATCAACAATAGTCATAAAGTGCGATGCGCCAAGTGAAGGGCAGTGGACCACAAAGATCAACATGGACCAACTCCAAGAATTTGAGTAGCCGCAGGCGAGTAAGTAGGATAGGGAAGCTACGTTGTTTAGCATATATACAAGGTTCACATAGCAGGAGTCATGAAAAGTGTGGTAGCTTATCCCTAAATAAATCCACTAGACATCTCTAAAAGCTTATCATGATAAGTCACCTTTGCGAGAACTCCCTCATCGACCCTTGATGATGGGGCGGGGGTCGAGGCTGTGATCACCAGTCGGCGGAGAAGACATAGAGGTCATGCGGACGACCTCTAGCAACCACGACCGGGAACAGCAGATCTTGTGAGGAGGCAATCGCCTCTGCCAAACTCTAGCTGAAAGTCCTTCACCAAGTGTCGGACGGAGATAAGATTCTTCGCCATTTGCGGAACATAGCACATCACTTAAAAGAAGGCGAACCATCTTCAAGAGTAAAAGTGGTGCGCAATAGTAAGAGTCGTCATGAGAAGAACAAAAGCGTTGATCTTGAGATAATCGAGAAAACATATGGTGATGGCGGCAAATATGCGGCGGTGAGTCAATAGCCAAGAGGTCTTGTATTTAAGCTACCGGCGACAAGTGAGGCAATATCGGACTTCAGTCGAGGCCATATTAGCGAACTTGGAAGGCGTCGAGGCTCACGGCTTTCTTCTTGCATGATCGGGCTCCCAATGGCACAGAATCGCACCGATTGCAAATGTCGGGCTTCTTGGCCGGAACCACAGCTTGGAGAATGAAGGGCCGCGAGAAGGAGTCGAAGAAGCACGGTGAAGGAGTCGTATGTCCAGGAGGTGGAGGAGGGGCAGCGTCGCTGTTTTGAGGTACATGGACATTGATGGCCTTTGCTAACAAACATAACTCTTTCACCACCATGCTTCAAAGTGCCGGCGTTCGTCCCGGGCGCCTCCTCTTGCTTGGGAGTGCGCTCGCAATTTCGAGATGAAATGCTGTGTTGGGTGTGCTGACGACCTTCAGCACTTGCTGATGAGCCTCTCGAATAGTACCATTCTGAGAGGACACAAATGCTTGATACCTAGCGGGAAGGGAGGTGTGGAATGCAAAAGTTTGGGCAACCAGCCCATTAAAGCGACCCGGAGGAAAACGAACTTGATTTTTTAGCTTGATTGAAGAGGGACATCTTTGGGAATTTTACGGAACCTTGGATGCGGAGCTGTGGGATATTATTGGTGGGAAGGCAAAGAGGATATCACGAGGAAAAAGAAAAGCGGGTCAAAAAAGCGACCCACAGGGCGGGGCAGGCGGTCAGGAAGGCGGTGGGGCTGGCGGACTACAGCGTGAGCTCACCACACGCACTATCTTACCGTGAGTGAGAGGAGGCGGACTACCACGGTGAAATTTGACAGAGGTCTCGGCCAGAAAAGGAAATTAGGATGGGGGATATCCACTATATATGCTCACCAATAGGGGGATAAATAAATAGAGTAATTAGAAAGTGATTAATTAGGGGTAGCAAATAGGATAGGGAAATAGGCAGTTTAGGTAGGATTAGGTATTTTAGAATGGTGAACCAAATCTAGGGCTGAGCGGCCTCCAGGTGGCAGCCATCCAAGGAGGGCAAAGTGCAGTTTGGCAGCGCCAACTTTCTCTTGACCGGTAGGCGTCCTCACTTCAGGCCCCGGCGCGGGCGTGTGAAGAGGAGAGAGAACCGCCATCGCCACCTCGCCGGCCTACCCAGCGATCCAATTTGAGCGCTAAGGTCTTGGCGACGAGGAGGAGAGCCTAGTTGGGGTGGAGCTCACCAAAGCAGAGAGGAAGCGGGAGTGGGCAGGAGGAGGTCGTGCCGGGCTGGCGTGGGCGTAAACTGCCTTGATAAGATGCATGAAATCTTGGAGGCAAGCGGGCGGGGAAAGCACAGTGCGACGGTGACGAGTGGGCAGCGTGTCAGGGGTGGAGGAAGGGACTGAGAGGGCGTCGTCACTCGGTAAAACACCCTCACGTTGAAGAAAAGAGAAGCGGGTGGGAAGCAAGCAAGGGCTAACCTTGAGTTCGTGTGAGCGAGTTGCTTTCCACAGGGGTGTTTTACGGTGAGACACTAGAAGGCGAGAGAACTCACCATAATTGAGGATAACTCACTTCACACTTAGCGGACATTTTGCGTGAAAGACGCCATCATGCCTCGAGAAGGGAAGGGCAGGGAAGGAACCGCTGCAAGGTTCCTCTCGCGAGGAGGAAATGGAAAAAGAAGCGGTGTCGTAGCGCGACTTCGGCGACCCAGGCGCGCCACAATCCGATGTCGTTGTAGTAAAGAGTCCGCTCCCAAGAGAATGATAAGCTCCGTTTGCGGCGTTTCAATCGATTCTCACCTCACTTTGTGACCGTTCGGCCTCAACACACATCGTCATTTTGCGCTAACTACTCGTAACGTCCACGAGCAGGCGGTGTGGCGCGTTTAAGGACCCGTTCGCGTCCGTATCGTTCACGCGCGTCACTCGTTCCTCTAGTCCGTTCCTCTCACTCTCACTACACTCATCAACCTTGGGAAGCGAGTGCGGTCGGACCTCCTCCGTCGCTCTGCGGGCCTCTCCGTCAGACTCTGCCGCCCTCCGGAGTTCCTCGGCTCCACGTTCGGTCCGTTCGGCCCTGCAGACGAACAAGGGTCCCCGAGTCGCTCTTCTGCACACACCACACACGTTAGGGTCCGTCACCGGGACCTTGATCGGTCTCTCCGGGGTGTCGTGCACCTTTCGGACTCGGGACTCACGTTAGCAGAAGGCGCACAAAGGGCAAGAAGCGGCATCAACACCAAGAAGATGATTTACTCGAGGCACCTCGGCCCTCTTATACTCGCGGTGGCGCCTTTATTACACCTCTACGGTGAGAGGCCAGCTCGATGCCCTAATCGGCCGCCTATTCTCCCTATTCCTCCTATCTCCATGTCGGTGGTGGGGGGATAGCCCATTCCTCTTGGCACGGCGAGCCACATTGCAGCGCTGTCGGATGATCAGCGGGACCCCTTCCTCTCCCAGTGCAGCCGAGGCTGCGCACCGTGGCGGCACAGCAGATCACCACTAAGTCCTCCTCCCCTCCTCTCTCTCTCTGGCGGGCCCTGCGCAGGGCCCTCAAGGCTGGATCTGTTTGGTGATTGGTGGCTCTCCCCACTCCCCAGTCTGGACCTCGGGACCCGTCTCGACTCGGTCAGGACCTCTAGGTCAGGTCTTCCCTCTGAGGTCCGGTCCCACATGTCGGCCTTCTTTACGGGGTTCGGACCTCGGGGTCGGACTTGCCTCTGGTCGGTCTTGGACCCAACCCTTCCCACAGGTCAGGACCTCGGGGTCCGTCTAAATCACTAAGTCTGGATCTCTAAGTCGGACTTCCTTGAGGCGGACTTGAGGACCTTTCCTCAGTCAGGACAAAGTCAGAACCGACTCCACAGTTACGCCTCCTCACGGGCTGATCCCAGGCCCTCCCTTGGTTCCGAATGCCCGGTTCGCCTTCCACGGCCTCCCCGGTCCTCCTCCCTTCCTTCCATGCGGGGGTGCAGTGCTTACCTCCGGTGTAGCGACCCTTCCTCCACCCGGCTCCTCCCGCTGCTCTCCCTCGCCGCTGCCGTCGTCAAGCAGCGCTCCTAGGGTCCCGTGTGCTGCTGTCCCCTCCTTCCCTCGCTCCTCCTTGAGCCCTTACGGAAGTCCGCCCTCCTGCCTAGGGTGGCGCGGGACCTCCAGCCTTGAGGGCTGCGTGGTAGTAGGCAGTCGGAATCGACTTGTTGAATCGCCTCCTCCACATGAGCCGGGCACCCGGTACTCCCTCCTCGAGGTGCTCGGCGGTGGGCATGTTGTCGGCTGTGGCCCGTCTCCGTGGCCAGCTTACCAGCTTATGGCAGGCGGACTCCCTTGATGCGTCAAGGCGGCCTCCGTCACCTCCTGCGGCCTTGCTGCTTTCGGCGTTCTCCTCCTCCCGTCGTCGTTCCGGCTCGCGGTTGCGGGCCATGGTGAGCTCCCTCGCTTCCATATGGCGGACGAGCGGCGTTGCTTCTCCTCAGTGCTTTCTTCCCTCCGTTTATCCTTTCCGAGTCGCACTTCCTTCTCCAGGCGGGCGGTATCCGTCCGACTCGGCTTCCTCCACCTCTGCTGCGGCCTCGCGGCGTCGAACTCCTTGCGCCTATTCTCCTCCGTCTTCAAGCGGGCTGGGCGCTCTATCTCGCTCAGTCTTGGATTCTCTCGTTGAGAACCCCTGCTTGCTCCGTCGTCTTGGAGTTGCGGCTCAAGTATCCTTCATCCTCCGGCTCCGCCCTTCTACCTCCTGCGTGCACAGGGTCCCCTATCTCCCGGTCTTGACCTCCAGCCTCCTCACGACGGCCGTGCTTGCTCCAGCTGCCTTTCGGCCCAGTTGGCAGCTACCGTCTCTCCCTCCGGTTCCGATCACGTCGATAGTGATCCCGGTCGACCTTGGTAGCTTCCTTGCCTTGGTGAGCCTCGGCGGTACGATGTTGGGCGGTAGGGCCGCCTCGGTCGCGAGCCCTCTCCCCTCTGCTGCGCCTCCCTCCTTGTGCGAGATCCTCGGCCCGTGCTTGGGCCTCCTGCCCGGTGCTCACCCGGTGAAGAAACTTAGTCATCTGTCGAATGGACGGACTTCCCTCGGCCTCCCGCTTCCCTCCTCGATGCGGCTTCCGCCTTCCTCCTCGCCTCTGGGCCGCCTCCATCTGCTGGAGGAGCACCATCGCCTCCTTGTGGCCTCCACCTCCACAGGTCTTCTCGGCCGTCCGAGACCCAGCATCCCATCCATGGCGGTGGCAGGACCCCGTGTCTCTTCCACGGCGCCAGGTGAGCCCCAAAAGTCGTTGTGGGCATCTCATCCGCCAAGGACCTCCATACCCCGGTCGGGCGAGTCGGGGCTCTCCGGACCTAATCGGGACCCTTAGGTCCCACAGTGCAGTCAGGCCTCACCTCTCTTTGCCCTCTTGGCCAATTCCTTTATTCGCCCTCTTTCTCCACAGGGCTCGGAGGGTGAGGGGTTGAGGCGACCCTCTTGCCTCTCCCCAGGAGGCAGGACCCGGCTCCGGTGGGGCTGCGATGGCCTCCCGCTCCTTGGGCGTCCCTTCGCCCTTCTCACGCCTCTTGACTTCTTGCCACTCCGTTGGCGGGGCAGAACACAGGCGCCGTCAGAGTCTGCGTTGGCGGGTGGCACCGTCTTCCTCTTGGTCCCCGGAGTCCGTCGGGGCTCAGTCGGTCCGTCGTGGGTGGTGGTCGGGCCGTGGGCTCCGCTCCTGGGCCGCCTCTGCTTCTGCTTTGCTCGGTGGGGGCACCGGGAGGAGGAAGCGGGATGTCCTCCCACACTTCCCTTGGTGGCGAGGGGTCGCTCAAGCGTATGGAATGCAGGATTCCCTCGAGTCTTCCTCCAGCGCTCTCTTGCTCGGACGGGTCTTCCACCTCTGGGTTCTTCCTTACGCCTCCGGTGGGCGGCCGTCCCTTCGGTCTCCTCTTCTCCTCCTTGGGAGGTTGCGTGCCCCACATGAATTAGGCAGCGATAGCGGCGGAGAGCTTCTCACACCTCGACTTGAGCTTCACGATTGATCTGGCGAAGATGATCCTTCCCAGTCGCCTCCTTCCTCTGCGGCGCATGCGGGGAACACCGTGGTGTCACCAAGGTGATCTACCTTGGTGAGCATGTTCGATGGACAATTATCACAGCCTTTGCTCACCCTCTGCTGCAACTCGACATCAACCCGTTGGTTGTTCGTTGCGTTCACAGCTTCGATGCGGGCGGCCTTTTGCGCCTCTATCTTCCCAGCCTTGAGGGGTTTGGGACTCCAATTTCCTCATTTGAGCGGTTGTACCCCGCCCTCGGGACCTCCATCACCTCTTGGAGTCCTCGAAGGCTCTTAGCCGAACCTCCTTGTTGTGCCAACATCTTCGGCGTACTCGAACTGGGTGACCTTTGTCAAATGTCAAAGCGGACAGAAAACGTCAATGCCCTCCTCGACTCCCCACCTCCTCGGCCCGGCCACTCGGCCGTGTGGATTTGAAGGGGCTAGGGAGCTCCTTCCTCATATGGGCATTGTGGACCACGGACTCTCCGGAGTAGGAAATGAGTTAGGTTTTGTTTTTCATTGCTGCAGTACAAAATAAGTGGAAAGGAAGAAATAAGCCGGACTACTCCGATTTGTACTCGGACTACCTCCGGGTAAGGCTGAGTAGAGTGGAAAGTCGAGCACACTCGGAGGATCTCGAACCACCTTGCCGGATGTCGGGATAAGTCAGGACCACCTCCGAGGCGGGGCAGGATAAATCGCGAGTAACAGAAGTTGGACACCCTTCCTATCGCTCCTGCAAAGTTAGGGAGGTGTGGTTTGCCCCCTTGCACCTCGTTTCCCTTCCCTCTTTCTCTTTTTCTTCCTGCACCTCCTCTTGGCGTCCTGCTGCCTTTTCTCCTCCGTTGCCCAACTTGCGCCCTTCCTCTTCAGCTTAGCATGGGCGTGTGTACGGCGCGTTGCTGTATGGGGGCCTTGGGAAGCTTGAGGTGTGGCGGCGCCTTCTGTGAGGTTGTCTCCTTGAGTTTTGAGATTGTGGCCTCTTGCAGGCACAGCACCACTTTTATAAGTCACCCAAGGGTTAGAAAAGTAACTACCATTCTATCCTGCCCTTGGATGTGTGCCACGTGGCCCTTTCTCACATGATGTTAGTTTCCTAATTCCTTATACTAAAATACCATTTTCCCTATTTTCTAATTTCTAATTGAAAATTAGCCTCTAATTTCTTAATTACCTATTTTGGCCTATTTATCTAGTCCACTAAAAGACTCTATATATAGCAAGCCTATCCTAAAACATAAGCTACTTTCCTTAGCCTATCTCCTACGTGGTAGGACATCCTCCTACCATGGTAGGCGTTTTCCCTTTCTCCTACCACGGTAGGAGTTACTCCTATGGCGGTAGGATACCTTCCTACCCTCTCCTACCATGGTAGGAGCTATTCCTACACTGGTAGGTGATCAAAACACTAGCAGGGTCATTCTCCTACGGTGGTAGGATCTCTCCTACCCTCGTCTACCATGGTAGGAGTTTCTCCTACGGTGGTAGGACACCTCCTACCACTCATGTAGGTTACCTTTTCTCCTCACCAGAAGGTCGTTTTGACCCGTTTCTTTTTCCCTGCATATCCTCTTTGCCTTCCCGACATGGTCCTACAACTCCCGCTCAAAAAGGAGCAAAAAATTTCCTTGCATGTCTTCACCAAACCATTTCTAGCAAAAGAGTGTGGGCTGTTTCAAAACTCATTTAAGCTTGTTGCCCAAACTTTTGCGTTCCACATACTCCCCTCCTCACTGTTTGCGTCCTCGCAAACAACAGATCTCAGTGAAGGTACTTCTTAACCTTCCACCCATTCACTCTAGTTGGCGCAAATCCCCATCCGGCTGCGTGGTTGCGGATCCATTCTCATACTGCCACCACCTCATAAGGTCCCATCCATCTCAACCTAAGCTTCCCTAGGAAGTCCATATATCGGCTATCATATAGAAGAACCAAATCCCCGGCCATGATAGCTTCTTGCTTCCTCAACTTCCCATCATGCCTATCCTTTCTAAGCTCCTGAATTCGCTGAGTTTCTTCTAAAGCATCTTCCCTACGTTCCTCCTGCTCTATGAAAGATTCTAGTCTAGCTACCTGACTATCCTCTACAGTCATGCGTTCATCCTCCATGATTCTATAGGTAGGTACTTCAAATTCTCAGCATCACAGGAGACATGCCATATGTTAAATAATAAGGGGTCTTCTTGGTTGTCACCTTCTCCGTCACTGTAAGCCCATAATGCTGCATCTAAGATCTTCTTCACCGTGATTTACCGAATAATGGCCTCCAACCTCTTACGCATGCAAAGCTTCTTTAAGAAGAAGCTTCCTTCCCTTCAAACAACGTCGGATCTTCTCATCCAAACCAAGCTTGTATAAGACCCCATCTCTTAGACAATAAGGCACAGCTCTAGGGAGAAAGACACGCCCTTCCCTAGACAAACTATCCAACATGATTCCGTGCTCCAAGAAATTTCATACCTCACCATTCAATAACGTGGACATGGGAGTCCTTCACGTTCTAACCTCCTCCTTCGCATACCACGTCGCCTCCTAGCTCACCAGCAGCCCAGACGGCGTTGTTCCATCCACAAATCCAGTTTCTCCCGCTTTGTCCATCAAGTTTTTGAGCTGCGGCCCGTTTGCATGCTCCTCCTCCAACAATGTTCGGTTCTTCCATTCCTGGTCTAGCCTCGTGTCCAGGTCCAGCTCGTGCTCCCATGGCGACCTCCTCGCTGTTGCACCATGGCCACCTCATGAGTGATTTCCCATGAATCGCCATTTTCTTCTCCTTTTTGCTCAAGCTTCTCATGGGATGCATCTCCTTCCTCGCCTCACCTACCTCCCTAGGGCCTTCTCCTCCTCGCGGCCCCATGGCGCCCTCGCCTGCCAAGTGGGGCGCCTTTTCTTTTGAGCTCCCATCCGTTTTGCTTCTTTCTTTTGCCAACGTGGCCTCCACTTGCAGCCCTCTGACTGCTCACCCTTGAGGCATTCCAGCCTCCTCCTCCTCGCCCATACTGGCGCCCTTTTATCCCCTCGGTTCCAGTTGTCTGCTGCGGCCTTTCACTGCGCTCCTTCTTGCTCATTTGACCTCTCTCTGGCAGCAAGGCTTGCTGATCAATCCTTAGGCCGTCTACAACATGCTCACGTCCTCCCCTTCACCCGGGCCGTGGCAACCAACTCCTCGTCGAAAATCGGTCATCTGGCCTCAAGTCGCTCTCCGGTTTCGTCGAAAAATGAAACCTGCATTCTCATGCTCTTCCCGCACCTTCTTAAACTCTACCATCTCCTCTACACTTAGAAATCTTCACCACCTTACCACATTCTAGCTCTAATTTTTCTATGGCACATGGATCTACATGTGTTCCTCTAACTCCTTCCTGCCTTCAACTTTTTTTAGAAAGGTCATACCATAGGCCTTGCTTTTTGAAGGCTACATCCTTGGTGGCCGTGGTGGTACTCTCTCCTCTATGTAATCATACAAAGACTCCCTCCTCTTCCTTGTGAGTCCTCAACGGACCAGCGTGTGATGTGCATAGCTTAAGCCACAAAACCGGTTCAAAGATACAGCTCTCAAATCATCCCAATCCAATGGTGATGCCCATAGTGTGACTATACCACGGGGCATGACCTCGAAGTACTCTAGGAAAATTTGGAGACAATCCACGGTGAGACTTCCAAATTCGCATGAGTCACATGTTCAAAGTTTGCACAAAAGCCTCATCATCTTCACCTCGTTCTTCTCCCCTCCCATATTGCTGGCTGTGGGGTGTGACTTCCACCACCTCCACTTCCTCCACTCATGGTTGAGGCGTCCACAAAAGCGTGGGCACACCTCCCAACCTGTCTGGCTAAACAAATGCTGCAGCGGGATGTACTCGACTTGGGCACACAAGCTCAGTCCTCTTAACAAGCAAGGTTGAAAGGGCAGCAAGATGGGATAATTGATCAAGACCTTGCAAAGCTCACCATTAGATCTGTACCCCAACTTCTCCTTGCCAAATCTCACCCTCTTGCCTTCCTCCTCTTGACGACCAACTCGAGCTAGAAGAGCTCAACAATCCACGAAAAATCCTCCTCTTGCAAGAGCGGAAGATGTACCTTGAAATTATTAACGGCTCGGTTCTTGACCCTCACCCTTGATCGGCAACTCCTCGGCAACAACCTCCTTCCTCTCGCTGTCCGTGAGCACAACCTCCTCTTGCTCTTAGACAACTACCTCTTCTTCCTCAACGGAACCCTTGAAGATGTTAGCACATGTAGCTTCCTCCAAGAGTTCTCTCCTCCACTTCTTCCTTTGCACAGCAGCAACTAAGCTTTCTTCACACATGATTTCTCCATTCAGTTCACAAATCCCTTGCAGACAAAGGCGGGTGATCTCCTCTCAACTCCTACACGAAATTACTTCCTCCCTCCCCTAGACTTACGCACGCTCACCCCTCAACACACAACTATCCAAACAGCCTCCCCTCCTACTCCTGTTCCACTCATGTTGCTTGGTCCGGATGAGCTAGGCGAACTCACACTCCCTTCCTCTCCTGCAGTAAATTCTCCAACCAAAGTTCTCTGAGAAAGGGTGTCCTGCACAAAGATTGGGGGCGGTTGTGGGATGGTGTCTCCCCTAGGTGTGCGTCCCAAGGCGTGAGCTGAGCGGTGATTCTATCAAGCGCTCCAGATCTTGAGACCACACAGAAATTCCGCTCACCCACCTTCTTCACTTTTGTTTATTGGAAGTTGAGCTAGATCCACCACTCACGAAGGTCCAGCGTTGAAGGCCCGGTGCTGGTAGCTGAACTTGAATCGTGCTCGAAGCGGTGCTTCCTCCTCGCTTTCCTCTTCACAACCAACTCTTCTTCAACCACCTCCTTTGTTTTCGGTGATTTGGCGTCCCCTTCTCGAGCGTTTTCGCTGGATCACTTGGCTCCCCTTGTAGGCAAGGGCAAAACAACCTCCTCCTCAAGCGCCCTTAGCTCTTCCTCCTCCTGGAGCCGCGTGCAACCACCTGCGTTTTCCTCCCTCCATTGATTTCTTCTTGCCTCTTAGATCTCTTGCGATGTGTGGGGTGACCTCCTATGGTTTTCTCCTCTCCCCTCCCTCTGACATCTGCAAGCATCCTCATAGCCTCCAAAACACGGTTGTTAAAGAAAAATCAGCCAACCGCCATCGCCATTCTTGCTGCGGAACAAAAATCACACACCATTCGGAGGCGTGGAGCTCCTCCTTCACAACACCGGTTCCAGGACGTGTAGGCTTCTTCCTAGACCCCGCTCCACCTCCTTACAAGATCTTCTCAGCTCATCACAAGCTAGCAACAAAATCTCAAAATTTCAAATTGCCACAAGTCCCGACAGCGCCAAAATGTGGGAGGAAAACCCGGGGCACTCCGAGATTCCCCTCTAGCGGCCACACTTATCCCTTTTCGTTTCGCGTTGGGTTTCGTCCCATGAGACTTTGGCAGTCGAATCTTGAGAAATCCGTCACTACAGCTACACACTACCTCAGCCTTCTAAACAAGCAAGGCGCCCTCTCACGCTCCCTCTACAGCTCGCGCCCGTCTTTGCCCGTAAACTCACCAAACCTCAACCTACAGACACCACACAATTGCAGTTCGTCTTGACAAGGTGTCTATCACGGGCAGGGGGACCCACACATAACCGTCCCTACTCCTAAGACACTCTTCTCCACAGGGCGCCCTCTTACTTGCAGTTGGGATTCGTCCCTTAGGCTCTGCTGTGGCCTTAGTTTTCCTACACTCTAATCCTCCTCACAACTCTCTCAATCAACAACGCCCTCTTCTTCTCTACTCATCTACCCTTCCTTCCTCCACAATCTCCTACTCTAACACCAATTCTGGCTCATTAATTCCAACTCGCCCTTACGGCTGTTGCAGGGTCCGTCCAGGAAGTGTGAGTTCTTCCTTGGGCGGTTGCTATGTGGTTTTTGCAGACGAGAACCTCCGAGTCTTTCCTAGTCTACCCTCAAGCCGAGTTCCTTGAGCATCGCCACACACTCAAAGCAAAACAATTCACACAACCATTCACAAGGGAGCAGGCGCTGCAAAGAGCAAGCCCTCCAGCACTCCAGCGTTCTCCTCTCTACGGACCTTTGCTTGGCGGCCGGCACGAAATTCTGCACAAAGTGAAGGACTCGGGAGGATGGGAGGCGACACGATAATTTTACTTCACAAGCTCCCTCCTTTTATAGGGAGGTCCTCACATGACCTCCCACAGCGCCCTCCAGCCTTACTCCTTATTTTAGTGTATCCTGTTGCCGGACTTTAAGTTCGACATCCAAGCATCTTGGGTAAAATTCTATTCTAGCAAATTCACCTATGTGAGCCTTAATGGCTCTGTCAACATTCCTATCTAGCTAGTCAACACACTCTCTGGTGACAAGCATTAATACTGTCCTCCTCTAAAGAAAAGTCTTCCCAAGTGGCATCTTGCCCCATGTCTTCAAGCTAATTTAAGGACTTCTTATGAATCCCTTCCTTATCTTGAGTTCCTTCCTCCAATAAAATAGCCGGGCTCTCTTAGCCCTCATCCTCGACTTCTCCTCTTCCTCTCACTTGTGGAGCAAGTGAGCTCTTACTCTGCACCCATGTTGGGAGGTTGGTCTTCTCCTTGTGATTCTTGCTCCATTCTGCAAGATCAACCCCTCTTCCTTCTTTCGCAAGGGCCAAGGTACTCGCCTCCCTTGCCGTCAAATCCATGCTAGCGACCTTTGAATCCGCTGCTTCTTGGCCCTCCTACCATGGTAGGACCTTCTCCTACCACGGTAGGAGTCCCTCTACAGTAGGAACTCCTCCTACCACGGTAGGAGTTCCTACAGTCGTTTCTTCTTCCACCCCTTCACAGGGTGATTCTCTCCACAGCTTCCCCTTTCGCTTCTCCACAGTGCAGTTTCTCCACCCATTGCTTGGGACACTCTCCAAGTCTAAGGCTTCCGGTTGGACTTGCATGAGGGCCTCCCTATCATCATGAGGTCCCAACATCCTCCTCTCGGCAAGTCGCAACAACTCGTTAGTGGCCTTGAGCACCTTGTTGTGAAGATGGGCTGCAAATCGTTGTTGTGCCATCTCAATTCTTCATAATCCTCAAGCCATACTCCATGCTCACACTTGCTTTTGTAAGCATCTCGCTCCAAAGCTCACGGTCTTGACATGGAGCCACATTCTCCGTCCTCTCATTCTGCGGTTGGCGGATCAATCTCTCTTGTAGGGCATAATCAGAAATCTGCTCCCTCACCGCCAACATATGCCACCACCGCCTCATGACGGCCTTTCTCCTTTGCCATTTCTTCCTCCAACTCCCCTATCCTCCTAGGGAGTTGTGCATTCTCCGTTCTTTGGACTTCTCGTTCCATTTCCAATCTTTGGACAAAATGTGTCCGTTCTTCCAGCTCTTCTTCCTTCAATTCCAGCCTCGTGGTTTCTCCCAGCTCCTTTTCCATGTCACTAATCTTCCACGCTCATGGCTATGACCGCTCATGCCTGTCTCTCATTTGGTTTCATTTCCTTCTTCTTTTTCCCTTCTTGTGCCTTGTCTTCTCCGCCTCCTCTCAGTTCACCTTCTCCTCTTCGGCTCCTTGTAAGACCTTCTTTTGAACATCCTCCCTTGCACTTGTTCTCCTCCAACATTCAAGTCTCCTTTCTTCCTCCAGCTCCTCAAGGCCTTCTTGCTCCTGGAGCCTCCTTGCTTCCCTATGGGCTCCTTGCTCATCACTTGGTGGGCAACTCCCTCACTGGGGCTCCTCCTTGCCCACCTAAAGGGCGGTTGCCTTCTTATCTCCCTCTTGGGAGCTTCCAAACCGTGACTTCCTTTCCCTCCTACCGTGGTAGGAGGTGCTCCTAGTAGGACTACTTCCTACCGTGGTAGGACTAATTCTGCCCTGGGCCTTGTCATGAGAGGGCGAAGGGGTCCCAAACCAGAACACCTCCCACCCTCAGATTCACCATGGTAGGATCTATCCCTTCCATCTCCATCCTCCGGTCCAAACTTCAAATCCCCTACAACTTCTCCTTGCAAGTCCTCCTGCACATCCTCGGCCTATCTTTGGAGGATTCCTTCCGGCAATAATGTCCGGTGGTGCTGGCACCTCCTTTTACAAGCACCAAGCACTCCCCTCTCTGGTAAGTACACAATGTTAAAGGGATGCTTGGAATCATCCAACTCCTTACTTGTGAGTAGCCCTCTACTTCCCACAAATGCACTAGATAAGTGCTAAGATAGCATGGCCTTGGTCTTCATCCAGCGTTGGGTTTCAACTTTTCCGGTGGTAGGTGTATGCTTCATACATGATGAGCCCCAATCCGGCTTCGCTCCTTGAGTGATCTTCCATAGAAAATGGAGGAAGGTAGTGCTGAAATATGACACCCTTGGATTGCTCACCAAGCCCAAAACAATTCTTGTGAACAATCTCCACTTGGGCTCCAAGATTTGGTCCGTCCGCCAACCGTTCTTGGACTTAGCCTTCATGCCCCTTGCATAAGTGTAAGGGCTCCCTTGGGAAGATCCGCCGTTGATGCACGCTTGCCTCCTCGTTCCTTCCATCAACGTGATTCCGCTATCCTCTATCCACTGCCATATACACGCTCCTCTCCAACACATGGATCCGTCCGTCGTTTCTATCCGGTGGCAGCCAATTCCTCTTCTCTGCTGATTAGCAAAACACTCTCTATCAATTCAAGGTTGGTGTAGACCAATGTCGCCCATACACCCACTCTATTCTCCTCTCTCTGCCCAAGGTCGAAAGTCGAAAGGTCTCTAGAGGATAGCTGGCACCATAGCACGTAAATAAGGGCATGTCAAATTTCCACCCTCAGTCCGATCCTCGCCTTAGACCTCTTGCAGCTCCTGCGCCACCTCCTTGGTGGACGCTCCTTCCTTAGCTACTACCTCCTTGCCCTTGGTCATGGTAGGCTTGGTCATGGCCTCCTTGGTTAGTACTTGCAGTGAAGAAAAGTGATGCCTCTCCTGCAATTCCTGCGGCCGACTTCTTATCCTTGCAAGCGTTTCTCCTCCTCGGTGATTTGCTCTTGCTCACAGCTCAAAGGTCCTTGCCCTTGCTCTCCTCCTGCAGTCCTTACACCTTGGCGTCCCAAAACCCGATTTCTCCAGAAAGCTCACCAAAATTCCCCCACGGACTCTTACACCCACCTTTAGAGCCCTTCGGTTTCCTAGCAATCTTGCCACGCTCCACCCTCCTAGGCACCCTCACGAGCTTGGCAAGTGTTGGGTTCGCCCCAACCTTCTTCTCCCTTCTCTTCTTCCTCAATTTCCTCCTTCTTCTCTTGGGCGCGCCTCCTCAGCTCACGCCCTTCTTCTTCCCTTGCCACCTGGCCTTGCACCTAGCCTTCCCAAGCACCAACTCCTGTTATGATTTGCGAATTCTCCTCCAAAGTTCCTCACGGTCCTTACACTTGTGTCTCGATTTGGGGCTTTTCCTTCACAATTTCCTCAATCCTGCCACACTTCCTTCGCTCCTGCAAAGTTAGGGAGGTGTGGTTTCTTACTCGTTTCCTTCCCTCTTCTCTTTTTCTGCCTCCTCTTGGCGTCCCTTTTCTCCTCCGTTGCCCAACTTGCGCCCTTCCTCTTCAGCATGGGCGTCTGCAGCGTTGCTGTATGGGGCCTTGGGAAGCTTGAGATGTGGTGGCGCCTTCTGCTGAGTTGTCTTGTTGGTTTTGAGTTGGCCTCTGCACACTCCACTTTTATAAGTCACCCAAGGGTTAAGTAACTACCATTCTATCCTGCCCTTGGATGTGTGCCACGTGGCCCTTTCTCACCGTTGATGTTAGTTTCCTAATTCCTTATACTAAAATACCATTTTTCCCTATTTCTATAATTTTGAAAATTAGCCTCTAATTTCTTAATTACCTATTTTGGCCTATTTATCTAGTCCACTAAAAGACTCTATATATAGCAAGCCTATCCTGCCTAAAACATAAGCTACTTTCCTTAGCAACCTATCTCCTACGTGGTAGGACATCCTCCTACCATGGTAGGCGTTTTCCCTTTCTCCTACCACGGTAGGAGTTACTCCTGGGTGGGATGCCTTCCTACCCTCTCCTACCATGGTAGGAGCTATTCCCTGCAGTAGGTGATCAAAACACTAGCGGGTCATTCTCCTACGGTGGTAGGATCTCTCCTACCCTCGTCTACCATGGTAGGAGTTTCTCCGGTGGTAGGACACCTCCTACCACTCATGTAGGTTACCTTTTCTCCTCACCGGAAGGTCGTTTTGACCCGTTTCTTTTCCTGCATATCCTCTTTGCCTTCCAGGCACATGGTCCAACTCCGCTCAAAAGGAGCAAAAATTTCCTTGCATGTCTTCACCAAACCATTTCTAGCAAAGTGTGGGCTGTTCAAAGCAACCTCATTTAAAGCTTGTTGCCCAAACTTTTCGTTCCACACTCCATGATAGGTATGGACAAATCAAACAATAGGAGAGGGCAAAGGATCTCAGCGGACCATCACCGGTGAGGAAGAGGGAAGGAGATAGGGACATCATGGTAGGTAGTCGCCTACCCGTATGCGGACTACCGCGGTAGGGTGCCTTTGAAGGCATCGTCTGGGCTAGAAGATGGGCCATTCGAGTGCGCGGAAGCGCGATTACTGGATGGCAAGAGATCGGGCGCCGCCCATGACAGAAGAAGGCGGAAGCCCCAAAGGTCGGAAGGGGCAAGGTGGTGCCCCAAAGTCAAGGCGGGGAAGGTACTTGCCTAAAAGTCATGAGATGGGAAGACCAGTGACAAGGAAGACCAAAAGGGGATGAGAAGACCAATCAGGAAGGGCAGCCACCCCAGCAAGATAAGGGGCTTGTCAATGACCATAAATGAGCCTTGAGAATGGGAAGGATAGGTGGTGTAGGTTGGCAACATTAAGAGTGGCCATATGAAAGTGTCAACCCCATACATACTTATACTTAGTGCCTTAGGTGAACAAAGATCAAATCCACCATAAGTTTCGTGAATGGATTGGGATCTCCCACTTGGATTACCTCAAACCACTTGACCTTGAGGACCAATGGCTCGAATCAGCACATAACTTTTCAATTATTTCCGCTACATTGCCATAGTATGTCCGGCCCGTCTCCATTACATACTTTGTACAAACTCATTTACATCTGCGTGGGCGCGACGGTCTTCATCTGCTGCAAAAGTGCGTAGGTGGCTAGCATTGCTCCACATGTGCCTGTAAGTAGTCGCCGAAATAGAAGGCCCATCCATTATGGCCACAACATCAGCAGTCAAAAGTACAAATGACTCCCACCTTCCGATCCCACCTTGCAGACCCAGCGGAAAGATTGCCTGTCTTCATCACCATCAAGTTCCATTAACTCTTCGTTGTAAAGCTGTAGGAAGGGGTCAAGAACCATCGTGTGTCTCAACACAAAATTGTGGACCTGGTGGAGCTCCTTGCGCTACAGCCCTTGATATTTCAGCTTTACTCCCCAAAATTCAAACCTTAGCTACCAAGGGTTTGCCAGTACATGCAAATCTAGCAGTGATTTATGTTCGCCCATGATGTCATACGTGGCTCCATCGGCCAGTGCCACCATTCAAACTTGATTTGCTATATCCAACCCCCTTTTGATGCATATATAGCCTTCCTGCATGCGCGCGAATTTCGAGGTCCAAGGAAGTTGCCTTCCTTGCTCTTCGAGATAATTTTCTTCCGCCTTTTCACCTGCCCGAAGACCAAGGGTCACCTACCCTAACCTCCTCAAGCTCAAAGGTTATCCTACTAATTACAACTCTTTACCAAAGACCAAGGACTTCCTACCTATAAAACTAAGCGTTGTTGTGATCTGCTTCTGGCGTCTCCAGCCTAAGGGTTATAGGTCTACCGGAGCTTCAAGTCCTACCCCTCCTCGATGCCAAGCAGTTGTCCTCTTGGTAGTCTGACTGGATACATCCTTGCTAAGTCGGACGATGACTTCCTCTGCCTCACGTGATTTCCCCTGATTATAATCCCTTACTACATCCTAAGTGACCAAACTTTCTCGTTCCACAGATGCTCAAGAAGCTTCCTACTCATCATCTACCTCAAGATCATCATCTGGCTGAACATTCTTCATCACTAGAAGAAGACAAGTAATGCGACGAGGAGAAGTCACTGCCTAAAAATACTGTGGGGTCATCTAAAGATGAATTAGAGGATTTGAGGAAGCAGATGGTGGAATCCCTTTACCAAGTTCTCCCAGGAGTCTTAGAAGATTTAAAGACTTGATCTGGGGCCTGACAACAAGATGAAGATGTGGAAGAACAAAATAGAGAGATTTATGTGGCAAAAGCAATAGGCATCTTCAAAGTGCCATCCAAGTTTGAGCATGAAACTTTCTCTACCAGATAAGTATGAGGAGAAAGGGTCTTCAAGTCATTGATTATTGGATCTACTGCAGTGAAACTTATCTTGCCTCATATGGTCTTGAGCAATACTACTTGGGTACTATCGGCAATTTTCTAGGGTTATGCCTTGGTCTGGTGGAGGAGTTATGGTGCTAACTTTGAGGTAGTGGCCAGGCATACAATCACAGAATGGACATCTTTTAAAGAAGCAACACCATAATGTTCTTTCCGTCGGAATAATGAGCGGTTCATAAAACATTACCGCGGTTCCTCTTTCTTGTCCCCTGCAGTTGGCTCTTAAGTAAGACAAGCAGCAATGGACACACTATGCATGCAAGACTCAATAAAGCCTAGTTTACAGGATACGGCTATTTCATTTAATGGACCGATAGAATATACTTTGGTGTTTTTTGGCCAGCACCATCGGTATATTTGTAAGAGAAAACATAAACATTTATTGATAATGTTCCGGGCACCGTTCAAGTAATTACCCTAAATCCATAGTAGGATGCCGGCATACCGGTGGCCTTGCACATAAAAACACATAGTCAAACCGCTGATAGCCAATGCTAGGTTTATGGGGCATTACATGTGTCCTGGTGTGGAGTGTGAACTTGTGTCTAGGGACACCATGAGGTCCACATTTACCCTCAATGTCGTTGTAGGCCTAGGATTCTCTCCCAAGGGAATGGTTTGTGCCAAGAGGCCTTCTTCTATCACTCGACCTTTGCCTAAGTTGGGACTTGCTATCACCTCTCCTATCTATCTACTCAACTACATCCTTTCGACTGCTAACTACCAGATCGCATTCCACCCGCTTAGAGCTACTACCACGGTGGTTCTCCCCACTACCGGGTAGTGGTTACAACTATCGTGGTGGGTCCCATACCAAACCCTAGCACCTCCTCTGCAGCGCGGCGTAGTTTCCTTTCACAGGTGGGTCTCACTCTGAGCCGGGTTTGTGCACTTTAGGCTCTATGCTCGGGCCAGGTTCTTAGAAGCGGAAGTTCCTAGGTTATACGTTCCACACACACACACACACACACACCCAAACAAGGGAACTATTTTCTCCGAGAACACTATTCCCCATGTGCACTTTCCACAGTGACCGGCTTGATTTCACAATTTCCACATACCAATCCCATTGTTAACCCTCAATCCGTTCTCCTTCTCTTTCCACTTCCGATCACACCTCGCGCCAGCATCTGACATTCGATCTCCTTCACCCGATCTCTTCTCTCTCTCTCTTTCCTCCTCGATGCACCCACAAGTTTCCATGATCCCTCAACACTCTCTCGATTCACGGGACACACGCAAGAACAAGGTGAAGAAGAACCCTCGGGCGTTCTGACGTTCTGAGCAAGCTCGGACCGCCCGTGCCAATCCCTTGGTTTCCTCCTCAGCTTTATCGGAAGATTGCTCTATCACCTTCCTCCCCCGTTGGAGCAAGCTCTCGACCACCCCTAGGGCGTCTCGCGCCCACCCTCATCAATCGGACGTCTCCACTATAGCGAGCGTGGGGATCTCAACCAGAAGTCTCTGCTGTGATCGGCTGGTCGCCCCTTTTGTACATCGGTGGGCGCCATAGCCCCAGTTTTCGGTCCTAAAAGCAGCTATCGTGAAGAGGCGCACCTACAATTTTGACGATCTTAGGTCGATGTGGCATCCTAACCAAATTCCATTCCTAGGATGCTATCACCTATTTACCTCGCTGCTCTGCGCCCTTCCCGACTAAGCACCTTTGCGTCCTCCGCCATACAGCCCTCTCGCAGTCCCACAAGACCTCCACCTCACTATCGCTGCTGGACGTCCTAATCGGAGGTATATCCTGCCCCTGAGCTCCCTCCACTCCAGCTTGCCGCCTATTGCTGAGGATTATTACAGGCTCTTCGTCCACCCACGCCTGGACTTCTTCCTCCGTTAGCTCCTCCAAAATCGCCTCCGCATAATAGGGGGCCAATCCCCACACTCGAGCGTAATGGAAGAAGTATCCACTTCGGGTCCTCACTTGCAAGGTAGATCCCTCCCTATTTCCACACGCACATGGACAGTGAGGTTAAGCACGCGTTCCCCATTCACATATAGACCAGGGACATAAGTTTCCTCATCCATGTGCCGCAACATAATAGGACCCCCTGCTGTAGCTGAGGTGCTTACCCCTTCCTCCCATGGGCTACCCCTGGTCGCCTGATCCATGCCCTCGCGAGATGCTACGTCGCGTCCAGTCGCGCCGCTCATGGCCGCTTCAGAGTTGGGCTCTCCAATGTCGGTAGCAGTTTCCACTACCGCGGTAGTGGACTCCACAACCGTCGTGTGTTCAGCAACTCTGGTTGGTGTTTCGGCTACCTCGGTTGCTCCTTCCTTTCCTTCGATAGTCCCTTCACTACGATCGTGGGCTGCTACTTCTTCCTTTCCCTTCTCCTTCTGGCTCACGTACGCAAATCCGCTCAGCTTATGCAGTCCGCCAACTTATGGGCCTTCTCTCCACAGGCTGCCTCTTGCTCTTGGACTCGCAACAATTCCCCACATTTCTTGATTTGCCTCGTGGGCATCCTTGATCACAGGCCATGGCGCTTCTGCGACTCGTCATGGTGCGCAACTCCTCTTGGGCCTACAAATCCTCACAATTTTGACCCTCGTCTCCTCTAGGGCCGCTTATCTTCCTCCAATTGCTTAGCTTAGCCTCCTCCTCAAATCGGACCTTCACCACTTCCTCCGCCTTGCACCTTGAGCCATGTGAGCCAGCGCCTTGGTCCAACAAATCAGCCGCTGGATCATAGATGTGGTTAGTTCCTGCAAATCCACTTGTTGAGGAGGCCCGCCTTGACGCCATTCCCTGTCGAGCACCTTCCTTCCAGTGAGTGCGCACTAACCAATTTTGCAGCGTCGACCTCACACCAATGGGTTCACAATCTCTTCCCATCCCGAGGAGGGTCCCTGCGAGGTCAACCTAATCCTTAGTCGGTTCGTCATCTGCATCCAGTCGGCAAAATTGTCTTCCTCGGACCGCGCCTCCTCCTCCTTGCCAAATCAATCGTTTGGCCTTCATTTCTTCTTTCTCTGCGGTACATCCGCCGTGGCCAGTGTCCACCTCACCTTCTTCGTTGAGCTGCGCCTGCCTCCCCCGGCCTTTCTCTTCCTGCTGGTGGCAAATTCCTTTTCCTCCTCAGCTGTTGCCACGGACTCCCAGCGCCATTCTCCTCTATTTCCTCCTTGGGCTCTTAGCTTTCCACTTCACCTCCTAAGCAGCTTCCACATGTGAAGGGAGGCCACAATTCTACCTCCGGGGGCAGTTGGCGTGCAGCGTGCGGTGAACGAAATGGCGTGAGTGGGAGGGGAGGGGAAGGAGATCAAATTCAACCTCTCTTCACACACTTATCAAAAGAATTCGTCCCCAATCGATCCTGCCCTTGACAACTTCATGGAAGCTTGACAGATGGTAGACAAATAGTCACCTTCTTGTGCTATAGAAAATAGAGCCATCGGCGGACCCATCTTGTGCTAATACCAATTCTCGGGTCAACCAGCCATTGGGCTCCGGTCACTTTGTCTTGACGGGGCGCTGCTGCATTCTGTGCTCCTTTTTCGAGAGGGTTCAATCACCAAGCCACCCACTTCCTCTTTGCTTCGCTCTAATTCCCTCGCCTGGTTGCTTGCCCTTCAGATGGCGAGCGCACTCCTTCACCAGTCCCAAGTTCACATAATTCCGCCGCTTCTCCATGAAGCCAAGCCCCAGCTCTTGCACCAATTCCCCAGCTCGGACCTTCCAATGGTCTATATTTGTATGATCAATTTCAGTACTTAGGCGCCATTTCTCTGCGGCAACCTCACAGCCTCGGCGCCTCGAATCGGTGATGCCTCGCCTCGAAATTCTGGCGAGTCGGTCTCGAGGTTCCTACCTCCTCGGCCCCGCCGCCTGATGCGCGCGCCCTCCAGCCCGGCGTCGCGGCTCACGACCTCAGCGGTGAGGGTTGAGCTGCCCTTCCTCGCGTTCGCCCTCTCGTCCTCCAGCAGATCGCGGTACTCCTCCAGTCGCAGCTCCTCGTCGCCTAGCTCGCTCCAGCCGCTTCACGCTCCACTCTCGTCTGCTCCACCCGTTGCGCTCCACTCCTCGATCTTTGCTCCACCCGTTGCGCTCCACCCGTTTGAATCGTTTGATTCCTCCTCGAGTTTTCTTAGGGTTAAATTCACGGAACTTCCCTCATATATCTTCCACGACTACTTCTCCTTCGACGACCGCTCCTTCCTTCATGTGAGTCCCATTCGCGTGGTTCTAAAACATAACTCACATTTCGGTCCGCAACCTCACACTTATTCGACTACCCCTGGTTGGATCGACCTCTAAATTATGGACTTAGCAACCTCTACCAAATGAGGACCCCTCCCATATATATTGACTTCCTACTCGATATTCGAAGACTAAAGGCCAAGGAATATCGAGTTTTGATCAAGGACCATTTATTATCTAACCTCAGACAAGACACCATTCAACAGGTGTCTCTTGGCACAAACCATTCCTTTGGGAGAGAATCCTAGGCCTACAACGACATTGAGGGTAAATGTGGACCTCATGGTGTCCCTAGACACAAGTTCACACTCCACACATAGACACTTTATCGGGGCCCGGCGATAATGTTTCTAAGCGGCTGTCATGCGTCTTGAAAGTGTCTCGCCTTCATTGCCTCTGCATCATCTTCCTCTATCCCATCAACCCGATCTTGAAGGCCATCTTTGTCTAGTGTTTGTTGACCCTCATCAAAGGTCTCGATATGTTCTTTCATTCTCATGGCGACAAGAGGCTGTCTGAGCCTTTCCAATTTCTTTTCACTCACGCAACCTCCTTGGCCCAGGCGAGATATTCCTCGGAGTGCGGCTCATGGGTGAGCTCCTCTTACGCATCGGCAATACTTCATATCCATGCACTCGCTGCGGAATGAACTCTGCACACCTCTTGTCGACCTCAATAGAAATACAATGGCGGCCAAACAACCACCATCAAAGATGTCCCACTCCACGAACAAGCATCCACTATCCGATCGCCTTCCTTAGAGACTTGATGAGTTTCATCATTAACCTCAAAAGGCCTTTGGTAGGCGGCGACAAGTTTGTCGAGTGAATGATATAACAATTTCTTCACCAGTATCGTGGCCAATCACCGATCTTCCATTGTTAAATGTACGCAAAGCATTCGGTAACATGATGCCGTTGCGGTCACTTGTCTTCCTCAAACCCCATCCCTCGTCACATACTCAGCGATGCCAAACCACCTTTGTCATTGTTTATGTTTGTCTTGTCCCGGACAAGCGAAATGGAATCCCCATACGCACCACTTCCGCCTCCCTCACCAAATGGGCATCTTCAACACCATGCATGATTATCATCCGATCATCACATTACATTAAATCATGGAAGGCGTGCAAAACATTTCCACTTGCCAAACATCAAAGCGTCAAATGGTTGGGCCTTTCTCGAAACATAACTCACATTTCGGTCCGCAACCTCACACTTATTCGACTACCCCTGGTTGGATCGACCTCTAAATTATGGACTTAGCAACCTCTACCAAATATGAGGACCCCCCTCCCATATATATTGACTTCCTACTCGATATTCCGAGACTAAAGGCCAAGGAATATCGAGTTTACGGTCCAAGGACCATTTATTATCTAACCTCAGACAAGACACCATTCAACAGGTGTCTCTTGGCACAAACCATTCCTTTGGGAGAGAATCCTAGGCCTACAACGACATTGAGGGTAAATGTGGACCTCATGGTGTCCCTAGACACAAGTTCACACTCCACATAGACCTTTATCGGGGGCGATAATGTTTCTAAGCAGTCATGCGTCTTCGAAAGTGTCTACTGCCTTCATTGCCTCTGCATCATCTTCCTCTATCCCATCAACCTGATGCAGAAGGCCATGCTGTGTCTAGTGTTTGTTGACCCTCATCCAAAAGGTCTCCAGTATGTTCTTTCATTCTCTTGGCGACAAGAGGCACAATCTGAGCCTTTCCAATTTCTTTTTCACTCACGCAAACCTCCTTGGCCCAGCTGAGATATTCCTCGACGGTGCGGCTCATGGGTGAGCTCCTCTTACATCAATGCTTCATATCCATGCACTCGCTGCGGAATGATCTCTGCACACCTCTTGTCAGCCTCAATAGAAATACAATGGCGGCCAAACAACAAAGCAGCCATCAAAGATGTCCCACTCCCTGAACAAGCATCCACTATCCAGTCGCCTTCCTTAGAGAATGACTTGATGAGTTTCATCATTAACCTCAAAGGCCTTTCAAAGGGTAGGGGCAGACGACAAGTTTGTCGAGTGAATGATATAACAATTTCTTCACCACAGTATCGTGGCCAATCACCGATCTTCCATTGTTAAATGTGCCCTGCAAAGCATTCAGTAACATGACTGCCCGTTGCAGGTCACTTGTCTTCCTCAAACCCCATCCTACTGTCACATACTCAACAGTATCGAAACCACCTTTGTCATTGTTTATGTTTGTCTTGTCCCAGACAAACGAAATGAGTCCCCCCTTCTGGCACCACTTCCGCATAGCCTCCCTCACCAAATGGGCATCTTCAACACCATGCATGATTATCATCCGATTGATCACATTCTGTTAAATCATGGAAGGCGTGCAAAACATTTCCCACTTGCCAAACATCAAAACGTCCGTCGTTCGGGCCTTTCTCGAAACCACGGGGTACATCCATCACAAACAAAGAGTGCCTTCTCTTCCTCACGTACCCTCGCATGTCGAGGATATCTCGTCCATGTACCTAATATTGCACCTTTTTCTCAGAATGTGGAATAGTGAATTGAAGGAGTCCATCCTCTATGTGTTGGTCGACTAGTTGTCTTTGCTCATCTTCTAAGCCCTTCCATGTGTTCACCTCATAAATGAATTGTTGAAAATTCTTAGAGCACTTCGTTAGCACCTCAATATCCTTCTGTTGCTGCAGACATGAAGGGAAACCAATATCAGCATTAGCTGCGGCCTTCAACCTCGAATCCGGAAGATGCCCGGCCCCGTTCCGGCTAGATGAAGTTGAGGGATCGAAGCGGCGTACTGATGCCCCTCGATCCGCTCTCGCCTCCATGAGGCGGTGGCCAGTGTGGTAAAACCGGGGCCCAGGATCCTCCACTCTAGAGGCCACACTTATCCCAGCCGGCCGTGCGTTGGGTTTCGTCCCATGAGACTTGTGTGAAAGTTCGAGGCCTTGCGATGACCGTCGCTACTGCGAGACACAACTTCTCGGCCTTCTAAGCGAGCAAGCGCCCTCTACTCACCCTCTTACATGCACCACTTGCCTTTGCTTGATCACCAATCCTCGACCTACAACGACACAACACAATTACGAGGCCGCCTTATAGAGCCTATCACGGCGCCGAGGACCCCAGTCCACACCGATTTAGTCCCTACTTCTAAGACCACTCTTCTCCACTCGGGGCGCTCTTTTACTTGCAGTTGGGATTCGTCCCTTAGGCTGCACGGCCTTCCACTAACACCTACACTCTAATCCTCTACTCATCTCCTCATCCTCTTCCTCCTATTCTAACCTCGATTCGGGCTTCTTGGTTTGACTCGCCCTTACGGCTGCGCACAGGTCGGCCTCCACCAGCAAGTTCTTCCTTGGGCGGTTGCTATGAGTTTGACACGGGCGAGAACCTCCGAGTCTTTCCTGTAGTCTACCCTCAAGCCGAGTTCACAGGCATTGCCACACACCCAAAGCAAAGCAATTTCACAACCATTCACAAGGAGCAACTCGTTTAGGCACTTGCGTGAGCAAGTCCTCCACCAACACTCCGACCACATGACTTCCTCTCTACAGACTGCGTTGGCTCACGGTAAACGAAATTCCTCTGTAATGGCAAAGGACTCGATGAGTGGGCGCAAGGCGTGATACTTTACTTTGTGAAATCCTCCTCCTCTTATAGGAGGCCTTCCACATACAACCTCCCTTAGGTGACCCTCTGCGGTCACCTTTTCCAATATTCTATTATTTCCTACATGACATTTAAGGCACGGCATCTAAATATTATGTCTTGGTAAATTCTATTCTAGCAACTTCACCTAAGATCATCCTTAAAGGATGTCGATTACATCACTATCCTTCTATTCTTCTATCATTTATGGTCTTTGACCATATCTAGTCTTCACCTTCTTTGGGGGGGCGTGTCCGTTGTGGATTGGCTCCTCTCCTCCTTTTGCTCTTGCCCTTCCCGGCTTGTCATCTTCCTAATGTGTGGGGCAAGTACAATCTTGCCCTTCCTCCATCTCCAGGGCTCTGATTCCTCCATCATCCGGCAATCGCGCCCCCCCTCCTTGCTCTCCTTCTTCTTCCTTCTTCTTCCCCTTGATTTATGGTCACAGGTTGAGATCCTTTTGCTCCTTTCCTTTGTTTGGTTTGTCCATACCTATCATGGAGCATATCTTCAAAGTTCCTCCCCATTTCGCCCATGTTGTTCCTCCTAATCCTCCGGGCCTTTTTTGCGTTGGTCTCCTCTCCTCCTTGCTCTCCTTCCCTTCCGTGGGGTGAGGAACTTCTCACCCCTCCTTCCTCGGCAGGTCGGACCCGTCTGTCTCCTCGGTGGGGTTGTCTCCCCACCTCCTCTTCTCCTCAGGTGTGCTACGGACCCCGGCTCCTTCATCCTCGGCCCCGGCTCCCAACTCCAGCGCTCGCGCCCGTGGTCTGGCGGACTACGCGTATGTCTACCAGTCAGCGGACTCTCGTGGTGGGGCGGTCACCTACCGTGGTGTAGTGGTGGTGACCCCCAGGGCGGCTCCCCCTCCTTGCTCTCTCGCCATCTTCCTTGGCGCGCGGCTCTCCTTCCTCACTCCCAGTTCCTCGGAGTCCATGTCATTGATGGCCTCATCAAAATCGGAGGCCTCGCTGCACTGTTGCGGCTCCTTCATCATCATGAGGACCCAATGTCCTCCTCTTGGCCAACCCAAGATCTCATTGTTGGCCTTCAAAATCTGTTGAGGTGAGCCCCAAAGTATGTGCATTTGGAGATCATCAATCTCCATGGGCCACTCTCCATCCTCACACCTACCCTTGTAGGCGTCCCTTGAGGTGGTCAATTCTCCCACCTTGACATGGAGGTTACATTCTCCTCCTTGCTTCTTTGGCCAATTTTGCACGAAGGGCATAATCGCCCAAAATCTCCTCTTCCTCACCACCGGCATCATGTACCACCTTCTTGTGGTACTCCTCCTCTGGAACCTCCTTTGTTCTCGGCCATTGAGCAAGCTCTCCTTCTCCACTTGCCACTCACTTCCCTCGGCTCTAGCTCTTGTTTCTTGAGAGCCTTTCTCCTCCTTCTCTTCAAATTGAACGGGTCCTTCAATTCCTCTTCCATGTCCGGATCTTGATGGCTTGGTAGCCATCACACTCTTCTTGGCGTCCATTTGGACCTACCTTCTCCCTAGAGCCTCCGTTTTGCCCTTTCGCTCTTGCTCTAATTGGGCAAAATGCTCCTCATATACATCTCCATGAGTCCCTTTGGGTTGTTGAATGGCTCTCTCTCTTGTGACCTTCCCTCAGGACCTTCTCGCGCTTGATCCACAAGGTCGTTGGAGCTTCTCTGACCTTCTCCAACTTGGCTGCCTTCTCGTCGGACTCCATGGCCTCCAATTGCCATTTGGTCCACCTTCCTCCGGCCATGTCTTGGGCTTTCACTTCCTCTTGGCATGCCCACAAGGAGGCTGCTAGCTCCTAGCCCCTTCAAATCCACATGGTGAGTGCTTCACAAGCACTCGGCCAATTCTCTAGGGTCCCCAATTCCCCTGTTCTTCTTTGAAATCTCCAGCTCCTTGCATCGGGCCATCCGCGGCCTGGGTCCCCTCACGTCGCTCCATCCGCCCCTTCCTCCAAGCGGGTAGTGGTGGCCTCGCGCGCCTTGTTCTCCTTCCCTTCCCTACGTGTGGCTGCAGCTGGCGTGGGGTGCACCTCTAGGTGGTGCTCCCCTGCGGTGGTACCACCTACATGGTGGGGCCTGATGGTGCCCACCCTCTTGGGTGGCGCCTCCTCCCAGGTGGGGCGAGTGCCTCTTCCTAGGCACAAATGAGATGGTGGGGACTCCCCACCACTTGGGTGTGGTTCCTCCTCTCATAGACTACCATTGGCCTCCTTGGCGGTTCTTGTCTCTTCTCCTCCTCTTCTTGTGGGGAAAAGATTCCCACTCCGTTGCCTCCTCTTCTCCTCCTCTTCCTCTTCTAGCATGCTTGTGGAGTCGACCTCCCTTGTCTTCCTCAATGCAAAGGCAAGGCCTTTCCAAACTTGGTGGAGATGGATGATCTCAAAGGATGCCAGCATCTTCAACTCCTTGCTTGTGAGAAGTCCCTCGTTTCCCACAAATGCACCAAATAGGTGCTAAGGTAGCAGGGCCTTGGCCCTTCCTCATCCACCGAATTTGGCTTGAGGAGCTTCTCCCGGTGGTGGATGTAGGCCTCATACATGATGGTGCCCCAATCTGGCTTGGCTCCTCTGAAATCTTCCACAAAAATTGGAGGAAGTTGGTGCTGAAATAAGAAGTCCTTTGGTAATTTACCAACCCCAGCACAATCTTCGCAAAGAGCCTCCACTTGACTCCTTGATGCTCTATTTTCCAGCCATTCTTGGCATGGGCCTTCACTCCTCCGTCCATCATGTCGAGGAACTCTGCGGATGGAGAGGGTCCTCTTCCTCCATTGACCTTTCGAGGAGAGCAATTCGAGCTCTCCTCCTCCGGTCTCCCATACACTGTCGAATGCTCCTTACGGTCCGGCGAGGATCCGTTCGAGCATTCCTCTCGAGAGAGCAATTCGAGCTCTCCTCCTCCGGTCTCCATACACTGTCGAATGCTCCTTACGGTCCGGCGAGGATCCGTTCGAGCATTCCTCTCCTGCGAGGCTGCCTCGATTGATGGAGTTGATGTAACACTCCTCAATCAATTCCAAATTGGTGTAGGCCCATTGGCGGCCATACACCCATCAATTGGATGTTATCCTCCTCACTTGCGAAAATCAACCAAGTCTCGGGGTTGAGCTCACTGCAAAGCACGTAAATTGAGGCATCAGCTCGCCTCCTCTTCCTCTTGCTCTAGCATGCTTGTGGAGTCGACCTCCCCGTCTTCCTCAATGCAAAGGCAAGGCCTTTCCAAACTTGGTGGAGGTGGATGATCTCAAAGGATGCATCTTCCAACTCCTTGCTTGTGAGAAGTCCCTCGTTTCCACAAATGCACCAAATAGGTGCTAAGGTAGCAGGCCTTGGCCCTTCCTCATCCACGAATTTGGCTTGAGGAGCTTCTCCCGGTGGTGGATGTAGGCCTCATACATGATGGTGCCCCAATCGGCTTGGCTCCTCTGAAATCTTCCACAAAATTGGAGGAAGTTGGTGCTGAAATAAGTCCTTTGGTAATTTACCAACCCCAGCACAATCTTGCAAAGAGCCTCCACTTGACTCCTTGATGCTCTATTTTCCAGCCATTCTTGGCATGGGCCTTCACTCCTCCGTCCATCATGTCGAGGAACTCTGCGGATGGAGAGGGTCCTCTTCCTCCATTGACCTTTCGAGGAGAGCAATTCGAGCTCTCCTCCTCCGGTCTCCCATACACTGTCGAATGCTCCTTACGGTCCGGCGAGGATCCGTTCGAGCATTCCTCTCGAGAGAGCAATTCGAGCTCTCCTCCTCCGGTCTCCATACACTGTCGAATGCTCCTTACGGTCCGGCGAGGATCCGTTCGAGCATTCCTCTCCTGCGAGGCTGCCTCGATTGATGGAGTTGATGTAACACTCCTCAATCAATTCCAAATTGGTGTAGGCCCATTGGCGGCCATACACCCATCAATTGGATGTTATCCTCCTCACTTGCGAAAATCAACCAAGTCTCGGGGTTGAGCTCACTGCAAAGCACGTAAATTGAGGCATCAGCTCGCCTCCTCTTCCTCTTGCTCTAGCATGCTTGTGGAGTCGACCTCCCCGTCTTCCTCAATGCAAAGGCAAGGCCTTTCCAAACTTGGTGGAGGTGGATGATCTCAAGGATGCATCTTCCAACTCCTTGCTTGTGAGAAGTCCCTCGTTTCCACAAATGCACCAAATAGGTGCTAAGGTAGCAGGGCCTTGGCCCTTACTCATCCACCGAATTTGGCTTGAGGTGCTTCTCCCGGTGGTGGATGTAGGCCTCATACATGATGGTGCCCCAATCGGCTTGGCTCCTCTGAAATCTTCCACAAAATTGGAGGAAGTTGGTGCTGAAATAAGTCCTTTGGTAATTTACCAACCCCAGCACAATCTTTGAAGAGCCTCCACTTGACTCCTTGATGCTCTCATTTTCCAGCCATTCTTGGCATGGGCCTTCACTCCTCCGTCCATCATGTCGAGGAGCTCTGCGGAATTTCGGAGGGGTCCTCTTCCTCCATTCGTCCTCTCGAGGAGAGCAATTCGAGCTCTCCTCCTCCGGTCTCCCATACAGCCGAATGCTCCTTACGGTCCGGCGAGGATCCGTTCGAGCATTCCTTTCGGTAATGCGGCAGGCTGCCTCGATTGATGGAGATTGATGAAGCACTCCTCAATCAATTCCAAATTGGTGTAGGCCCATTGGCGTACACCCATCCCAATTGGATGTTATCCTCCTCGCCTTGCGAAAATCAACCAAGTCTCGGGGTTGAGTGCCCCAAAGCACGTAAATTGAGGCATCAGCTCGCCTCCTCACAGCGGCGCGATCTTTGCTGCTGGCTTTTTGCCCTTTCCTCCCTTCGAGGAGGAACCTTTGGCAGGCGGTTCCTTTGCCTTTTCCTGCTCGAGGCATGGCGACGCCCTTTTTCTTCCAAATGTTCCGAGGTGTGGAAGAGATTATCTCCCAGTTCCAGACACTAGCAACCTCGGGCTTTGCTCCCAAGTGCTTCTCCTTCTCCGAGTGGCAGTTAGGGCCTAGCTGAAACACCACGGCAAGGTTAATTAGTTGGCTCCTCCACTGCGCAATCGCTCTCCTTCTTTCAAAGGTGCCTCGATAGCCAGTCACTTCACCTGGTCACGCGTCACTCTTGGTGCTCCAACTTTCAACGCTGACCCTCTTGGTATTTTCCAGCTGCAGGCACTTCACGCTCCATGTGGCCTCTTCTCCACCTCTTCTCCCTCTTCTTCTTCGCCAATCGCCTGAAGCTAGGGTTTCCTTCTAGCTTCCAACGTATACCCAACCCGTCTTCTTCTCGCGCGCCGCCTTCCTTCCCCTGGCGACGATGGCGATGGCAGACTTCCTTCTCCCTTCTTGCGTTTACGCTCCAGCTCCAGTCTCGCGAAGTGAAGTTGTCTCAGTTCGAAGGGAAAGTTGGCGCTCCCCAAATTGCACTTTGCCCTCCCTAGATGTCTGCCACCTGGAGGTTTCTCAACCCTAGATTTGATTCATCATTCCAAAATCCTAAACCGTCTACTTTCGTACCCGAAATGTGCACCCGAGAGGCCGGGAGATCCACCCACCTCTGGGTACTCACAAGAGCAAGCGTTGGATTGGTTTGTGAGTGGCTTGTCTCGAAAATGGAGGTGCTGCGTGGAGCAGGCGTTGGCGGGGGCCCTCGCTTGAGGAATGGGAGTCGCCGAGTTGGGGAGGAGGAGAAAGAAGAGTCATAAGAAGAGGAAAGGATCGAGGAGATCTAGCTCCTCGTCTTCCTCTACCTCCTCCAGCTCGTCGCCTCGTCCTCATCGAGTGAGGAGAACTCGGAAAGCTCCACATCGGATGAAGAATCGGAGAAGGCCTACGGCGAATGAAGAAGGACACGAGAAGGTCAAAAACGACAAGAAGAGGCGGGGCGCATTGGAGAAGGAGAGGAAGGGAAGGCGGTCCGTCGGATGGAGAAGGGAGAAACGTCTGCAGGAGGAGGGATTCTTTGGACAAGTGGAGGCTTTGACCAAGAGGTTGACCGAGTTGGAGGTCAAGCGTGAAGAATCAAGCTCCACGAAGATCTCCTTCACCCGAGGCAGTTGGTGTATTGCTCAATCATCATCAAAGGGACACACCAAGAATGTATTCGCGCACCACGACATGCGTAAATCATGTGGAAACCGTCATGCCGGAGATTATTGGTATGTGGGAGCCTACGGTCTGGCCATCGGTCGGCCACCTCAATCAATGAGGCGACTTACCAGCAACTACACCGTCCCTCAAGGTATGGATCACGTCCGACATCGCCAGGACAATGGAGACCAGATCCATCACAAAGGCCGATGGCAATTCCACAGGGATGTTGTTATAATTGCGGAGCCCCAGGTCACTACTCAAACGAATGCCCAGAACCTCGGAAGCAAGTGGGTTATGTGCCCTTTTGCCAGGTATGTAAGGAATTGGGACATAAAATGGGGGATCCCAGGTGTACGGGGGTGGCGCGAGTGACACCAGACCGAGGTCAGTTCACGAACTGCGGAAGAGGCACGACCCAATCCAGACGCGCTAACGACCGGTCTGAAGGTGGAGGCGAGTTGATTTTCGGCGATTCGTGTGACATCCGGAATTGTGGAGGAAGGATGAAGGAGAGATGAGCGCGGATGAAGGTTGATGGTGGCGGTGACCACCGGATCGGCCGTCGAGAGAAGGAGAGATGAGCGGCGCAGGAGGAAGGCGGAGGAAGGTGAGGGACGACTCACCTTGGCCTCCGGAGGCAGCGTTGAGGCGCGCGGGCGAAAGGCGGCCCACCAAGCGGCGGACTACCGTGATCGGCACCTCTGGTGGGCAGGCGGACTAGGCGGGCGAAGAAGGGCCAAGGAGGAGGAGCAGTGCGTTCCTCCCGACATTAAAGAAGTGGCGGCAATGGAAGATGAGCTAAACAGCTCACCCGACACGGGAAGGTGGAGGTCGCGGGAATTGAGGATCCGGGGTATAGGATCCCACCGATAGGAGGGGCATGGAATCGGAAGCTTTACCAATAAGGTCGGGTTGCGGGCACAAGCGGGAGGAAACCTTGTCGGATAAGATCTCGGTTTGACGCATTACTTGACCGCTTTTGTGGTCGGACGATTGCTTGCGGTGAGTCGAGATCCCGCAAAATTGTGAAGGAGGCGATCGGGGAATCCAGTAGGAGGAGAAAGCGGCGGAGGTAAATGTGGTCGAACTCATTGATTTTGGGGCACCCGAGATTGAGGTTGAGATTGCGGGTGTTTGGTGCCCAATGTGCCATTAGATTCGGGATCGAGTCAACTTGATGACGGAGACATCATCAACTTGGGTTCCGAGTTTCACCCGCCCGAGTATTTTACGGATGGCCGACGGACAAGGAGGAAGCCATTGGGGTCTTGAAGAATGTATTCGCGCACCACGACATGTCAGAAATCATGTGGAAACCGTCATGCCGGAGATTATTGGTATGTGGACGACAGTGCAAGCCATCGAAGTCGGCCACCTCAATCAATGAGGCGACTTACCAACCGACCACACCCCCTCAAGGTATGGATCACGACATCGCCAGACAATGGAGACCGGATCCATCACAGGCCGATGGCAATTCCACAGTGTTGTTATAATTGCGAGCCCAGTGTCACTACTCAAACGAATGCCCGTAACCACGGAAGCAAGTGGGTTATGTACCCTTTTGCCAGGTATGTAAGGAATTGGGACATAAAATGGGGATCCGGTGTATGGGGGTGGCCGAGTGACACCACCAGTGGGGTCGTTCACGAGCCTGCAGCGGAAGAGGCACGACCCAATCCGAAACCGCGACACGTGACCACGCACCGTGTTGAAGGTGGAGGAGTATGATTCGACGACCTGGGACATCAATTGTGGAGGAAGGGGTACGAAGGAGAGATGAGCGCGGATGAAGGTTGATGGTGGCGGTGACCACCGGATCGGCCGTCGAGAAGGCCGACGGAAAAACGGAGCACGAGGAAAGGAAGGAGGAAGGTGAGGGACGACTCACCTTGGCCTCCGGAGACGCGCGTTCAAGCCGAGCAGAGAAGACCCACCCACCAAGAAGGGCAGAGACTACCCCGAGTCCGGCACCCCTAGACAGCGACTACTGAGGGGCGAGACCAAGAAGGAGGGAGGAACGAATCTGCCCTCCCGACATCACCGTAGGCGATGCTGGAGGATGAGCTAAACAGGCTCACCCGACACGGGAAGGTGGAGGTCGCGGAGCCAGAAATTGTGGATCCGCCGGGTATAGGATCCCAACCGATAGGAGGGAACATGGAATCGGAAGCTTTACCAATAAGGTCGGAATCGACCAGCGCCAGGGCTGCAAACGGGGAGGAAACCTTGTCAGATAAGATCTCCACGACGACATTTGACCGCGAATTTGTGGTCACTGAGATGCTTGCTTGGTGAGTCCGAGATCCCGCAAAATTGTGAAGGAGGCGATCGGGGAATCCACAAGGAGGAGGAGGAGAAAGCGGCGGAGGTAAATGTGGTCGAACTCATTGATTTTGGGGCACCCGAGATTGAGGTTGAGATTGCGGGTGTTTGGTGCCCAATGTGCCATTAGATTCGGATCGAGTCAACTTGATGACGGAGGAGAGCTCATCAACTTGGGTTCACCGAGTTTCACCCGCCCGAGTATTTTACGGATGGCCACTGCATAAGGAGAAAGCCATTGGGGGTGTCAAGAATGTACCATGATTGGGGTCTCACCTTCCATCTTACCTACATTGTGATGCGGCCGGTTTCGGATTTAGGCTATAAGGTTTTGATAGGTAGGCCTTGGTTGTATGGTACTGCGTGTGTTTTTGATTTTGGTCGTAGTGGCATCACCTTCAAGTCCAGTAGAAACGGACCTGCGGCGATCGCTTTTGTGTCATGGAGCAAGGCTCCCTATGAGGGGGAGTCTGCAATCCAGTCTGACGGGTACACCTCAGGTAGCACGGGGGTAAGCTCCTCGGGCAGTGACCAAGCATATCGGGGTCCTTCAGTCGAGGTCGCCGAAATAAAGAGTGATTTGGTGTACGCCTGTTTACATATAGAGGAAGTCGTAGAGGAGTCCGAGGATGAGGCACATAGGGAAGGAGTAGCCTTTTGGAAGGGTAGGCCTATGATCGAGATTTTCAAGAGGGTCCGAACCGATAGGTAGCATCCGGAGGAACATATGTAGATCCCGACGTGAAGACCTAGAGTTAGAACCTAGCAAGGTAGTCAAGATTTCTAAGTACCTAGGCGGTAGAAGAGAGAGTTTCGTAGGGTGCTTAGGGATATGTCGATGTGTTTGCCTTCAAGATTCGACATGACAGAATCGAAGAACTGGGATACATCGAATCGACTTGAAGGAGGGCACTCATGAGGATCAAGCAATACAGGCTGAATCCCAAGTATTCCATGGTTGTTAAGGATCAGCTCGACCAATATTTGGAGGCTGGGGTAATTTATCCAGTGCTCACCAGCGAGTGGGTCGCGCCCATCGTGATTGTACCAAAGAAGCAGCAGGGAAAGGTTCGGGTATGCCAAGATTTCAGGAAGCTCAATGAAGCAACGAAGAAGGATCATCACCCTTTACCTTTCATGGACAGCGTGCTGGACACAGTGGCCGGACATGAGATGTACAGTTTCTTGGACGGGTATTCTGGGTACAATCAAATTTCGCTGCGGAAGGAGGATCAGGACAAGACAACATTCACGACGGATTGGGGAACTTACGCTTATTCGAAGCTCCCTTTCGGGTTGTGCAATGCCCCTGCCACTTTCCAGCGAGTGGTGAACGCGATATTCCGAGATTTTCTGAGAAAGTTCATGGAGGTATTCCTGGATGATTTCTGCGTGTTTGGGAGAGAACTGCATTTAGATCATTTGAGACAATGCTTTCAGAAGTGCAGGGAGTCGAACATGAAACTTCATCCAGGGAAGTGTTATTTTGGTATGACGGAAGGTATTTTGTTGGCACATCGAGTTTCAGTAAGAGGATTGCAGGTAGATAAGGATAAAGTAGCAGTGATAGCTGAGATGGACGCACCACAAACGGTGAGGCAGGTGCGAGCTTTTGTAGGACTCGTAGGGTATTACAGGAGGTTCATCAAGGATTTCGCCAAGAAGGCGGCCTTGTTGACACAATTGACCAAGAAGGATACACCCTTCGAATGGACAATGCAAGGAGGAGGCTTTTTGAAGGACTTGGTGAGCGCACCAACTTTACAGGAGGTTCATCAAGGATTTCGCCAAGAAGGCCTTGTTGACACAATTGACCAAGAAGGATACACCCTTGAATGGACCAATGCGAGGCAGCTTTTCGGCTGAAGGACGGTTTGGTGGCCAACCACAGATTGGAGAAGCCGTTTCATGTATACGTGGATGTGTCCGCTTATGCCATTGGGACCGTCTTAAGCCAGAAGGACGAGAAGAAACGGGATCATCCGATTTTCTATGCCGGTAGACAGCTCACGGACGCTGAAAAGAACTACTCAACCACAGAGCGGGAGGGTCTTGGTATCATTTACTCCTGTAAGAAGTTTAGACACTATCTGCTTGCTTGCAAGGTGACTTTTCATGTTGACCATTTTGCGTTGAAGTATCTTGTCAACAAGCCAGATTTGTCAGGAAGGATTGCCAGATGGGTACTACTGCTGCAAGAGTTTGACTATGACGTAGAAACTAGGCCAGGGAAGCAGCATCAGAATGCTGATTTCATTTCTCGTCTGAAAACTGGAGAGCGACTTGAAGCCACAGATGACCGATTTCCTGACGAGGAGTTGGTTGCCACGGCGTCGAAGGGGGAGGACGTGAGCATGTTGTAGACGGCCTAAGAATTGATCAGCAAGTCTTGTCGCTAGCAGAGAGGCCAAATGAGCAAGAAGGGCGTTGTGCGAAAAGCTGCGCAGGACAATGGAAATCCGAGAGAGGATAGGATGGCGCCATGGGCGCAAGGAGGAGGCTGAATGCTCCTCAAGGGTGAGCAGTCGAGGGCTGCAAGTGGAGGCCACACGTTGGCAAAGAGAGCAAAAGCGGACATGAGAGCACCGTTTTGAGCGAAGGCCACACTTGGCGAGGTCAAGCCGGCGCCATGGGCGAGGAGAGAAGGCCCTAGGGAGGTGGACACGAGGCGAGAAGGAGATGCATCATGACAAGTTTGAGCGAGAAGAGTTGGCGGTCTGGGCAATCTCAAAATTACCATAGGTGCAACAAGGCGAGGAGGTCGCCATGGGAGCATGGACCTAGACGTAGACCAGCAGGAATGGACGAAATCAGTCCGTTAATGAGGAAGAGCATGCGACGACGCAGGAGAGAATGCGCATGGGCGCAAGGAGGAGGCTGGAATGCTCCTCAAGGGTGAGCAGTCGGGGGGCTGCAAGTGGAGGCCACGTTGGCAAAGAAGAAGCAAAAGCGGACATGAGCACCGTTTTGAGCGAAGGCCACACTTGGCGGTCGAAGCCGGCGCCATGGGCGCGAGGAGAAGCCCTAGGAGGTGGACACGAGGCGAGAAGGAGATGCGACATGTTTGAGCGAGAAGAGTTGGCGGTCTGGGCAATCAAAATTCGACCATGGAGGTGCAACAAGGAGGAGGTCGCCATGGGAGAGCTGGACCTAGAAGAGGCTAGACCAGCAGGAATGGGAAATCAGTCCGTTAATGAGGAAGAGCATGCACAAACGCGGGAGATGCGGCATGGGCGAGGAGAAAATAGTGGATGGATACGCCATCGGGCTACGGACGACCTAGGAGGAGGCGGCGTAGCACAGGAAGGAGGAGATTAGAACGCGAGGGGCGTTCATGCCCAAGGTATTTGTTGAGCGTGAAGTGCAAGTTCACGGAGCATGGAATCATGCCGGATGGTTGTCCAGGAAGGGCGGTCTTTCTCCATAAAGCCGCACCCTATTGCCTAAGGAAGGCATCTGTACAAACTTGGGCGGACGAGAGATCCACGGTGTCTCGGTTAAGGAGGCTACTCGTCACGGGCGCATGCGCGGAGGGTGGTGGACACTATTCTGCAGTGACCGTTAAGAAGATTTTGAATGCGGGTTTTGGTGGCTACGATGCAAAAGGATGTGTGGGAGTTCACTCGGAGGTGTGATGCGTGTCGAGGGTTGGGCGGCCTCGTTGTCGACACAATGGCCTCTTACCTACATCTTACCGCTAGCACCTTCGAGAAGTGGGGAATCGATTTCGTGGGACCAATCAAACCACCAACGCAATGGACGAGGCGTACATTTTGGTGGCTACGGATTATTGCACAAGATGGTGGAGGCAAGCAACGAGGAAGGACGACGCACTGCGGTAAAGTTTTATTCGAGAACATCATAACGATGGATGTCCTTTAGAGTTGGTCATGACCGGGGACACATTTCCTCAACTCTGTCATTGAGTCCCTAACCACCTACTTCAACATTCGGCATCGAAAGACGACCCCCTACAACCCCAAGGCGAACGGATTGACGGAGAAGACGAACGGGTTGCTATGCACAATCCTCACCAAGGTAACTGTAACGCATATGTATGACTGGGATGCCAAATTGCATTCGGCACTGTGGGCTTACAGGACCGCGGAGAAGGTAACCACCAAGAAGACCCCTTATTATCTAACGTATGGCATGTCACCTGTGATGCCCGTGGAATTTGAAGTACCTACCTACAGGATCATGGAGGATGAACGCATGACTGTAGAAGATAGCCAGGTAGCTAGACTAGAATCGTTCATAGAGCAGGAGGAACGTAGGGAGGATGCTTTAGAGGAAACCCAGCGGATTCAGGAACTCAGGAAGGACAGGCATGATGGGGTTGAGGAAGCAAGAGGCTATCGTGGACGGGGATTTGGTTCTTCTATATGATAGTCGGTACCTAGACTTTCCAGGGAAGCTTAGGCTAAGGTGGATGGGACCTTACGAGGTAGTCAGATACGAGAATGGATCATGCAACTCGGGTATTGCGGTGATTGCCGAGTAGAATGGGTGGAAGGTCAAGAAGTACCTGGTACTGTTTGCGAGGACGCAACAGTGAGGTGGGGAGTATGTGGAACGTAAAGTTTGGGCAACCAGCCCAAAAGAGTCGAACAAGTTTGATTTTTTGGCTAGACCGATTGAAGAGGAGCATGCCGAAAATTTTGAGAATCTTGAAGCTGAGTTGTAATATTGTTAGGAAGGAAAAGGATATCCGAAGAAGAACGGTCAAACGACCCCGAAGGCGGAGGCGTCGAAGGTTGGTGGTGCGGACTACCACGGTGCCACCTCGGTAGGTGAGAAAAGCGGACTACAGTGGTAGCGGGACAGTGGTCGAATCTCAAAAAAAAAAGAATATAGGATATCCACTATATATGCTCATCAATAGGGAATAAATATATAAGTAATTAGAAGTGATTAATTAGGATAGCGAGATAGGAAAATAGATAGAATTAGGATTTTGGAATGATGAAAATCTAGGGTTGTGGCCGCCGGTGGCGACATCCAAAGGAGGCAAAGTGCGGTTTGGCGGCGCCAACTTCCTCTTGAGCTTGGGCGCTCACTTAGGCTGGAGGCGAGAGAAGGAAGAGAAGGCGCCATCGCGCGCCAGCGAGGAAGGCGGTGAGAACCCTAGCGAGAAAAGGAGAAGGAAGAGAGCTCGGGTGCTCTCCTCGAAAGGTCGAATGGAGGAAGGCGGAGGCGGAGGCCAAGGCGGGGCGCGAGGTTGGAGGAGGCGTGAAGGAAAGTGAGAAGGAGGGCTCGCGACCACACCGCGGCGCCACTGGAAGAATCGGGAGGAAATGGCAGCGGGAGAGGCTCACAACTACGTGTGTGCCTCGGGGGGGTGTTGCACCGAGAAAAGGAGTGTTTGAGTGGCTTGGAGCCTGTTGGAGTAATTCCTTCCTTTGAAGCTTGAGAAGGAAGGAGCCATGCCTCGAGCTGGAAAGGCAAGGGAAGGAGCCGCTGGGCTCTTCCTCGAGGAGGAAAAGGAAAAGGAGGCTCGCGAGGAAAAGGAAAAGCGGGGGCTGCCGCCGAGGGAGGTGAACTTGTGATGCCCCAATTCACTTGCTTTCGGCTCAACCCCGATTTGGTTGATTTTCGTGGGCGAGGAGGATAACATCCAATTGGGATGGGTGTATGGCCGCCAATGGGCCTACACCAATTTGGAATTGATTGAGGAGTGTTTCATCAACCTCCATCAATCGAGGCCCCCGCTGGAGAGGAATGCTCGACGGATCCATTCTGGACCGTAAGGAGCATTCGGCAGTGTATGGGAGGCCGAGAGCTCGGGTGCTCTCCTCGAAAGGTCGAATGGAGGAAGAGGACTCGACATCCAGAGTTCCTCGACATGATGGATGGAGGAGGTGAAGGCCCACGCCAAGAATGGTGGAAGGAGAGCATCAAGGAGTGAAGTGGAGGCTCTTCGCAAAGATTGTCTGGGGTTGGTAAATTACCAACGCTTATTTCAGCACCAACTTCCTCCAATTTTGTGGAAGATTTCCATGGAGCCAAGCCGATTGGGGACCATCATGTATGAGGCCTACATCCACCAGGAAGCTCCTCAAGCCAAATTCGTGGATGAGGAAGGCCAAGGCCCCTCTTAGCACCTATTTGGTGCATTTGTGGGAAAGCGGAGGGCTTCTCACAAGCAAGGAGCTTGAAGATGCATGGCATCCTTTGAGATAATCCATCTCAACCGAGGTTGGAAAGGCCTTTTGCCTTTTGCATTGGAAGACGGTGGGAGGTCGACCTCCACAAGCAAGGAGGAGAAGATGGAGGCAACAAGGTTGCGGGAGTGGGGCTTTCCCCACAGAGCAAGCGGGAGAGGAGGCGGCCAAGAGGAATGGTGGTCTATGAGGAGGAGGTGATGGCCAAGGTGGGGAGTCCCACCATCTTGTGCCTAGGAGAGGCACCCGGCCTACCGGTGGGAGGCGGCCTACCCAAGGGTGGGCGGACTACCGTGGTAGACCACCACATGGGCGGACTACCGTGGGTGACCACCTACCACGGTAGGAGGCAGCCTACCCAAGGGTGGGCAGCCCCTGGCGGTGGAAGGGAAGGAAAGCAGCACGGCCGAGGCCACCATCTTGCGCTGGGAGGCGGATGGAGCGGCGGTGAGGGACCCGCCGCGCGATGGCCCAGTCAGGGAGGAATTTCGCAAGAAGAGAGGGGGTGGGGAGTCCCACCATCTTGTGCCTAGGAGAGGCACCCGGTAGGCGGCCTACCCAAGGGTGGGCGGACTACCGTGGTAGACCTACAGTGGTGACTACCGCAGTGGGGGCAGCCTACCCGGCGAGCACCCTCGCCGTGGCGCCTCGGTAGGGAAGGGAAGGAGAAGATAGCGGTCCGGCAATTGGGCCGAGGCCACCACGCATTGGGAGGAAGGGATGGAGCGGCGGTGAGGGACCCGCCGCGCGATGGCCCAGTGCGGGAGGCTGGAAATTTCCAGCAAGAAGGTAGAGGGGGTGGGACCCCTAGGAGAATTGGGTGCTTGTGAAGCACTCAGTGTGGATTTGAAGGGGCTAGGACCTAGCAGCCTCCTTGTGGGCATGCCAAGAGGAGAAATCTCAAGACATGGCGGGAGGCGGGGACTAAATGGCAATTGGAGGCCATGGAGTCCGATGAAAAGGCGCCAAGTGGAAAAGGCTGAGAAGCTCCAAGCGACCTCATGGATCCGGAGAAGGTCCTAGAGGGAAGGTTGTCAAAGAAGAGCCATCGGACCACCCAACGGATTCATGGAGGCAGGCGGAGGAGCATTTTGCCCAATTAGAGCAAGAGCGAAGGGCAGAGGCTCTCGGGAAGGAGAAGATAGCGGTCCAGAATGGGCGGTGATGGCTACCAAGCCATCAAGATCCGGACATGGAAGAGGAATTGAGAAGGATCGGTTCAATTTGGAGAGAAGCGCTGGGCTAAAATTCAAGACCGGTGCAAGTGGAGAGCGGAGTGCTTGTGAAGCACTCGGCCGTGTGGATTTGAAGGGGCTAGGGACTAGCCCTCCTTGTGGGCATGCCAAGGAGTGAAAGCCCAAGACATGGTGGGAGGAAGGCGGGGACTAAATGGCAATTGGAGGCCATGGAGTCCGATGAAGGCAAAGCGGAAAAGGCTGTAGAAGAAGCTCGACCTCATGGATGGCGGGCAAAGTCTGGAGGAAGGTGTCGGCTAAGAGAGCTATTCGGGCGACAACCAGCAGGATTCATGGAGGCAGGCGGAGGAGCACTTTGCCCAATTAGAGCAAGAAACGAAAGGGCAAAAGAGGCTCTCGGGGGGAAGATAGCGGTCCGGCAATTGGCCAGAGCGGTGATGGCTACCCAAGCCATCAGATCCGGACATGGAAGAGGAATTGCGAAGGATCGGTTCAATTTGGAGAGAAGCGCTGGAGCTAAGCTCAAGACCTGCAAGAAATGAGCGAGAGGTGCTTGGCAGGAGAAGGTTGCCAAGCAAATGGCTTGGAACAAAGGAGGTTCCAAGAGGAGCACCACAAGAAGGTGGTGCAGAATCTTGGTAGTAAGGAAGCGATTTTGGGCGGACTATGCCCTTGAGCAAAATTGGCCAGCCATAAAGGAAGAGGGAGGAAAATGTATCCCTCCATGTCAAGGTGGGGGAATTGACCACCTCAAGGGATGCCTACAAAGGTAGGTGTGAAGATGGAGAGTGGCCCACGGAGATTGATGATCTCCAAATGCAATATCATAGCTTGGGGGCTCACCTCCACAATAGAATTTTGAAGGCCAACAATGAGATCTTGCGTTTGGCCAAGAGGAGGACATTGGGTCCTCATGATGATGAAAGGGCGAGTGCAGCCGAGGCCTCCGATTTTGATGAGGCCATCGTGAAATGGACTCAGGAATCGAGAGTCGGGGAGATGAGGAGCGGCCGTGGCGCCAAGGTGGAAGATGGCGCGAGAGCAAGGAGGGGACAGCCCACCCTCACGGGGTCAACCTACCACGGTGGGTGACCACCTACCACGGTAGTCTGCCGGACTACCGTGGTGGCCACCAGGTGATGCCGGACTCGGGGTGCAGTGAGGCGCGGCCTGGGCCGGGGGAGTGGGCCGGTGGTATACCAGAAGAGGGGGTGGGAGACAACCCCACCGGAGGAGAGACGGGGCAGGACCAGGCCGGAGGAAGAAGGAGGGTGAGAAGTTCCCTCACGAGCAAGGAGGGGGGCGGGAGAGAGTCAAGCAAAAGGGCCGGAGAAGTTAGACATCGGTGACAATTGGGGAAGACTCTTTGAAGATGCTCCATGGATAGGTATGGACAAACCAAAGAAGGAAGGAGCAAGAACTCACCCAGAGGCATCGGATGGAGAAGAAGAAGGAGAGGGCGGACTACCATGGTAGGTAGTCACCTAGTCGCGGACTACCGCGGTAGTGTGACGAGCGGCAGGCGGAGAGGCTGGAAAGGCGCTAGGTGCGGGAGGCGCGATTCTGGAAGGAAGAGGAATAGGCGCCGCGGAGATGGAGGAAGGGCAGATTGTACTTGCCCCACACATTAGGCGACAAGATGGGAAGGGCAGAGCAAAAGGAGGCGAGGGAGCCAATCCACAAGACATGTCACCACCCCAAGATAAGACTAGAATGGTCAATGACCATAAATGAGCTTTGGGGAATAGGAAGGATAGGTGGTGTGGTGACATCCTTTAAGGATGATCTTAGGTGAAGTTACTAGAATAGAATTTACCAAGGATACAATAGACTTAGGTGCGGACATTAAATCTTGGTAGGAAATAATAGAAAATTGGAAAAGGTGACTGCAGAGGGTCACCTAAGGGAGGTTGTATGTGGAAGGCCTCCTATAAGAGGAGGAGGATTTCACAAAGTAAAGTATCATGTCTTGCGCTTCCACCTCATCGAGTCCTTTGCCATTCTGAGGAATTTCGTGCGTGAGCCAACCGTCTGGTAGAGAGGAAGTCGCGGTGGTCGGAGTGCTTGGTGGAGGACTTGCTCTGCAAGTGCCTAAACGAGTTGCTCCCCTTGTGAATGGTTGTTGTGAAATTGCTTTGCTTTGGGTGTGTGGCAAATGCCGGGGAACTCTCGGGTAGACTAGGAAAGACTCCCTGGCGCTCGTGGTGTCAAACTCATAGCAACCGCCCAAGGAAGAACTTCTGGTGGAGGCCGACCCAGGCGGTTGTGCGTGGGCGGTCGATGGCCAGGCGAGGTTAGAATAGGAGGAAGAGGATGAGGAGATGAGAAGATGAGTAGAGGATTAGAGGTGTAGGTGTTAGTGGAAGGCCACAGGCGAGCCTAAGGGACGAATCCCAAATGCAAGTAAAGCGCTCCACAGTGGAGAAGAGTGGTCTTAGAAGTAGGGACGAAATCGCGGTGTGGATCGGGGGTCCACAGGCGCCGTGATAGGCTCCTCACTGAGGCGGGACACCAATTGTGTTGTGTCGTTGTAGGTCGATTGGTGATTTTTGGCGGTGCAAGTGGTGCAGGCTGTAAGAGGAGAGTAGAGGCGCCTTGCTTGTTTAGAAGGCTGAGAAGTTGTGTCTGCGGTGGCGATTGGTGACACAAGGCCTCGAACTTTCACACAAGTCTCATGGGACGAAACCCAACGTACGAAGCGACAGTGGGATAAGTGTGGCCGCTATAGTGGGAGGACCTCGGGAGTGCCCCGGGTTTTCCCTACCACAGCACCATGTGAGCAAGTTGATCCACCTTCTCCTCTCGAGCTGCCAATTGCTTGGCAAGAGCCTTGTTCTCTCGAATATGATTGTTTGCCTCCTGTAGCCTTGTTTCAAGACTCTTTTCCAAGTGCTCCACTTGAGCCTCCATCCTTATAACATCCTCCACTTGGGTTTTCCGCTCGCCTACCGCAATTTCCCTTGCTTGGTAGGTCCTTGTCTTCTCGCCTCCGTCTTCAAGAATTCAACTCTCCTCTTGGCGGCTCCTATGTCTACCTTGCTGAACATCTCCCCTATGCGCATCTCCTCCAACATGTCTAAGTCTCCTTTCTTACCTCGGAGACTCAAGGCCTTTGCCTTGCTCATGGGATCTTACATCCCTTGCTTCCCTATGATGAGCTCCCGCTCATCACTTGGTGGGCAACTCCTCCCACCGTGACTCCATCCGCTCGCCCACCTAGCAGGGCGGTTGCCTTCTTATCTCCTCTTGGGAGCTTCCAAACCGTGACTTCCTTTCCCTCCTACCGTGGTAGGAGGTGCTCCCCGTAGGACTACTTCCTACCGTGGTAGGACTAATTCCTATTGTAGGCCTTGTCATGAGAGGACGAAGGGGTCCCAAACCCTTGTGGGAACACCTCCCACCCTCGCGGCGGGATTCTGCCATGGTAGGATCTATCCTACCTTCCATCTCCGCATCCTCCGCGGTCCAAACTTCAAATCCCCTACAACTTCTCCTTGCAAGTCCTCCTGCATCCTCGGCCTATCTTTGGAGGATTCCTTCCAATAATGTCGGTGGTCTGCGGCACCTCCTTTAGCGCAAAGCACCAAGCACTCCTGTCCCTCTCACAGGCGTAAGTACACAATGTTAAAGGGATGCTTGGAATCATCCAACTCCTTACTTGTGAGTAGCCCTCTACTTCCCACAAATGCACTAGATGCTTGGAATCATCCAACTCCTTACTTGTGAGTAGCCCTCTACTTCCCACAAATGCACTAGATAAGTGCTAAGATAGCATCTTCATCCAAGGCGTTGGGTTTGACAACTTTTCCGGTGGTAGGTGTATGCTTCATACATGATGAGCCCCCAATCCGGCTTCGCTCCTTGGTGATCTTCCACAGAAAATGGAGGAAGGTAGTGCTGAAATATGACACCCTTGGATTGCTCACCAAGCCCAAAACAATTCTTGTGAACAATCTCCACTTGGGCTCCAAGATTTGGTCCGTCCGCCAACCGTTCTTGGACTTAGCCTTCATGCCCCCTTGCATAAGTGTAAGGGCTCCCTTGGGAAGATCCGCCGTTGATGCACGCTTGCCTCCACTCGTTCCTTCCATCAACGTGATTCCGCTATCCTCGCTATCCGGCCTGCCATATACCTGTCGTATGCTCCTTACGGTCCAACATCGTGGATCCGTCCGTGCGTTCCTATCCGTAAGGCAGCCAATTCCTCTTCCGTCTGTTGCAGATTAGCAAAACACTCCTCTATCAATTCAAGGTTGGTGTAAGACCAATGTCGCCCATACACCCACTCTAGCTGAATATTCTCCTCTGCTGCCCAAGGTCGAAAGTCGAAAGGTCTCTAGAGGATAGCTGGCCCTACGTAAATAAGGGCATGTCAAATTTCCACCCTCAGTGATCCTCCTGCCTTAGACCTCTTGCCTCCTGCGCCACCTCCTTGGTGGACGCTCCTTCCTTAGCTGCTACCTCCTTGCCCTTGGTCATGGTAGGCTTGGTCATGGCCTCCTTGGTTAGTACTTGCACGAAATTGAAGAAAAGTGATGCCTCTCCTGCAATTCCTGCAGCTCCTGCCAGCTTCTTATCCTTGCAAACGTTTCTCCTCCTCCTCAGCGATTTGCTCTTGCTCACAGCTCAAAGGTCCTTGCCCTTGCTCTCCTCCTGCAGTCCTTACACCTTGGCGTCCCCAGAAACCCCGATTTTTCCTGCAAGAGAAAGCTCAACAAAATTCCCCCACGGACTCTTACACCTGCCACAGCAATTTAGGAGCCCTTCCTGCACGGTTTCCTAGCAATCTTGCCACGCTCCACCCTCCTAGGCACCCTCACGAGCTTGGCAAGTGTTGGGTTGCGCCCCAACCTTCTTCTCCCTTCTCTTCTTCCTCTTTTTCCTCCTTCTTCCTCTCTTGGGCGCTGGATTTCCGCCTCCTTGCTGAGCTTGCGCCCTCCTTCTCCTCTCGGCAGGCGCGTGTGCGGCGTTGCTGTATGGGGCCTTGGGCAGCTTGAGGTGTGGCGGGCGCCTTCTGGTGGAGTCTCCTCAAGTTTCGAGTTGTGGCCTCCTGCGCTGCGCCACCTCCTTGGTGGACGCTCCTTCCTTAGCTACTACCTCCTTGCCCTTGGTCATGGTAGGCTTGGTCATGGCCTCCTTGGTTAGTACTTGCACGAAATTGAAGAAAAGTGATGCCTCTCCGCAATTCCTGCGGCTCCTGCCCGACTTCTTATCCTTGCAAAGCGTTTCTCCTCCTCCTCGGGATTTGCTCTTGCTCACAGCTCAAAGGTCCTTGCCCTTGCTCTCCTCCTGCAGTCCTTACACCTTGGCGTCCCAAACCCCGATTTCTCCTGCAGAAAGCTCAACAAAATTCCCCACGGACTCTTACACCTGCAGCAATTTAGGAGCCCTTCCTGCACGGTTTCCTAGCAATCTTGCCACGCTCCACCCTCCTAGGCACCCTCACGAGCTTGGCAAGTGTTGGGTTGCGCCCCCTTCTTCTCCCTTCTCTTCTTCCTCTTTTCCTCCTTCTTCCTCTCTTGGGCGCTGGATTTCGCCTCCTTCTGAGCTTGCGCCCTCCTTCTCCTCTCGGCAGGCGCGTGTGCGGCGTTGCTGTATGGGGCCTTGGGCAGCTTGAGGTGTGGCGGGCGCCTTCTGGTGGAGTCTCCTCAAGTTTCGAGTTGTGGCCTCCTGCGCTGCGCCACCTCCTTGGTGGACGCTCCTTCCTTAGCTACTACCTCCTTGCCCTTGGTCATGGTAGGCTTGGTCATGGCCTCCTTGGTTAGTACTTGCACGAAATTGAAGAAAAGTGATGCCTCTCCGCAATTCCTGCGGCTCCGACTTCTTATCCTTGCAAACGTTTCTCCTCCTCCTGATTTGCTCTTGCTCACAGCTCAAAGGTCCTTGCTTCCTCTCCTCCTTACACCTTGGCGTCCCACCCGATTTTCCTGCAGAAAGCTCAACAAAATTCCCCACGGACTCTTACACACCACGCAATTTAGGAGCCCTTCCTGCACGGTTTCCTAGCAATCTTGCCACGCTCCACCCTCCTAGGCACCCTCACGAGCTTGGCAAGTGTTGGGTTGCGCCCCAACCTTCTTCTCCCTTCTCTTCTTCCTCTTTTCCTCCTTCTTCCTCTCTTGGGCGCTGGATTTCGCCTCCTTGAGCTTGCGCCCTCCTTCTCCTCCTCACACAGGCGCGTGTACGGTAGCGTTGCTGTATGGGGCCTTGGGCAGCTTGAGGTGTGGCGGCGCCTTCTGGTGAGGCCGTCTCCTCAAGTTTCTGAGTTGTGGCCTCCTGCAGGCACCTGCAGCCACTTTTATAAGTCACCCAAGGGTTAGAAAAAGTAACTACCATTCTATCCTGCCCTTGGATGTGTGCCACGTGGCCCCTTTCCCACCATTGATGTTAGTTTCCTAATTTCCTTATACTAAAATACCAATTTCTCCTATTTTCTAATTTCTAATTATTGGAAATTAGCCTCTAATTTCTTAATTACCTATTTTGGCCTATTTATCTAGTCCACTAAAAGACCCTATATATAGCAAGCCTATCCTGCCTAAAACATAAGCTACTTTCCTTAGCAACCTATCTCCTCGTGGTAGGACATCCTCCTACCATGGTAGGCGTTTTCCCTTTCTCCTACCACGGTAGGAGTTTCTCTCTGGGTAGGATACCTTCCTACCCTCTCCTACCATGGTAGGAGCTATTCCTACTGGTAGGTGATCAAAACACTAGCGGTCATCCTCCTCGGTGGTAGGATCTCCTACCCTCGTCTACCACATGGTGGTAGGAGTTTCTCCTACCCTCGTCTACCATGGTAGGAGTTTCTCCTCCTCGGTGGTAGGACACCTCCTACCACTCATGTAGGTTACCTTTTCTCCTCACCAGGTCGTTTTGACCCGTTTCTTTTCCACTGCATATCCTCTGCCTTCCCCATGGTCCTACAACTCCCGCTCAAAAGGAGCAAAAATTTCCTTGCATGTCTTCACCAAACCATTTCTAGCAAAGAGTGTGGGCTGTTCAAAGCAAACTCATTTAAGCTTGTTGCCCAAACTTTTGCGTTCCACATACTCCCCTCCTCACCTGTTTGCGTCCTCGCAAACAACAGATCTCGGGTTGAAGGTACTTCTTAACCTTCCACCCATTCACTCTAGTTGGCAAATCCCCATCCGGCTGCGTGGTTGCGGATCCATTCTCATACTGCCACCACCTCATAAGGTCCCATCCATCTCAGCCTAAGCTTCCGGAAGTCCATATACGGCTATCATATAGAAGAACCAAATCCCCATGATAGCTTCTTGCTTCCTCAACTTCCCATCATGCCTATCCTTTCTAAGCTCCACGAATTGTGAGTTTCTTCTAAAGCATCTTCCCTCGTTCCTCATGCTCTATGAAAGATTCTAGTCTAGCTACGGCTATCTTCTGTCATCGCTCATCCATGATTCTATAGGTAGGTACTTCAAATTCCACGGGCATCAGGAGACATGCCATATGTTAAATAATAAGGGGTCTTCTTGGTTGTCACCTTCTCTGCTGTCACTGTAAGCCCATAACCGAATGTAGCTTAGTGTCCCAATCATACATGTGAGTCAGTTACCTTGGTCAAGATTGTACACAACAGCCCATTCGTTTTCTCAAACCATTCGCTTTGGGATTGTAAGGAGTTGTCTTTCGATGCCGAATGTTGAAGTAGGTGGTGAGAGTCTCGATCACGAGTTGAGGAAATGAGTTCCCATCGCAACTCAAAAGGACATCCATACCTCGTTATAATGTTCTCAAAGAGAAACTTGCTCTGCGGTCGTCGTCCTTCCTTGTTGCTTGACCTCCACCATCTTTGTACAATAGTCCGTAGCCACCAAGATATATTGCTTCCTTGTCCATTGTGTGGGTGGCTTGATTGGACCTACAAAATCTATACCCCACTTCTCAAATGGTGCCAAAGGTAGTATGTAGGTGAGAGGCCCTTTGTGTTGACAAAGTGGGCCTTCCAACCCTCGACCGCATCACACCTCCTAATAAATTCCCACATCCCTGCATTGTAGCCCACGCTGCATCCAAGACCTTCTTCACTGTGATTTGCGTCGAATAATGACCACCAGCCTCTTCTGCATGTAAAGCTTATGTGACCAAAACAGCTTCTCTAATTTCCAGACATCGCCGAATCTTCTCGTCTGGACCAAGCTTGTACAAGACCCCATCCCGTAGGCAATAAGGGGCTGTCTTGTGGAGAAAAACAGCTCGCCCCTCCCTAGACAAACCATCAGGCATGATTCCATGCTCTAGAAAATTCGTACCTCACCATTCAACGGTATCTTGGGCATGAACGCCCCTCACGTTCAATCTCCTCCTTCCACATACCACGTCGCCTCCTGCTAGCTCGCCCACCAGCAGCCCCAGACGGCGTTGATCCATCCACAAATCCAGTTTCTCCCCGCTTTGTCCATGCTGCAAGTTTTTGAGCCTGCAGCCTGTTTGCATGCTCCTCCTCCAACAATGCTCGGATTTCTTCCATTCCTGTTGGTCTAGCCTCGTGTCCAGGTCCAGTTCGTGCTCCCATGGCGACCTCCTCGCCTGTTTGCACCTCCATGGCCACCTCATGAGTGATTTCCCACGAATCTGCCATTTTCTTCTCCTGCCGTTTTGCTCAAGCTTCATGGGATGCATCTCCTTCCTCGCCCTCTGGCGCACCTACCTCCCTAGGGCCTTCTCCTCCTCGCGGCCCCATGGCGCACGGCCGACCTTGCCAAGTGGGGGCCTTTTCTTTTGGCGGCGCTCCCATGTCCGTTTCGCTTCTTTCTTTTGCCAACGCTGGCCTCCACTTGCAGCCCTCCTGACTGCTCACCCTTGAGGAGCATTCCAGCCTCCTCCTCGCGCCCATACTGGCGCCTTTTATCCCTCTCGGTTCCAGTTGTCCTGCTGCGGCCTTTCACGCTCCCTTCTTGCTCATTTGACCTCTGCTGGCAGCAAGGCTTGCTGATCAATGCTTAGGCCGTCCACAACATGCTCACGTCCTCCCCTTGACCCGGCCGTGGCAACCAACTCCTCGTCGAAATCGGTCATCTGGCTTCAAGTCGCTCTCCGGTTTCGGGCGAAATGAAATCGGCATTCGATCAGCTTCCACAGCCTAGTTTCTCGTCATAATCAAACTCTTGCAGCAGTAGTACCCACGGCAATCCTTCGACAAATCGGCTTGTTTCAGGTACTTCAGCATAAAATGGTCAACATGAAGCGTCACTTTGCAAGCAAGCGGATAGTGCCTAAACTTCTTACGAGTAAATGATACCAAGACCCTCTCGCTCTGTGGTTGAGTAGTTCTTCTCTCAGCATCCGTGGATCTAGAAAATCGGATGGTCCGTTTCTTCTCGTCCTTACGGCTTAAGATGGTCCCAATGGCATAAGCGGACACATCCACGTATACATGAAACGGTTTCTCCCAATCGGGCGCGTGGTGCGCTCACCGGCTATCCTTCACTGAAAAGCCTCTGTCTTGCACGTCCATTCGAAAGGTGTATCCTTCTTGGTCAATTGGGTCGGGTGCCTTCTTAGCAAAATCCTTGATGAACCTCCTGTAATATCCTACCGGTCCTACAAAGGCACTTTGCCTCACCGTTTGGGGTGCGTCCATCTATATCGCCACCTTCTCCTTATCTACCAATCCTCTTGAAACTCGATGTGCCAACAAAATACCTTCCGTCATGCCAAAATAACACTTCCACGGATGAAGCTTCATGTTGGACTCCGCATCGAAAACATCTTAGGTGCCCTAGGTGCGACTTCCTCCAAACACGCAAAATCATCCGAAATACCTCCATGAACTTCGAAATCTCGGAAGATAGCATTCACCACACCGAAAAGTGGCGGAGGCGTTGCACAAGCGAAGGTAGCTTGGAATAAGCGTAAGTGCCCCAATCGGTTGTGAGCGTAGTCTTGTCTGGTCCTCCTCCTCAACGAAATCGGTTGTAACCGAGTACCCATCTAGGCATTTCATGGCCACCTCATGAGTGATTTCCCATGAATCGCCATTTCTTCTCCTGCCGTTTTGCTCAAGCTTCATGGGATGCATCTCCTTCCTCGCCCTCTGGCGCACCTACCTCCCTAGGGCCTTCTCCTCCTCGCGGCCCCATGGCCTGGCCCGACCTCGCCAAGTGGGGCGCCTTTTCTTGTGGCCCGGCTCCCATTTTTGCTTCTTTCTTTTGCCAACGTGGCCTCCACTTGCAGCCCTCCTGACTGCTCACCCTTGAGGAGCATTCCAGCCTCCTCCTCGCGCCCATACGCCCTTTTATCCCTCTCGGTTCCAGTTGTCCTGCTGCGGCCTTTCACGCTCCCTTCTTGCTCATTTGACCTCTCTGCTGGCAAGGCTTGCTGATCAATGCTTAGGCCGTCCACAACATGCTCACGTCCTCCCCTTGACCCGGCCGTGGCAACCAACTCCTCGTCGAAATCGGTCATCTGTGGCTTCAAGTCGCTCTCCGGTTTTGGGAAATGAAATCGACGATCTTGCTTCCAGCCTAGTTTCTCGTCATAATCAAACTCTTGCAGCAGTAGTACCCACGGCAATCCTTCGACAAATCGGCTTGTTCACAAGGTACTTCAGCAAAATGGTCAACATGAAGCGTCACTTTGCAAGCGAGTGCCTAAACTTCTTACGAGGGAAATGATACCAAGACCCTCTCGCTCTGTGGTTGAGTAGTTCTTCTCGATCCGTGTGCATCTCGGCATAGAAAATCGGATGGTCCGTTTCTTCTCGTCCTTACGGCTTAAGATGGTCCCAATGGCATAAGCGGACACATCACGTATACATGAAACGGTTTCTCCCAATCGGGTATAGCGTGGGTGCGCTCACCCTGTCCTTGTCTGAAAAGCCTCATCTTCGGCCGTCCATTCGAAAGGTGTATCCTTCTTGGTCAATTGGGTCAGCAAGGCTGCCTTCTTAGCAAAATCCTTGATGAACCTCCTGTAATATCCTACCAGTCCTACAAAGGCACGCACCTGCCTCACCGTTTGGGGTGCGTCCATCTCAGCTATAACTGCCACCTTCTCCTTATCTACCTGCAATCCTCTTGAAACTCGATGTGCCAACAAAATACCTTCCGTCATGCCAAAATAACACTTCCCTGGATGAAGCTTCATGTTGGACTCCACACAAACATTGTCTTAGGTGTCTAGGTGCGACTTCCTCCGCCAAAACATAAAATCATCCGAAATACCTCCATGAACTTCCGCAGAAAATCTCGGAAGATAGCATTCACCACCACGAAAAGTGGCGGAGGCGTTGCACAAGCGAAGGTAGCTTGGAATAAGCGTAAGTATCGGTTGTGAGCGTAGTCTTGTCTGGTCCTCCTCCTCAGAAATCGGTTGTAACAGTACCCATCTAAGCTGCATTTCATGGCCAGCCACCGTGTCCAAGCAGCATCCATGAAAGGCAAAGTGGTGGTCCTTCTTCGTTGCTTCATTAAACTTCACGAAATCACATTTTTGGTGGTTCAGCTCCAGAATCCTTGGTCGGATCACCAGTCTTGGGGCCTTTTCACCTGCTATTCCCAGTCCCCGTCAAATGTCGATAATAGGCTCTACCCTTCCAGAATTCTCCTTCTTCCTCATCAATCCTCTGACCCCTCCTCTTGACACCATCTACTTGTGGCGGTGTACACCAACTCATTTTGTGCTGCCACCTTCGTGAGGTCCTCATAGCTCGGTCACCGCCTCGGCTCACCCCGTACTACGAGGTGTACCCATCAATTTGAGCGCGGACTCCCTTCATAGGGTGCCTTGCTCCATGACCTGGCGACCTCAGGGGCCCTACCCTACCCTTAAATGTAATGCTGAAATCAAAGACACAAGCAGTACCATACAACCAAGGCCTGCCTATCAAAACCTTGTAGCCTAGATCCGACACTGGCCTCATGACAATGTAGGTAAGATGGAATGTGAGACCACCAATCACGGTTGGCACATTTCTCAGCACCCCCAAGGGTTTCCTCCTTGTTTGATCTGCCATCCTCAAGAACACTCGGATTGGGTTAAACTTGGTGAAACCAAGGCGATGGGCTGTCTCCTCTGTCATCAAGTTGACTCCAGAACCCGAATCTAATGGCACATTAGGCACCAAGCGACTGCAATCTCAATTTCAATCTGCGCTCCCAAATCAACAAGTTCAACCACATTTACCTCCACCGGCCTCCTTCGTCCCCATGGGTTCGGGGATCCCCTAATCGCTTCCTTCACAATTTTGCGGGATCTTGGACTCACCGCAAGCAATTGTCTCAAGCTGACCACAAATTCTCGGTCAAGCAATGCATCAGCGAAACTGGAGATCTTACCTGGCAATGTTTCCTCCCCGTTTGCAGCCCTGATGCTGGTCGGCTCCGACCTTATTGGTAAACTCCTCACACTCTTGGTCCCTCCTGTTGGCTGGGACTCCATGACCAGCGGATCGTCAATTTCAGGCTCCGCTGCCTCTTCTTCCATCTTCGCATGTTGGGTGAGCTTCCTTAGCTCATCCTCCAACATTTCTGCCACTTCCTTACTGATGTCAGGGGGAAACACCCTTCCTCCCTCTTCCGCTTGTGGGTGGGTCACTCCCTCCCTCCTACCATGGTAGGTTCGCCTCCTACCCGTGGCGTTCCTCCTACCATGGTAGGAGCATCTCTACAGTAGGCGTCTTATGGACCTCTTCATTTCCTCCTCCTCTACCAAATTCCGACCCCACGAGTCTCCGAGGCCAAGGTGAGTCGTCCCTCACCTTCCTTTTCTTCCGTTCCTCTCGTTCACGGCGCTTTCGGATTTTCGGTCTTTCTCTCGGCGCTCGGTCGTGGTAACTTTGGCCACCAACAGCCCTTCTGCACTCATCTCTCCTTCATACCCTTCTTCTACAATCCCCACAGATACCGCTGGATTCATCAAGAAAATCGAATTCCGCTTCCACCTTCAAAACCGGCGTTGTGGTCACCGTGATTGCGGTTTCGGGGTTGGACGGCGTTCCTTCCGCTGCAGGCTCTGTGAACCTCACCCCTGGGCGTGCTGAGGCTACCCTTGCTACTCCTGAACACCTTGGGTCGCCAACCTTGTGCCCCAACTCCTTGCATACTTGACAAAAAGGTACATAACCCATTTGTTTCCGAGGTTCTGGGCATTCATTCGAATAATGACTAGGTGCTCCACAGTTATAGCAGCAACCAGGCGGAATTGCCATCGGCCTTTGGGACGGCTCTGGTCTCCATGGTCCTGGTGAGGTTGGCCGTGACCCATACCTCACAGTGACTGGTGCTGCAGGTTGGTAAGTCGCCCTCATCAATTGAGGTGGTCGACTTCCGATGTTACACGCACTTGGTAAGCCTCATCCACGTACCAATAATCACCGGGCATGGCCAGATTCCACGTGATTCACGGCGCTTTCCGGATTTTCGGTCTTTCTCTCGGCGCTCGGATCGGTGGTAACTTTGGCCACCAACAGCCCTTCGTCACTCATCTCTCCTTCATACCCTTCTTCTACAATCACAGAATACGCTGGATTCATCAAGAAAATCAATTCGCTTCCACCTTCAAAGCGTTGTGGTCCGTGATTGCGGTTTGGGGTTGGGCGTTCCTTCCGCTCTGTGAACCTCACCCCACAGGCGTCTTGAGGCTACCCTTGCTACTCCACAGACACCTTGGGTCACCTTGTGCCCCAACTCCTTGCATACTTGACAAAAGGTACATAACCCATTTGTTTCGAGGTTACGGGCATTCATTGAATAATGACCAGGTGTAATTATGACACCAGTGGAATTGCCATTGGCCTTTGTGGACTCCGGTCTCCATGGTCCCGGTGAGGTAGGCGTGACCCATACCTCCACGGCGGCCGGTCTTGCGGGTTGGTAAGTCGCCCTCATCGATTGAGGCGGGCGACTTCCGATGTTACTGCACTTGGTAAGCCTCATCCACGTACCAATAATCACCGGGCATGGATTCCACGTGATTCACGGCATGCGCGGTGCTCGGATACATTCCGGTTGGTGTGTCGGTTTGATGACAAATTGAGCAATACACCAAGCTCTTGGTGAGGTGACCTGCGTGGAGCGTGATTCTTCACAGCCTTGACCTCCAATTCTGTCAATCTTTTTGTCAAGGCTTCCACTTGTCCTGCAATCCCCCCTCCTGCGGTGGACGTTTCTCCCTTCTCCATTCGGCGGACTGTCTTTCCCTTCCTTTCCTTCTCCAGCGCACGTTCAGCTTCCTCCTGCCTCTTCTTAACCTTCTCCAAGTCCTTCCTCATACGTCGTTCATAGGCTTTCTCGGATTCTTCATCCGACGTGGAGCTCTCCTGGGTACCACTCTCCTCACTTGCAGAAGAAGAAGATGGGGACGAGCTGGAAGAGGAAGAAGAAGAAGAAGAGCTAGACCTCCTGGACCCCTTCCTCTTCTTATGACTCCTTCTCTTTTTCCTCCTTCTTCCTAGCTCAGCCGATTCCCACTCCTCTGCTAATCGGATTGCTCCAGCCAATGTCTTAGTCCCTCGCCTGCAGTGTACCTCCATCTTTCGAGATAGTCCACTCACAAACCAGTCCAACGCTTGCTCTTGTGAGTATCCTGATGTGGGTGGATTTCCAGGCATCACAGGCGCACACTTCGGCACTCGATCGAGGTAGCCATAGAACCTCTCAACATAATCAAACAAGGACTCCCTCTTCTTCCTACGGAGAGTTCTCAATTTTGCCAGGGTGTGGTGAGCGTAACTGAGACCCCGAAATCGATTCAGAAAGGCAGCCTTCAAAGAATCCCAATCTACAGGCGCACTTGCCCCGTAAGTTCGACTGTACCACTGCTGGGCATGCCCCCTCAGCAACCCAGGAAAGATGCGCAGTCGATCGGCGACCGTATCCTCCAGATTAGCATGAAACATGCTCAAAGTGCGCTAAGCGCCTCTGTCGTCTCTTCCTCTTTTCCCCAAACTTGACATCTGCTGGCTGGGGTTGTGGCAAGCCCCTCCTACCGATTCCACTCATGATCCCTAGTCCGGATGAGCTCGCGTACTTGCGCCCTCTTCTGCGGGGTTATCCAACCAAAGTTCTCTGCGAAGGGTGTTACGCACAAAATTTGGGCCTGCTGGGATGGCGTCTCCCTAGGCGTTCGTCCCAAGATGGTGAGCTGGGCAGTGATCCTATCAAGGCGCTCCGCAAGATCCTCAGACCAGGCCTGAATTTCTCCACGCTCACCCTTCCTTCTTCACTTTCTGTTTCGCTAGAGGTTGAGCTAGACCCATCACTTCTGAAGGTCCAGCGTTGAGGAGGCCCAGTGCTGGTAGCTGAACTTGAATCGCGCTCCAGAAATGGTGCTTCCTCCTCGCTTTCCTCTTCACACACTAACTCCTCTTCAACCACCTCCTTTACTTCGCTGTCGGTGATTTCGACGTCCCTTCTCTCGGCGTTTTACGCTGGATCACTTGGCTCCCCTTGTAGGCAAGGGCAAAACAGCCTCCTCCTCAAGCGCCCTTAGCTCTTCCTCCTCCACAGGAGCCGTGCAACCACCCTGCGTTTTCCTCCCTCCATTGATTTCTTCTTGCAGCTCTTAGATCTCTTGCGATGTGGTGGGGTGACCTCCTATGGTTTCTCCTCTCCCCTCCCTCGCTAGTCATCTGCATCCTCATAGCCTCCAAAACACGGTTGTTAAAGAAAAATCAGCCAACCGACGCCATGCGATTCTTGCTGCGGGAACACAAAAATCACACCATTCGGAGGCGTGGGCTCCTCCTTCACAACGCACAGGTTCCAGGACGTGTAGGCCTCTTCCTAGACCCCGCTCCACCTCCTTACAAGATCCTCTCAGCTCATCTGCAAGCTAGCGAAAATCTCAAAATTTCAATTTGACCACAAGTCCCGACAGCGCCAAAATGTGGGAGGCAGATCCGGGGCTCGAGATGCACCCTCTAGCGGCCACACTTATCCCCTTTATCGTTTCGTCGTTGGGTTTCGTCCCATGAGACTTGGGAAGCAGTCAATCTTGATCGTCTACACTACTGACTACACTACCTCAGCCTTCTAAACAAGCAAGGCGCCTCTCACGCTCCCTCTACAGCAGCTACCCGCGTCTTTGCGAAATTCACCAACCTCAACCTACAACGACACCACACAATTGCAGTCACGTCTTAATGAAGGTGTCTATCACGGGCGCCAGGACCCCTGACCCCACGCCTTCGTCCCTACTCCTAAGACACTCTTCTCCACAGAGCCTCTTACTTGCAGTTGGGATTCGTCCCTTAGGCTCGCCTGTGGCCTTCCAGTTTTCCTACCCTCTAATCCTCCTCACAACTCAGCCTTATTAGGAGATTTCCTTGTAGCATCATCACTCCATCTCTGCGGAGTAACATGGAAAGATGCAGTCAATTATCCAATTGCGAATAAATGACTCCTCCGCTACGCCATTCAAGAAGAAGAGATAAGGACATCTCCGTCCTCAACGAGTTTAACTCTTCCAACTGAGATCGCCTTGTCGTCCTGCTTCTTCTCTTTTCCTTGGTCCTTTTGAACTTCTCGCACTCTCTTTTGAAGTGACCCTTTTGTGACAATAGTGACACTCCACATTCTTATTACGACTACGAGATTTGCTACGAGAAACACATCCGGTTGCTTCCCTTCGCAGCGGACCTCCCTCTCACTATGAGGGCCTTTGGAACCTTTGGAAGGTTCCATGTTTTCTGTTCACCTCCCGCCAAGTGCTACCTTCTACATTTACAATGGTAAGACCACTAGCAGTGCACTACTCTCACAAAGGTGTCCCAACCTCCTGCCACCTGTGGCTAGTTTCTCTGGGCGCGTACCGAGATGAGCCGGAAAATGGTATTGAAATCGCTCATGATCGGACATCCTCGTCCCTTCCTTCATCTTCAAGTCATCCAACAATACACACGAAGCCGCACTTTGCTTCTCATACAAGCCACACATGCCTTCTCCATGTAGAATCTCTGTGGTCTTATCTTTCACATTGAAGTACCTTGTTTTGACAATGTTAGCATGATAGTAGATCTAGCAAGCTCATCCAGTCCTGCCACTCATCACATGTCATACTATCTGCTGACGCTCTTTATGGCCACTGCTCGCACTAGAACATTATACACTTGTTCTTTCCTGGAAGTTAGTACCATCTAACTTCTCAATATTGAACATGCGCTTCCCGTGATGAAGACATCATGACTCAAAAATCGTCTGAGATAAAACACTCGACTCGCCTTGGAAAAGTCAAGAAGTCCACCGTAAGGCCGTGTATTCCTGTGCTATTCACATGAGTATTCGTGGTCCGAGAATTTGCTCACCGCCCAAGCAGCACTCAAGCTTCCGCCCTCACCTGTCGCTCGCGCAAGACTCCGCCTCTCCGCGGCCTCCGGCCTCATGCGCCCAAGACGGGCAACCCCAGCGGGACGGCTTGCTGTTCAAGGCCGACGCACCATGGGGTTTCATATGCGTTGCGGCGCGCCCGCCCCCAACCCCTCCCATGGAGGCCTCCCAGCTGCGAGGCCTTGCGTTCAGCCTTGCTCCCTCCTCACGGCACTGCGCGTCCCCCTCGCCGCGATCCGATCTGCAATTCCACATGGCCATCTCAGCTAGAAAATTCTAGCATCACACAACCAAACCAAAGCTACGATACTACGTTGAAGGTATCGTCCAGCATGATGGTGGAAGCGGAGAGGAGAGGAGAGGCAAGTGTAACTCTCTCACATTGAGATGAGGCTTGGAGGTATTTATACCCTCAATGAACTCCTAGGAAGCTCACAAGAAGCCCCTAGGAAGGAGCACAAGAAGCTTCCTAGTGATTGCTTCACTAAACTAATGATATTTCACCTAATTTAGACTAAGTGTATTAGTCTAAGTACACTTTGATCCACAGGGAGCGCCCTCTTACTTGGTGATTTGGGATTCGTCCCTTAGACTCTCCGCTTGTGGCCTGCTTTTTCCTACACTCTAATTCTCCTCACAACTCTCTCAACAACGCCTCTTCTCTACTCATCTACCTTCCTTCCTCCACAATCTCCTACTCTAACATCGATTCTTTGGCTCATTAATTCCAACGCCCCACGGCACAACCCGCTTGGGGTCCGTCCGGAAATTAACAAGTTCTTCCTTGGGTTGCTATGTGGTTTGTACCAGAAATGAGAACCTCCAGGAGTCTTTCCTGCAGTCTACCCTCAAGCCGAGAGTTCCTTGAGCATCGCCACACACTCAAAGCAAAACAATTCACACGAACCATTCACAAGGGGAGAGCTAGCGCAAAGAGCAAGCCTCCGCCCGACACTCCTGCGTTTCTCTCTCTACGGACACGCTTGGCTTGCGCATGAAATTCACACAAAGTGAAGGACTCGGGAGGATGGGAGGCGCAAGACACGATAATTTTACTTCACAAGCTCCCTCCTTTTATAGGAGGTCCTCACATCAGCCCTCGCCCCCTCCCTCAGCCTCACTCCTTATTTTAGTGTATCCTATTGTGACTTTAAGTTCGACATCCAAGCATCTTGGGTAAAATTCTATTCTAGCAAATTCACCTATGTGAGCCTTAATGGCTCTGTCAACATTCCTATCTAGCTAGTCAACACACTTGGTTGACAAGCATTAATACTGTCCTCCTCTAAAGAAAAGTCTTCCCAAGTGGCATCTTGCCCCATGTCTTCAAGCTAATTTAAGGACTTCTTATGAATCCCTTCCTTATCTTGATGCCTATCTTGAGTTCCTTCCTCCAATAAAATAGCCGGGCTCTCTTAGCCAGCTCATCCTCGCCTTCTTCCCTCACTTGTGGAGCAAGTGAGCTCTCCTGCACCCATGTTAGGAGGTTGGTCTTCTCCTTGTGATTCTTGCTCCATTCACTGCAAGATCAACCCCTCTTCCTCCTTTCGCAAGGGCCAAGGTACTCGCCTCCCTTGCCATCAAATCCATGCCTTGAATCCGCCTTCCCGGCCTCCTACCATGGTAGGACCTTCTCCTACCACGGTAGGAACTCCTCCTACCACGGTAGGAACTCCTCCTACCACGGTAGGAGTTCCTACCGCCGTTCTTCTTCCTCCACAATCTCCTACCATGGTAGGACCTTCTCCTACCATGGTAGGACCTTCTCCTCTTCCTCCAACTCCTCCCTCAGTTTCCTTCACCCTTGTTGCTTGGGACACTCTCCAAGTCTAAGGCTTCCGGTTGGACTTGCATGAGGGCCTCCCTATCATCATCATGAGGTCCCAACATTCTCCTCTCAAAGTCGCAACAACTCGTTAGTGGCCTTGAGCACCTTGTTGTGAAGATGGGTGCAAATCGTTGTTGTGCCATCTCCAATTCTTCGTAATCCTCAAGCCATACTCCATGCTCACACTTGCTTTTGTAAGCATCTCGCTGTGGCCAGCTCACCGGTCTTGACATGGAGAGCCACATTCTCCGTCCTTTCATCTGCGGTTGGCGGATCAATCTCTCTGTAGGGCATAATCGCCCGAAATCTCTGCTCCCTCGCCAACATATGCTGCACCGCCTCATGACCTTTCTCCTCCATTTCTTCCTCCAACTCCCCTATCCTCCTAGGGAGTTGTGCATTCTCCTGTTGCTGGACTTCTCGTTCCATTTCCAATATTTGGACAAAATGTGTCCGTTCTTCCAGCTCCTCTTCTTCTTCAACTCCAGCCTCCGGATTTCTCCCAGCTCTTTTCCATGTCACTTCCACAGGTGGCTATGACCCGCTCATGTCGCCTACTTGCCTTCTGCCCCCTCATTTGCTGCGAGATTGCTCTCGTCTTGACCTCTCCTCCATTAGCAGCACTTGCTTGTCTTCTTTTCCCATGTCGCGCACCATGTGAGCAAGTTGCTCCACCTTCTCCTCTCGAGCTGCCAATTGCTTGGTAAGAGCCTTGTTCTCCGAATATGATTGTTGCCTCCAGCCTTCTCAAGACTCTTTTCCAAGTGCTCCACTTGAGCTTCCATCCTCATAACATCCTCCCTGGGTTTCGCTCGCCTACCGCCCTTGCTTGGTAGGTCCTTGTCTTTCCGCCTCCGTCTTCAAGAATTCAACTCTCCTCTTGGCGGCTCCTATGTCTACCTTCTGAACATCCCCCTATGCGCAGCATCTCCTCCAACATGTCCAAGTCTCCTTTCTTACCTCAGGAGACTCAAGGCCTTTGCCTTGCTCATGGGATCTTACATCCCTTGCTTCCCTATGATGAGCCCCGCTCATCACTTGGTGGGGCAACTCCCCACCGTGACTCCATCCGCTCGCCACCTAGCGGGCGGTTGCCTTCTTAACCATGACTCCTTCTCCCACCGTGGTAGGGTGCTCCACCAAGGACTACTTCCTAGTGGTGACTGCCAGTAGTCTTGTCATGAGAGGAAGAGAGGTCCCAAACCAGTGGAACACCTCCCACCCTTGTAGGCGGGATTCCCGCCATGGTAGGATCTATCCTACCTTCCATCCTCTCGGGTCCAAACTTCAAATCCCCTACAACTTCTCCTTGCAAGTCCTCGCATCCTCGCCTATCTTTGGAGGATTCCTTCCAGCAATAATGTCCGGTGGTCTGCGGCACCTTTTAGCTGCAAAGCACCAAGCAATCCTGTCCTCTTTGTCACAATGTTAAAGGGATGCTTGGAATCATCCAACTCCTTACTTGTGAGTAGCCTCTACTCCCCAAATGCACTAGATAAGTGCTAAGATAGCATATGGACTATCCTTCATCCCAGCGTTGGGTTTGAACTTCTCCGTGGATGTATGCTTCATACATGATGAGCCCCAATCCCTTCCCTGGTGATCTTCCATGAGAAGGAGGAAGGTAGAAATATGACACCCTTGGATTGCTCACCAAGCCCAAAACAATTCTTGTGAACAATCTCCACTTGGCTCCAAGATTTGGTCCGTCGCCAACGTTCTTGGACTTAGCCTTCATGCCCCTTGCATAAGTGTAAGGGCTCCCTTGGGAAGATCCGCCGTTGATGCGCTTGCCTCCTCGTTCCTTCCATCAGCGTGATTCCGCTATCCTCGCTATCCGGCCTGCCATATACTGGCGTATGCTCCTCATCCAACAGTGGATCCGTCCGTGCGTTCCTATCCGGTGGCGGCCAATTCCTCTTCCGTCTGCGATTAGCAAAACACTCCTCTATCAATTCAAGGTTGGTGTAAGACCAATGTCGCCCATACACCACTCTAGCTGAATATTCTCTCTCTGCTGCCCAAGGTCAAGTCGAAAGGTCTCTAGAGGATGGCTGCCTGCACGTAAATAAGGGCATGTCAAATTTCCACCCTCAGTCGATCCTCCCGCCTTAGACCTCTTGCAGCTCCTGCGCCACCTCCCTTGGTGGACGCTCCTTCCTTAGCTACTACCTCCTTGCCCTTGGTCATGGTAGGCTTGGTCATGGCCTCCTTGGTTAGTACTTGCATTGAAGAAAAGTGATGCCTCTCCTGCAATTCCTGCACTGCCCTTCTTATCCTTGCAAGCGTTTCTCCTCCTCGATTTGCTCTTGCTCACAGCTCAAAGGTCCTTGCCCTTGCTCTCCTCCTGCAGTCCTTACACCTTGGCGTCCCCAAAACCCGATTTCTCCTGCAAGAAAGCTCAACAAAATTCCCCGGACTCTTACACCACATTTAGGAGCCCTTCCTGCACGGTTTCCTAGCAATCTTGCCACGCTCCACCCTCCTAGGCACCCTCACGAGCTTGGCTTAAGTGTTGGGTTCGCCCCAACCTTCTTCTCCCTTCTCTTCTTCCTCTTTTCCTCCTGCTCTTTCTCTTGGGCGCTGGCAGTTTACGCCTCCTTCTTGAGCTTGCGCCTTCTCCTCCTCAACACAGCAGCGTGTGCGCGTTGCTGTATGGGGGCCTTGGGAAGCTTGAGATGTGGTGCCTTCTCAGCTGAGGTTGTCTTGTTGAGTTTTGAGATGTGGCCTCCTAATTCACTTTTATAAGTCACCCAAGGGTTAGAAAAAGTAACTACCATTCTATCCTGCCCTTGGATGTGTGCCACGTGGTTTCTCACCGTTGATGTTAGTTTCCTAATTCCCTTACTAAAATACCATTTTCCCTATTTTCTAATTTCTAATTCGAAAATTAGCCTCTAATTTCTTAATTACCTATTTTGGCCTATTTATCTAGTCCACTAAAAGACTCTATATATAGCAAGCCTATCCACCTAAAACATAAGCTACTTTCCTTAGCAACCTATCTCCTACTGGTAGGACATCCTCCATGGTGGCGTTTCCCTTTCTCCTACCACGGTGGGAGTTCTCTCTGTAGGATACCTTCCTACCCTCTCCTACCATGGTAGGAGCTATTCCTACAGGTAGGTGATCAAAACACTAGCGGGGTCATTCTCCTCGGTGGTAGGATCTCTCCTACCCTCGTCTACCATGGTAGGAGTTTCTCCTGTGGTAGGACACCTCCTACCACTCATGTAGGTTACCTTTTCTCCTCACCGGAAGGTCGTTTGACCCGTTCTTTTCCCTGCATATCCTCTTTGCCTTCCGACATGGTCCTACAACTCCCGCTCAAAAGGAGCAAAAATTTCCTTGCATGTCTTCACCAAACCATTTCTAGCAAAAGAGTGTGGGCTGTTTCAAAGCGAACTCATTTAAGCTAGTTGCCCCAAACTTTTGCGTTCCACCATCCAGGTTCCAATTGGTGAGTTCGCTAAAATTAGAGAAACTTGGTGATTCACCATGAATGACTAAAAGTATGTGGCAGGCACCACAAGGCTTGTGTGTTGGATATGTCATAAGAACTCAGATAAGCGTCCTTTGGGCGGATCGACTCGGATGGGGTGCCTCTTGTGCAGGAGTATGAGCTTATATTTTTAAAAGACACAAGGAGCTGATTGGGAAAGTTCTTAGTGGGAGTTATGACTTCTCCTTAAGATTGACTTTTCCTTGGGTTCTTTGGGTAGGATGGTCTCTATGGGGCGCTAGAAAGGAGATAAGGAATGTTCTCTTGCAGATTGAAGGATTGATGACTTAAGAGCCTTCTTGGTGCAAACCACTAGGGTCTTAATTTGTTCAAGATGGATGGAAAGGATCCTTTTCATGGTGAGGGATTGATGGCTACTAAATTAGAGGTTATGGCTCATCAAAATAATGGATGGATATGGCCCTTGCACAACTCAAATCCTGCAATTTAGGCTTCTTGCATAATTGTCCATAGAAAGGGAGCCAAAAGTGCGAGGGAGTGAGCTAGAGCTTGTGTGCGCCCTGTGTGCCTCTTAAGGTGATGCCACCATCTCCTCTTGGTACTCTGTGGCACCAATCTCTGGTCTTAATGTGCCTTGGCTGGGTTTTGAGGATTTCTTCTAAGAGACGTCCTTGGTGTTCTTGGTGCTTATCTTGGTGTTTGTTCTCCTCATGGGATTCTAACCACTCAAAGGATGAGGTTCAGGAAGCCAAGTGTGATGCCTGAAGGGTGGCCCCCCACTCATCGCATGGTGGTAGTTTGGAGTGTCCCATTGCCTATTGCATGCAGGTGTGTGTAGGCCACTTGTCAAGAGGAGGATGCTTCCACGATGATGATAGGGAGGCCCTCCTCTTGCCCCTTAGATTTTGATGAGGTCACCTATGGACTCCCGGAGTTTGGAGAAGAAATGGCGAGGAGGACCCATAGTGCCATGGAGGAAGAGGCACCTCCACTAGGGAGGCCACCTCTACCTGGTCTTCGAAGGAGGCAATGGATGCAAGTCTTTATTGACCACCACAAGGCTTGAGTAGGCATCCGAACATGCCCCTAGATGATAAGGTGGTTGAGGGAGCAATCCACCCGGGAGGAGACTCAAACTATGGCCCTGAGCGAGAAATTCCCTCACCACCATGGGAGGCCCAAGAGAAGAGACCAAGTCCTTCTCCTCACTTGCAACCCTCTCGCTCCCTTTCTTGCGGTTGTTGAGCTTCTAGCTCAGCGCTTCTCTTCCAAATGAAGGTCCGCCTCAATTCCTCTTCATGTCCGGATCTTGATGGCTTGGTAGCCATCACTTTTCTTGCGTCCAATTGCTGGACGCTATCTTCTCCTAGAGAGCCTCTGTTTTGCCCTTTGTTCTTGCTCTAATTGGGCAAAATGCTCCTCCTATACATCTCCATGAATCCCGTTGGGTGGTTGCCAGCTCTCTTGACTGCGACACCTTCCCTCTAGGACTTTCTGCGCGCTCATCCATGAGGTCGGCGTTGGAGCTTCTCTGACCTTTTCCTTGGCTGCCTTTTCATCGGACTCCATGGCCTCCAATTGCCAGGTCCTGCCTTCCGGCCATGTCTTGGGCTTCCTCCTCTTGCATGCCCACAAGGAGGCTGCTAGGTCCTAGCCCCTTCAAATCCACAGTGAGTGCTTCACAAGCTCGGCAATTCTCCTAGGGGTCCTAATTCCACCCTCTCTTCTTCTTTGGAAATTTCCAGCTCTCACACACCCGGGCCATCCGTGGCCTTGGTCCCCTTTATCGCTCCATCCGCTCTCCCCAGGAGATGGTGGCCTCGGCGCCGCTCGCGGCACCTCGCGTGCTTCTCCTTCCCTTCCACCAGTAGTGCTGGCGCGTGGGGTGCCTACCAGCGGTGGCTGCTCCCCTGATGCCTACCTACCATGGTGGTGGCGCCTACCGGTAGTGCCCACCTTGGGTGGCGCCTCCCTGGGGTGAGGCGGCGGGGTGCCTCTCTGGTAGGCACAAGGAGATGGTGGGGACTCCCCACCCTTGGGGCATCACCCCTCCTGGTCCTTCTCTCATAGACTACCATTCGGCCTTCTCGGCGGTTCACCTCTTCTCCCTTGCTTGCTCTGTGGAAAGATTCCCACTCGGCAACCTTGTTGCCTCATCTTCTCCTCTTGCTTCTAGCATGCTTGTGGAGTCGACCTCCCACCGTCTTCCAATGCAAAGGCAAAGGCCTTTCCAACCTGTGGAGATGGATGACCTCAAAGGGATGCCATGCATCTTCAAGCTCCTTGCTTGTGAGAAGTCCCTCGGTTTCCCATAAATGCACCAAATAGGTGCTGAGGTAGCAGGCCTTGGCCTTCCTCATCCGAATTTGGCTTGAGGAGCTTCTCTCGATGGTGGATATGGCTTCATACATAATGGTTCCCCAATCGCTTGGCTCCCATGGAAATCTTCCACAAAAATTGGAGGAAGTTGGTCTTTGAAATAAAGTGCGTTGGTAATTTACCAACCCCGGCACAATCTTTGCGAAGAGCCTCCACTTGACTCCTTGATGCTCTCGGTCTTCCAGCCATTCTTGGCGTGGGCCTTCACTCCTCCATCCATCATGTCGAGGAACTCCTGCGGATGTCGGAGAGGCTGTCCTCTTCCCTCCATTTGACCTTTCGAGGAGAGCAATTCGAGCTCTCTCTTCCTCCGGTCTTCCATACACTGTACTCCACGGTCCAGCGGCGGGGATCCGTTCGAGCATTCCTTTTCCGCGGCAAGGCTGCTTCCGATTGATGGAGGTTGATAACACTCCTCAATCAATTCCAAATTAGTGTAGGCCCATTGGCGGCCATACACCCATCTAGTTGGATGTTCTCCTCCTCGCCTTGCGAAATCACTAAATCCGGGGTTGGCTGCAAAGCAAGTGAATTGGGGCATCAAGCTCACCTCCTCACCGCCCCTGCTGCTTTTTTCCTTTCCCTCGCGAGGAGAGCCTTTGCGGCTCCTTCCCTTGCCTTTTCCTCCTCGAGGCATGGTGGCGTCTTCCTTTCAAGTGCTTTAAAGGAAGGAATTACTTCCCAATTTCGGTGCTCCCAAACTTCTCTTCAAACACTCCTTGGGGTAGCAACCCTTCACTGAGCACACGTTAGCCACAGCCCAAGTCTTTTTCTTGCGCTTTCCTCCCGTGTCCTTCTTCAGGTGAGCTTCCGCGATTTTCTCGCTCTTCCCTTCAATTCTTGACCCACCACTTGTTGCTTCCTTGGCTCGCTCACACTTCCTCTCCGTGGCCAGCGCGTGGAGTTCTCTCCTTTTCGCGGCCTCCTTTTCCTTCCTCTCCGCCTCCTGGTTGGTTTCTCCTTCGTGGCGCCTTCTTCCTCTCGGCTTGCTCGTGGCGATGGCGCCTCTCTTCTCGCGGCGATGGCGATCTTCCTTCCTTTTGCGTTCGCTCCAGCTGACTCGCTCTTGTTCTTGGTGAAGAGCGCCCGCACTTTGCCCTTTGGATGTGCCACTGGCGGCACACAACCCTAGATTGGGTTCATCATTCCAAAATCCTAATTCTATCTAAACTACCTATTTTCCTATCACTGCTATCCCTAATTAATCGCTTTCTAATTACTATATATTTATTCCCTATTGGTGAGCATATATAGTGGATATCCCCTCTATTCTAAATTTCCTTTTGCGAGATTGTCGACCTACGGTCGCGGCTTACAGCGATGGTCTGCTCCTTCTCTACGGCGTGTGTGGCGACCTACGGCGGTGATGCCGACCTACCAACCTTGGTGCCCTCACGCCTGGAAAGTCGTTTGACCCGTTCTTCTTCGGGATATCCTCTTCGCCTTCCTAACAATATTCGACTCTCAAGATTCTCGGAAATTTCTGGCATGCCTCTTCAATCGTTCTTAGCCAAAAATCACTTCGTCTTTTGGCTCTTTTGGGCTGGTTGCCCAAACTTTTCGTTCCACATACTCCCCACCTCACTGTTTGCGTCCTCGCAAACAGCAGTACTACTCGGTGAAGGTACTGACCTTCCACCCATTACTCTGGTCGGATAATTCTCCCCAATACTCGAGTTGCAGATCCATTCTCGTATCTGCGACCACCTCGTAGGTCCCATCCATCTTAGCCTAAGCTTCCTGGAAAGTCTAGGTATACTATCATATAGAAGAACCAAATCCCGTCCACGATAGCCTCTTGCTTCCTCAACCTCCCATCATGCGTCCTTTTACGAGTTCCACAGATCCATGGGTTTCTTCTAAAGCATCCTCCCTCGTTCTTCGCTCTATGAGGATTCTAGTCTAACTAGCTATCCTCTCTGGTCATCGTTCATCCTCCATGATTACAGGTGGGTACTTCAAATTCCACGGGCATCACGGTGACATGCCATCGTTAGATAATAAGGGTCTTCTTGGTGGTTACCTTCTCCATGATCCTGTAAGCCCTGCGAATGCAACAGCATCCCAATCATACATGTGTGTTTACCTTGGTGAGGATTGTGCACAACAACCCATTTCTTCTCCGTCAATCCATTTGGGGTTGTGTAGTCTTCTTAGAATGTTGAAATAGGTGGTTAGGGACTCAATGACAGAGTTGAGGAAATGCGTCCCCCGGTCACTAACCAACTCCAAAGGACATCCGTACCTGGTTATGATATTCTCGAATAAAAACTTGGCTACTGCAGGTGCGTCGTCCTTCCTCGTCGCTTCAGCCTCCACCATCTTCGTGCAATAATCCGTAGCTACCAAAATGTACTGCTTCCTCGTCCATTGCGTTGGTGGCTTGATCGGTCCTACGAAATCGATTCCCCACTTCTCGAACGGTGCTAATGGTAAGATGTAGGTAAGGGGCCATTGTGTCGACAACGTAGGCCGTCCAACCCTCGACGCATCACACCTCGGTGAACTCCCACATCCTTTTGCATCGTAGCCCACGAACCACGCATTCAAAATCTTCTTCTGTAGAATAGTGTCCACCTCTCTTGCATGTAGCGCCTCCGTAGTGCGGCCTCCTCCCGAGACCGTCGGATCTTTTCGTCGTCCGGCCCAAGTTTGTACAGATGCCTTCCCAGCGGTGAGTGCGGCTTTATGGAGAAAGACCGCGCCCTTCCCGGACAACCATCGGCATGATTCCATGCTCCGAGAATTTCGTACTTCACGCTCAACAAATACCTCGGGCATGAACGCCCCTCACGTTCTAATCTCCTCCTTCCTCGTCTCCTCCTCCTAGGACGTTCGTTAGTGGCTCCGGATGGCGTGTATCCATCTCGGCTTCCGCCGCCCATCTTGCGTTCCTCGACTGCGGTTCATGCTCTTCCCGTTAACGGCTGATTTCTCCGTCCTGTCGGCCTAACCGCGTCTGGGTCCATCTCGTGCTCCATGGCGACCTCCTCGACTTGTTGCACCTCCATGGTGATTTGGTGATTGCCCATCATAACTCTCCCTTAATTTCTTCAAACTTTCATGAAGCGCATCTCCTTCTTCGTTCTGGTGTGTCCACCTCCCTAGGGCCTTCTCCTCCTCGCGGCCCTGGCGCCTCTTGACCTCGCCAAGTGTGGCCTTCCTCGCTCAAAAGCGGTGCTCTCATGTTTTGCTCTTCCTTTTGCCGTGTGGCCTCACTTGCAGCCCTCATTGCTCACCCTTGAGGGCATTCAGCCTCCTCCTCGCGCCCATGCTGGCGCCTCTCCTCTCTCGGTTCCAGTTGTCCTGCTGACTTTTCTGCTAGCGCTCCCTTCTTGCTCATTTGGCCTCTCTGCTGGCAACAAGACTTGCTGATCAATTCTTAGGCCGTCTACAACATGCTCACGTCCTCCCCTTGACCCGGGCGGCAACCAACTCCTCGTCGAAATCGGTCATCGGTGGCTCTCGCTCTCCGGTCGAGAAGAAATCAACATTTGATGCTTCCACCTAGTTTCTCGTCATAGTCAAACTCTTGCAGCGATAATACCCATCGGCAATCCTTCACGACAAATCGGCTTGTTAAGATACTTCAGCATAAAATGGTCAACATGAAGCGTCACCTTGCAAGCAAGCGGATAGTGTCTAAACTTCTTACGAGTAAATGATACCAAGACCCTCCGCTCCGTGGTTGAGTAGTTCTTTTCAAATCCGTGAGTCTACCGCATAGAAAATCGGATGATCCGTTTCTTCTCATCTTCGGCTTAGGGCGGTCCCAATGGCATAGCGGACACATCACGTATACGTGAAGCGGTTTCTCCCAATCGCGGTTGTAATGTTGGCGCGCTCACCAAGCATCCTTCCTTCTTTGAAAAGCCTCTGTCTTGCATTGGTCCATTCGAAGGTGTATCCTTCTTTGGTTGTGTCAACAAGGCTGCCTTCTTGGCGAAATCCTTGATGAACCTCTGTAATACCACGAGTTTTAAATTAAAAGAATATGCAGATTAAATCAACATGTTAATCAATTATCCCAAATGTATATTAAAGAACATTGTGAATGAGTTAAAGTGAGTTTTAAATAAACTCAAAGACACGTCTAATGGGCGTAACCCTAACCAAAGCGTTGTGACCTTATTAATCTCACTTAAGCTAACCAAACGTGCCTAAATATAATCAGCATAGATATGCGAATACTCTTTAACACTCCCACTTGCGATAATGATTTAAGTGTATGCGTTCCGCGATGCCGCGCCGCTCGATCCTCGTGAGCGTTACTTCAAGCTGCGTGTTCGTCCCAAAGACATCTGCATAGTTGCGCTCCACGTTCTCCGGTGAGCATGATGAGTTCTGGTGGTGATGCCGCCGCTTACATAAAACTCAGTTGGTTCTTGTCTCTTGCATTGTCTGAGCTGCTGGAGCGTAGGATCTCGTGCCTTCTCTTCATCATGTCTTCTGGTTCTGATTCCGATGCTCCCAAGCACCGCCGCCGTCACAAGCGTGACGCCCTAGGAAGATTTGCGACTAAGACAACTACCAGAAGTGATCAAAACGCTGAGACGAAGGCTTCTTGTAGCAAGCGAGCTGTCGGCAGGCCGAAGGGGACAACCAAAAAGGTCTTGGAGCGGCGCAAGGCTGAACTTGCTGCTGGTCAGCAATATATGGACACTCATGAGTCTTCTCCGCCGCCACAGACTGGATACACCCCTCTGGTCAGAGTTCTGAACCTTGATTTTGCTTACTACGAAGATGGCCCAGCACGGCGTGTACGCGAAGTTCCCAAAGCCAAGGCACAGCTTCATGAAGACTCATATTGTCACTTGTGGGTCACTGAAGCATCCTTGCTCACCTCTCTGGTATTTGGTGTGGGTCGGTCTTCTTGAGCCCGAAGATCACGTGAAGGTCGAAGTGTGTGAGAACATCCACATCCATGTGGTCGGCCGTCTGATGAAGTAGCTGCTTTGTTCTTGCTATCAAGTCCTTTTGTTGCTGTTATCTTTTGCAGGATTACTTACAATCTTCTTGTTTCTCGGTTTACATGCAGAGTCTACTCTCAGACTCAGGGAGGAGGCTAAGAAGGAAGAAAAGCTGAAAGTTGAAGAAACCCCTCTCAAGAAAAGAGTACATCCTGGCTTTCCTGGAGATCTGTCACCTGGTGGCTGTCATAACCCTTACCCAATAGAAGATGAGTCTCCTTCCGAATCCCAGTCTGGAGACGAGATAGACTTTGGATACTCTGCTGATTTTGATGGCTATGAGTCACCGGTGTTCTAGGCTAGGTTTCTTGTTAGATTGTACTGGATGAGAAGGCTTGTGCCTCTCCCATACCAAGGCAGAATGTGCTTGTTGTGAGCATCTGCTTAAAGCCTTTGTAAGTAGTATGTCGCGGGTTTTCTTGAGTTGAGACATCAAGTTCAATCTTTCATACTGCTAGTCCTCGATGTAATGGTATTCCACCTCCATGTGTTTCGTTCGTGCATGGAATCTGGATTCTTAGCTAAAACCATCGAACCTTGGTTGTCGGTTTGTATTGTGGTACAAGTTGGGATCGGGATGCCTAACTCCTTAAGCGATAGCTTACACCAAACTACCTCTTCTGCTGCGATCGGTACGATACTACTTACATCGAAGAAGAGCGTAAGTGCTTTTTGCTAGAGACCGGCCTGCAATTGTAATCGGTAACGGATCTTCGATTTTACGCTATCAATATCACCTGCATAATCAGAGTCAGTAAAGACTTCCAGGTCCAATGCTTTTCCTTCTTGATACTTGTATGTGATACCTAATCTGGGTGTGACGTGAAACTGATGCTAGGAACTAACTCTTAGAAGCTAGGGCTTAGCAAGTAGGTTTTGTTAGCTTAGTTTAATCAGTTGGTACTGATAATTACTAAAATGCCCTTAAACAGGAAAGTCGGAAATAACCCATAAAAATGGCCAAGCTTGGGCGGTCTCCCTCTCACACACGTGGGAGAAAGCGAACATGATCACTCCAATCCGGGGATGCGGCACCAAGTGTGGTGCCCTCACGATGCTGGCGCAAGGTGGTTGCAAAGGCGGTTGAGCACTGAAGACAAGGCGGCGGTACATGGATTGTCGAAGTCCCTAGGAGGCGAACACACGCAATTTTGTTGTTGTCGAATTTCTATGTAATGCAAAGACCGTGTGTATGCGCTGCTTTGTGTGGCAATGTGTGTAATGTCACGTGTTCGGGACTTATCAGCTCTAGGCAGCCCGTGTAGGGCAGCCCTTTACAGCAGGAAGTGAGCATCGGCACATGTGGTGCATGTCTGCCGACAAGCTGAAGCATTCAACTTGATTCTGTCTTGGCACAGGACAGAGTCTGCACCCTACGGCTCTGCGGTTTGACCCAGCTTATGGGCTTGACGTGGTGTGCATTTTGCTAGGGTTTCGTGCATGGTCGATTCTGCAGGACTTGTTGGGTTTTACGGCTCAAGGGTGCTGGGCGGGTGCGGGATTTTCCAGGCCAGCTGTGTGCCCTGCGTCGCACAACTCAAGGCCCTCTCATAATTTTTGAGTCCTCCCATGTCTCAACGCAGCAAGTTTCCACGGCCGTCCAGAGCTCATAGCGATCGCCACACGAGTCGGCTGCTTTCAATTTGCATACCATCTTGTTTGCCTCGTTGAGACGAATCCGTTGGTATCATTTTTGTCTACTTTCGAGTGAAACAGGGACTGAATGCCTGGAGAAGTTGATCACTAAGGGTTTTAGTTGGGGAATTTGGCTATGTGCGCCAACACTTCTCTTCTGCGGGTAGGTCTGGGTCTTGTACAGCACGAGCACGAGTGAGTCGCTGACAGGCTGAGGATTCTCGCGTGTGAGTGAGGCATCCAAAAAGCTTGAGGTCGAGGGAGGATCCGAGTTGCGGCATTGGCGTGTTCGGTGTTTGTGTTTCGATTAAGGTTTTCCTCCGGTGACAATTGATGCTGGCTTCCTTGACTCACGCGTCTTGGGGCATGCCACCGGTGAAGAGGGAGATAGCCCAGTCTGCTTGCGAGGGACGTGCCGTGGTTTTCGTGAGAAGGAGAAGGGCACCACGGCGTCGATTTGTCCTTAGAGGACCTACCAGCAGCAGAGCCCGGACAAGGATCCTTTGCACCGTTAGGGTTATGGTCCCCACTTACACCTTGTGCGGTGACTGATAAGGAGGAGCAGGGGGCAGTGGGGTGGGAGTCAGAGGCACTGCGGAGGGCTGGGATTAGGCCTTTCCTCGTGGCTCGGGTCCGCATTTATCACGAAGACCAGGCAAGAGGACCTGCGTGATTCGACACGATGGAAGGAGGGCCAAATGGCGGTGAGAAATTCTCGGGCGAACACAATCGTTGAGGGATTTTAGGCTGCGAGTCAATGAGGCAATTAGTAGGGTCAAGTTCAAACATGGGCGATAACCACCTCTACATGTTCGAACAATATCATGGTCGATGAGGCCTCGGATTTGTATGAAGCCCACCAAGCGGAGCTGACCTCAACTACGGCCGTCTCCAATCCATTATTCCAAGGGCACTGCAGATGGCCTACAATGCCAAGTGGCGGTGAAGCCACCACCAGCCATATCTGCAGTCGCCGCCGCCAGTGTTGCCACCCACCGTGATGCTCCTCTCAGCTCAGAGAGGACAACACCACGCATTGATGAATTCATACACACCCCAAATATGCCAACCCTGGAAGAGTTCATGAAGATCCTCGAGAAGGCTTTTCCACTCAAGACTCCCGAGAAGATTGCGTGGCAAGCTTTGCGCCGGAAAGGGAGACAGTCGGATGTGTTTGTAGGCTGCAAAAGCTGCGAGATGGGACCGCATGCTCACGACCAAGAAGCGTGGAGAAATTCCTCACACCTTGAGGGTGATCACCGTTTCATTTCCATGTTGTCCTTGTGGATAAGTATGGCGATGCCTATACTTTGCAGCAGTACATGAGGAAGCGGAGAAGAAAGAGATTGCTTACTCCGTCTTCTCCTCCAAGCATTCCAAGGCCTTCCACCATTATCAAGGCATGTTTTCAAGCAAGGGTCCGCCTCGGGGAACTTCTTCAAGGACTACACCAGCTAAGCCAGCCAAGGCGAGCAACAGTAATGACGGCCACTGTCACCATGTGCAACCATTGTGGCGATCTGAGCACATCTCACCGAATTGCAAGTGCACCAAGGCCTCTTTGCACTCATTGTCAAAAGAATGGTCATGTGAGCACCGTGCTTTCAACTTCACCCGAGAGGAGATACCTCGGCATCGTGGAGATGCTACGGCTAGCATCAGGAGCAACTCCTGCACGGGGACTCTAAGAGCAAGCAACGAGGAGAAAGCGAAGCCAAGGTTGCGACAACGCGACAAGATGACGTCACGGAGGCCACGGTGGGCTTGGCAAGTGGGCACGCTTACAACCAGCCTCGGTGGTGGTGGAGCTAAGCTGCGGTGGGCTGCGGGTTCTGATGAAACAATGAGAAGATTATGGACACCCACATGAGGTGTTGACAGTGATTCTGTTGCCTCGTGACAAGCTAAGGGAAGATGTGCCACTACATGGGTTGGGCATGCCATTAATCTTGCTTGGCTCGGACATCGTGTTAGCAAATGCAGGCCCATCACCGGGCGGCGAGCAAGCAATGCCTCAATCCTTTATGCCCTTGCCACAGGCTCCATCCCATTACGGGGATACATCTTCACTCCGGGTGACAGAGCCAATGCAGAGAGATGAGGCAGCCCCCTTTAGGGCAATTGTACATGATGCCCCTTTGGTCACACATGAGCGGCGCGACGGTTGTTGCAGCACCATTAATGTCCTTGCGGGACATGGGCATGACCGAGGCGTCTCCGGCAATGCTGCGGAAGCAGTTAGTTGCTCATGTCGGAGATTTGGTAGTCGTCGGGGACTTGTTCCTTTCCCGGATCACCGTTAGTAAATTCAGTGAGCACGGTGGGCCTTCCATTGCAAATGACCGCATGTGAATTTCCAGTTCTGGAGCATCCACGCATCCGACCAACAGTGCGAATGCAGTGAGTAACGCAGTGGTAGACAACCGAGAGGACGGGTCACCTCAGTGCACCTGTGGTGGATCGGTCGCGGTCAATAAATAGTCGGCGACGGCTTGGTTTGCGAGAAGCACTTGCAAATCCCATGGAACATCCGCAGACCTCGGGGGAGCCTGGCGAGACTTGAGCTGTGCACATCACATTGAATCCAGCTCATCGGATGCCATGACCATGTCTCTGCGTGCTGACCACGGCCACAAACTACGCGCTGAGTTTCTTTTCCCGGCGAGGTGGATGGATAATTGACGGGCCTATCGGCCAGCGGGGAGGCGGCGTTTGCATATTCCCTTGACTTGCAGCGGTGGCCCGAAGCCACGTTAGTGGTGTGCCATGCTAGCAAGGAGCCCGTGCAATCTTGTGAAGCTAGTCCAAGATGCTAACCGAGCCCGATGCACAATCTTGAAGATGACGCCATTCCCAGTCCATGGATCTCAGCTTGCAACATGCACAACCGATCATCCAGCGAGCTCACGCGGCTGCGGCATAGAAAAGTGAGTGATGCACTTGTTGATTCAGTGTTAACCAGCCCCAAAGATCGAAAGTCTTTGGATCACAATGTGATTACATGGGCGCCATCGTTCGGACGGCGGTAGAACTCTTTGGCGGGATCATCGGAGGCTCTCTTGATGAGATCGTGTGATCATAATGATTGTGACAATGATGTCAGCCAGTTCGCAGTTCAGAGGGCTGCATGAGCGTTTTCCACAAAGCGCCTTGGAGGCCTATCACGGTGCTTTCTACCGCAGGATGTACATTCAAGAAGGCCACATTCGTGCCTTGGGAAATGTGGATATGGTGATTCGTGGGAATGCTGTTCTCCCAAGCCGGGCATGGTGGTCTACAAGATGCGCCTGTTTCGGGGATCTACATCAGTCCTCACATGGGCTCAAGAATACAACCCGTGTGCTTACCTCCTTGAGAATACACCGCGCAATTTGTGAGAGCACATGTACAGACATGGCGTGGTTCAATTATCTTGGGCCTCCCATCCTGTTAGATGCGGCCCTGTGGGCGCTTTGCTCACCGCTGAATTCGACCAACTTGGTCCCCCGATTGAGACCAGCTGCGTGGCGAGGACCCGTCCTTGCGGCTTCAATCGGTGCTGGAGGATCATCACCAGCCCGCTTGTTACCGCCCGATGAGCGTGCGCCTTGGTTCAAAACCAACACACTCGGCAGACTACGCCGTTAGCTTTCGAGTTCGCTTACGGTGAGGGACAGGCTGCTGTTGAACACCAACACGCAGCGGGGAACCCACGTCGAGCGAACGCATTATGGGCTTTCACCCCATTCTTCTGCCCTACTACGGTTACACCACTCGGTAAGCGTGCTAGGCGAGCCATGGATGTTCACGCACTCACGTGGTTAGTGAGTCTGCAGCTTTTCGCTCCACGCTCGCTTGGCGGCATCATGGTACGAGCCTCTTGGCGGCCATGTGTCCAAAGCGGTTCATCTCCCTTTTCCGGATATGCATACATGCCTTTGGCGGATGGTGGGGGTGGCGTCCTAGTGCTTTTCCGCCTCACCGGCCGGGAGCGTTAGATGATCCAGTCCGCAAAGCCTAAGCTAAATCGAGACTTTCCGTGGCGCATGGGGATGGGAGCGGATGGGCGTAAGACACGCATCCACACTCTCCGCTCAAGTATCGGGATCGCTTTACCATGAAGGACCTCAAGCGCGCAATGTGGTATTTGGATCAACGACGGTGAGCCCATCTACGCCGCACGTTGAGCAAGACGGAGTGGGAGATGGTCGATGCTAGGTGTCGTGAGCTTCTTGAAGCGCTTATCCGGCTATCCGGCGATTATCGCGACATCATCGCCAAGAAGGACGCCAAGGGTCATGGGAGAAACGGATGTGTGGGGACTATCGTCCATCAATGTCACCGCAGGATCGGTACCCAATGCCGACCGGAGAGATATTTGTGACATTGGGCGCCTGCCTTCTTCTCTACTTTGGACCTTCGGGTTTTAACGATTCCGTTGCGTAAGAGGACATCAAGAAGACCCGCTTCACGTCCCAAGCGTGGAATGGCTGGTGATGCCATTCGGTTCAAGAACGCACCATCAGCGGGTGATGGATCCGGTTTTGGATGTGCCAACTTGTTGTGCTATATCGACGACGTCGGTTCACGACGCCTTTGAGGATCACCGCACACTTAGAGGAGCTGTTCGTAGGCTAAGGAAGGCGAGCTCACATGTCACCCGTCCAAATGTGAATTTGGAATGAACACGTGGCATATTTAGGTCACAATCGTGCCTAAGTGATGCCCCACTCAGCCAAGGTACAGCTATCCTGCAGTGAAGGAGCCCACCAACGTGTCGACCTTGCGTGCCTTTCTTGGGTTATGCAACTATTAGGTTTACATTAATTTCAGCCGAATTGCGAAACCCTTGAATGACATGTTGAGGAAAGACGTGGAATGGGCATGACGAGTTGGCGCAGCAAGCTTTTGACATGTTGAAGGAGCAATTGACCAGGTCACCGGTGGCTAGGCATTTTAGCAAGCCATTTGTGTTACACCGATTGGGTATCGGGACTTGGGGCGGTGCTTGCACAAGAGGATGAGCAGGGGGCGCGTGATCGCTTATGCCTCGAGGAGTAATAACCGAGCGGAGGCCAGTCTACTATGAGGGGAGTGCCTCGCTGTTTGGGCCGTTGCCACTTCCGCCCATATTTGTATGGTCGATTTAAGCTAGTGATCGATCATCGCCATTGAAATGGCTGATGACTAACACAAAATTGAGTGGGAAGTCGGCTCACCGGGCCATGATACTTCAAGATTATGACTTCCTTGTGGAGCCAGCCGAGTGACACACCAAAATGCGTACATGCTATCTAGAAATCCCGGACGTGCAGTGATGTCACCGAGGCTAGCGGGACCATGAGGAGGAGATTGGTGCGATGTCATGCGGCGATTCTGCCCTTGTTGCCATGACCCGCCTTGGACAGTTTGTGTTCTTTATTGACCTAATGCAAAGGACATTTGGGAAGATGTGAATGCTCTTGATTTGCGGACGGTATGGACGAGGCCTGGACCCACCGAAAAGAACAGTGCGTGCAGCACATAATTGGCGTGATGGCTACATGATTCGCAAGCGGGCAATGGTGTCGAGCGCTTGGTGCCACCACCGTGATAGGGTCGACTGTCGTGTGTGCACGACATGGTCACTTTGGTGTGAAGCGGACTTACACCGCTCACACCTCATTTTTTATTGGTATGGGATGCACAACCGGTGCGAGCAGTGGTCGTGAGCCTTGTGACCGAGTCAAGGCCTCCTTTACTATGCAAGACCGGTTCTCCACCCTCCCCATCATGGGCTTGTTCTTTCACGGTCCCGCGACCTCATTGGAGAATTGACTAGGACGGCAGGCAATGTCTACATACTTGTCATGATGGAGCATTTCTCCAAATGGGTGGAGGTTGTGGCTCTATCGATAAGTCCTCGAAGCACGCCCTGCATTTTTGCACACGTGCTTAGCCGCCAGTAGTGCCGAGTGCGACCCGTGGCTCGAGTTTAGAGGAATTTCGTGACCTTTAGATGTTGCGCTTATCGATCACAAAGGCGGACTAGCAGGACCATCCTCGGGATGGCTGGTGAAAGGATGGTCCGCACCATCAAAAAGTGAAAGTTATGCTTGCAGCGTGGAAAGGAGGATTGGGACCTCATGCGCCCTACATCGCTATGGGCTACCGCATGAGTAAACATGCGCCTTGGCACACTTCTCCCTTACTTCTTGCTTTTGGTCGTGGCCCGGTCCGAGTACAATAGCTAAGAAGATGCAGGAGGTGATGATCCCGTCACATGGGCTCGAGTGATTGGGGAGCGGGCACGGCTATTTCGGTTATGCCAATGGCTATGGCCAACCTCAACATAGCTCAAGACCGGATTCCTTACGGTATGACCGCATGGGTCATTCAAAGTCAAGAAATTCCAGTTGGGGATTTCACTTGCAAAGGCAACTGTGGACACCTTGACATCGCTAGCAGCAGACATGTGCCGAGGGTGCGAGAAGTTAGGCCCAATGGAGTCGATTTTGCAGGCTCGATGGTAGGACTATTGCACCATACCAAGAACGTGCGCCCGCCACTTACCTAATTTGGACCCCGGTGATAACAACAGCCGGATTCCACGCACTACCCGTGCGTTTGTGGGAGGATGATGATGAGGAGCTTATGCTTCTGTGATGCAATGGGGTTTTCATTTGTTTTGCCTTACCCCTCCGCAGCTCGAGCAACTCGTATTGTGCAAAGTGTGCTGGAAATGCTTTTCGAGATGATATTTATTTCTGACATGTGATGTTGGGGTGTGATGGAATTGTGTGGACCTTTTGTTTGCTAGACGCACCAGCTTTCCATTGTGAATGCGGCCAGGAGTTCTAGGATTCTTGCTGGCCTCATTCTTGGTTCCATGTGGCATTTGTTTCAAACGTTGCGATGCCTTGTTTCTTTCTTTTCGATTGTTTCTGCCCGTCCGGGGTAGCATAGGTAGAATTTTAGCACTTTTCTTTTGTTTGGCCTCGACAGCCCTCTTTTCCCTTGCACAAGGCCGGGTGAAAACCAGAAGAAGTGTGAGCAAGTCTGGTTTTGCATACGACGGTGATGAAGACGCCGACGGTGGCGTGGCGATGCTAGAACTAACTCTTAGAAGCTAGGGCTTAGCAAGTAGGTTTTGTTAGCTTAGTTTAATCGGTACCGATAATTACTAAAATGCCCTTAAACAGAAAGTCGGAAATAACCGCAAAAATGGCCAAGCTTGGGCAGTCTCCCTCTCACACATCGCGTGGGAGAAAGCGAACATGATCACTCCAATCCAGATGCCGGCACCAAGAGTGTGGTGCCCTCATATCACGCAAGGTGGTTGCAAGGCGTTGCGGAGCACAAGAGACACTGGGTGGGCTTGTCGAAGTCCCTAGGAGGAACGCTAATGAACACACAATTTTGTTGTTGTCGAATTTCTAGGCTGTAATGCAAAGACCTGTGTGTGTGGCGCCATTGTGGCAATGTGTGTAATGTGCGGTGTTCGCGGGACTTATCACTCTAGGCGGCGTGTAGGGCAGCCTTTAATTTTCTCGAATGAGCATCGTGATGGTGCATGTCTGGTAGCATAGGTAGAATTTTAGCACTTTTCTTTTTGTTTGGCACAGACGGTGAGCCCTCTTTTCCCTTGCGTGAAGGCGGGTGAAACCGGGAAGAAGTGTGAGCAAGGCTGCTTGGTTTCTTGTTCTTGTTGACGGTGATGAAGACACGACGGTGTTCCTTTCAGTGTCTGAACACACGCTTAAGACTTGTCAATGCTCGCCCACGGATTTTCCAAGAGCTGGGAGAGTACACTTATAGAATAAGCTATTTCAAGTCTCTGCCTCGTGTTACTAGCGATATAAGCTTGCCAACACCTTGTCTGGCGCCTCTTCATCATTCTTTCTCATCACGTAGTTGGTGACATAGCCTTGCTAAGTTTGACTTGCTTTGCCATGGGTGTTGATGCGGGCTTGGCATCCTTTAAACCAGTACCGGCACAATCAAGAGGTAAGCGTGGTTGAGTAAGAGTCATAACCCGTTGTTTTCTATCCCTCCTCAATGTGTATTCCAAAGGCAGACTCTTGTAAAGGGTCCCAAAGCAGGACATCTTAAACTTAGTGGCCAACACATGCTTGTTATAAAGGCACATCGATCGCGGGCGATGTCGGATCGTCCGTAGGCGCGGATAGCATATAACCTCTCCTTTTGAGTATATGTAGGCTCATGCACTTTGGCTCTTTATTGAATCCAAGCGTAAAAGTTACTCAGATCTGTAGGGTAGCATTCCATTTCATAGCTGACTGCTTTAACCCATATAGACACTTGATCAGCTTACAGGCATACCCATCAGCTTACCCTTCACTACATATCCAGGCGGTTGCTGCATGTATATTTCTGTGTCTAATTTGCCGTATAAGAAAGCTGTTTTGACATTGTACATTTGCAACTCATAATCGTAATATGTGGATATGGCAAGTATAATTCGAAGAGTGGACAACTTGACTACTGGAGAAAACGTTTCAAGATAGTCCAAGCGGAGATCCAGAGAATCCCTTGCCGCAAGCAGGCCTTGTAACGATCAAAGGTACCATCTGCCTTAACCTTTAGTTTGCACTCCTGATGAGGAACATACCTGCCTCATCCTTTGCATCCCATGCATCAATTAACTTTTTCTCAAGTGTAGGTAATATGGGAGTGTGGGGCCAGGGCCTTCTCTTCTACTACCTTCCATAACTTCCTATTTTGTAAGGCCCTTTCATGCGGATTACCCATATGTCGTAATCCTGACCTCCAAACCTATCTTTCTCCTTGAACCCTTCCCCACCCAAGCTAGATGAGGTATTCACTGCAGATGCCATTTTTCCTCTTTGGTATTTTTGGGTTAGCTACTCCCAAAATTACTAAGATTCGGTGATGGCTTTGCAGGGGTTAGAAGACTCAAGACTTCAAACATGTAATGCACATGGCTCGATTACATATGTTGACAAAGATCGAGTCTCGCCTCTGATTCTAATGACTCTTGTTGTTGAATTGCTTACGATTTTTGATTCTAATCTCCACTTATTGTAAGCATATATAGGCGGGATGGACAAGAATTAGGACTTCCAAACATATGTTTTTACTTGTTTTCGTTGCATGCTTGCAGGCTACACCTACTGAGGTTAGCAAGCAAAGATGGTTTTAACAAGGTAAGAAGCTTGAAATCCAAGTGACTTATCCGCTCTTGCAAATCTCTCAAGTCTACATTGTTGTGATACCTTGTGCATGATACTAAAGCGTGTGTCCACATGTTGCTTGGTGACTCAATCCTGTTCACTAAGCAACCGGCGGTGGAGAGACATGCGTTGTTAGAAAACCTCTAGGGTTACCATTCCCATCAAAGGCTCTCGAACACGAACACGGGAGATTGTCGGGATTGCGGGTGGAAGGGCAATCACCAAGTGGCGCCGGGATAAATCACTTCAATCAAGGTATTGAAAGATTCCCTTACTTCAAGTGCAAGGACAGTTGGTCTTGTATTGTAGCAATCCATTCGGTCACATGTTGATGAAGCACTCCTCAATCGGCTCCAAATTGGTAGGCCCATTGCACCATACACCCATCCCAATTGGATATTATCCTCCTCGCCACTTATCCACTAAATCACGGGGTTGAGCCACGCAAAACACGTAAATTGGGAACACGATAATATTTGAAGCGGTGAATACTCGAAGCCACTTGAAACCGGACCAATTTGATTCAACATGGGTCCCAAAACCCATGATTCTTAATGTTCTCGGTTTATTTGGGTCTTATTCTTGCCCTCGCGGTTTGGTCCGTTTGGACAAAATTTTGCCTCGGTATGGTGCAGGCGCATGTGTGTGGGCGGCAAGCATCGCCTAAGAAACTCAACAACTAATATAAAAACTATAATTGGATCTCGAACTCGCGATCTATGATTCTTTAGAGTTTTTACCACTTTACCAACTTTAGGAGACAACAAAATTTTATGATATGCAAATAACATATATCAATGAAGGTGCCAATATGCTAGCACCCTATGCTCTTATGCTCCCTCCATAGGGGCGGCATGCGGCGTCCTTAAATAGGTTTTCTATGGAGCGGTGCTGCGTTCGCATTAACACTAGGGCTTACAACCACTTGTCACTGCACCCATGCACATTATGACTTACATATATTAGGCCACGTCGCTTGCGCAAGAGAATGAGAAAAAACACACCACCTTTCACACTTCCGATCACAGCCTTGGTCGCTCACAAAGATGGTGTCCAACATACAAAAAGCGTATTCAATTGCTATGACCTCTGCAGAAAGATAGTCGCGGCCTACAGACTCGAGAATAGGGAAGAAACTTGGCGTGTCATGTCTCTCTTCTCCATTCCGATTCAAGTGAAATTTGAGATCATGAATATTAGGGCATGGGTAATTTCAAGCGGCGTGTAGAAAACCTTTGAAATTTAAAAATAATTTCCATGATTTTGAGGTTGTGGAATCCGCTCAGGCGAGGCTGCCCGTGCCCAGGCAATTGATTGGCCATTCATCGAGCCAAATGTTGTTAAATGTTCATTGTATTTATATAAATATGTCTAACAATCTACACCAGATTAGGTTGTCCTAGCGCATATCTCCGAGATTGCTTTAAAACAATCCAGACAAATGCGCCAGATCACTTAATTTGCGGAATTGTTGGATTTTATATAAATAAACAACACAAAATATGTTCTTTAAAAGTTTTGTTTTCTTGATCAAGAAAACATTTTTCTAAATCAAAAGAACAACAAAATTTTATGATATGCAAATAACATATATCAATGAAGGTGCCAATATGCTAGCACCCTATGCTCTTATGCTCCCTCCATAGGGGCGGCATGCGGCGTCCTTAAATAGGTTTTCTATGGAGCGGTGCTGCGTTCGCATTAACACTAGGGCTTACAACCACTTGTCACTGCACCCATGCACATTATGACTTACATATATTAGGCCACGTCGCTTGCGCAAGAGAATGAGAAAAAACACACCACCTTTCACACTTCCGATCACAGCCTTGGTCGCTCACAAAGATGGTGTCCAACATACAAAAAGCGTATTCAATTGCTATGACCTCTGCAGAAAGATAGTCGCGGCCTACAGACTCGAGAATAGGGAAGAAACTTGGCGTGTCATGTCTCTCTTCTCCATTCCGATTCAAGTGAAATTTGAGATCATGAATATTAGGGCATGGGTAATTTCAAGCGGCGTGTAGAAAACCTTTGAAATTTAAAAATAATTTCCATGATTTTGAGTTCAAGTATACAAATTATTAGAATAAAGGAATTTAAACCAAACCAATCACTTTTACAACACATACTATGCTCTCATTTCGATACATATATTACCTATTCCCTACACAACATGAAAGTTCACCTTCAAAGGGCGGCATGCACCTAGAGAACTTGAACTCAAGACCTCTTATTTCCAACTTAGCTTACCACTCCATTAACTTTCCCATATACAAATAAGCTGAGGCACAAGCGGGGTTCTTGCGCTGAGTGTGTCACTTGTGTTTGGGTCTTCAGCCCTCATTGTACATAATGACATACCATATACTGGATTGGATGTATATGCATATAGAAATAGCAGTATGCATTCCCGATCTTCTGAGAGATAGTGCCCATATTCATTGGTAGTTTGAATGGCATGCACTAACGACATGGGCATCATTTCCATTAAAACAATGGTCTACACAGCCAGGTCAAATCCTTGTCTACCATTGTAACCCCTAAAATATATAAAATTCTCTCGACACCTAATTGTGTGCCTTCGGTATGCTCAAATACACATTTCAATGCCCATCGAAAACCCGTTTACGCGTATATTCGTCAAAAAGCTTGATGTATATTCAGCCGCTTCAAATATTATCTTTGTTGGGGGGCATTACAAGCTCATTTCCCACAGGCGGGCAACCTTTGCCGCCTTCTTCTACTGCTCGGGCATGGTGCTTGGCTCCTCTCCAAGTGCTTCAAAAGAAATTACTTTAGCGGGGCTTCAAATTCCACACCTGGTACCTCTTCCTTGTTGTGTAACACCTCTCACTGCGACACCACGTTAGCCTGGTTGAGTCTCTTGCCGCTTCAATTTCCTCTCGCGACTTCGAGCGAGGCGCGCGGTAAACAATCGGGGCTCCTTCACCTTTTGACTTCCTCAGTGATGCTCCAACCTATGTTTCTGGCTTTAAACTCGCCTCTAGCACCCGGCGTTTGGCGCTCCTCCGGTTGCCTGAGCTTGAAAAAACTCCCACGCTCCGGGATCTTTGGATGTCTTCCTCTTCCGCTCCCTTCGGCTCATTAGGCTCTCTCTCTTTCCTCATTTCGCGCCGTCTTCTTCTTGTCGCAACCGGCAGCGGCGATAACCGGTCTACCTCTTCCTTCACTTTCTTCTCCTTCTCGCCTTCGTCCCAACCCGGTCCGCGAAGTGGAGGAGGAGCTGCCAAAATCGCACTTTGCCCTCTTTAGATGTCTGCCACCTGGAGGCCTCGTAACCCTAGATTGGGTTTCCCATTCCTAAATTCCTAATTTCCTATTTCCCTACCCTATGCATATCCCCAAATCAATTACCTTCTAATTAATCCTATTCATCTATTCCCCTATTGGTGAGCATATATAACCAACTCCTCGTCGAAATCGAGGTAAATGGCCTCAAGTCGTTCTCCGGTTTTCGGCGAGAAATAAAATCGTGCAGTCTTGCTTTCACAGCCTAGTTTCTCGTCGTAATCAATTCTTGCAGCGATGGTACCCATCGGCAATCCTTCACGGTGCGTCGGCTTGTTGACAAGGTACTTCAGCATAAAATGGTCAACATGGAGCGTCACTTTGCAAGCAAGCGGATAGTGTCTAAACTTCTTACGAGTAAATGATACCAAGACCCTCCGCTCGGTGGTTGAGTAGTTCTTTTCAGCATCCATGTCTGGCATAGAAAATCGGATGATCCGTTTCTTCGTCCTTCGCTTAAGGCGGTCCCAATGGCATAAGCGGACACATCCACGTATCATGAAGCGGTTTCTCCCAATCGGCGGTTGTAACGTTGGCGCTCACTAAGCTGTCCTTCATTCTTTGAAAAGCCTCTGTCTTGCATTGGTCCATTCGAAGGTGTATCCTTCTTGGTCAATTGTGTCAACAAAGCCTTCTTGGCGAAATCCTTGATGAACCTCTGTAATATCCTACCAGCCCTACAAAAGCACTTTGTCTCACCGTTTGTGGTGCGTCCATCTCGACTATATTTTTCTCCTTATCTACACCGCAATCCTCGTCTGAGACTCGATGTGCTAACAAAATGCCCTCCGTCATACCAAAATAACACTTCCCGGATGAAGTTTCATGTTCGACTCTGCATTTTGGAAACATTGTCTCAAATGGTCTAGATCACGGGTTCCTCCTTGCAAATCATCTAGGAATACCTCCATGAACTTTCTCGGAAAATCTCGGAATATCGCGTTCACCACCGTTGGAAAGTGGCGGGGCATTGCACAACCGAAGGAGCTTGAATAAGCGTAGGTTCCCCAATCCGTTGTGAATGTTGTCTTGTCACGATCCTCCTTCCTTAGATTGTACCGAATACCGTCAAGCTGTACATCTCATGTCGACTCTGTCCGGCCTTTGTCCATGAAAGGCAAAGGGTGATGATCCTTCTTCGTTGCTTCATTGAGCTTCACGAAATCTTGGCATGCGAACCTTTCCTGCTTGCTTCTTTGGTACAATCACGATGCCGACCCACTCGCTAGTGAGCCGGGTGGATTACTGACCTCCAAATATTGGTCGGTGATCCTTAACAACCATGGAATACTTGGGATTCTGTTGCTTGATCCTCACAGTCTTGCCCTCCTTCAAGTCGATTCGATGTATCCCCAGTTCTTCCGGTATTCCTGTCATGTCAGTAATTTTGAAGGCAAACACATCGACATACTCCCTAAGCACTCTGAAACTCTTCTTTCTCTGCCTAGATACCTAGAAACCTTGACTACCTTGCGGGTTCTAACTCTAAGTCCTCTGACATCGGGATCTACATATGTCCCTTCTGCTACCTATCTTGGTTCGGATCCCTCCTCGGAAAATCTCGATCATAGGCTTTACCCTTCAAAAGGCTACTCCTCTCTATGTGCCTCATCTTGACTCTTCTCGACTTCCTCTATGTGCAAGCATACTCCAAATCACTCTTTATTTGACCTCGGTGAAGGTCCCGATATGCTCGATCCTTTGCAGGAGCTTACCCGTGCTACAGGTGTACCCATCGGTGGATTGAGACTCCCCTCATAGGGAGCCTTGCTCCATGACACAAAAGCGATCACCGCAGGTCCTACCCTATTGGACTTGAAGGTGACGCCGCTACGACCAAAATCAAAGACACATGCAGTACCATACAACCAAGGCCTGCCTATCAAAACCTTATAGCCTAAATCCGAAACTGGCCGCATCACAATGTAAGTGAGATGGAAGGTGAGACCCCCAATCACAGTTGGTACATTCTTCAACACTCCCAATGGCTTCCTTCTTGTTTGGTCGGCCATCCGCAAAAACACTCGGGCTGGGTGGAACTCAGTGAACCCAAGTTGATGAGCTGTCTCCTCCGTCATCAAGTTGACTCCCGATCCCGAATCCAATGGCACATTGGGCACCAAGCATCCTGCAATTTCAACCTCAATCTCGGGTGCCCCCAAATCAACAAGTTCGACCACATTTACCTCCAGCCGTTTTCCTCACTCCACCTTGAGGATTCCCTGATCGCCTCCTTCACAATTTTGCGGGATCTCGGACTCACATAGCAAGCATCTCAAGCCCGACCACAAATTCGCGGTCAAGCAATGCGTCGGCCCAGGAGATCTTATCGACAAGGTTTCCTCCCGTTTGCAGCCACAGCGGTGATTCGACCTTATTGGTAAAGTTCCGATTCCATGGTCCCTCCTGGTGGGACCCTACCAGCGGATCAACAACCACGCCACCTTCTTCTTCACGTGGGTGAGCTGTTAGCTCATCCTCCGGCATCGCGCCGCCGCGGATGTCGGAGGAGCAGCGTTCCTCTCCTTCCCTTGGCCCTTCTTCGCTCGCCCCTACGGGTAGGCACTGTCTACCGTAGTGCCGGACTGGGTAGTGCACCGTTCGGTTGGGTGGGCCCGTTCCTTCTCCTTCTCACGCGTCTGAACGCCGCGCGTTTCTGGAGGCCAGGGTGAGTCGTCCCTCACCTTCCTCCGCTTCCTTTCCTCATGCTCACGCCGTTTTTCCGCACTCCGGCCTTTCTCCCGTCGCCCTGATCTGGTGGTCACCTTGGCCACCATCAACCCTTCATCTGCGCTCATCTCTCCTTCATACCCTTCCTCCACAATTCCTGATGTCACACTGGATTCGTCGAGGAAATCATACTCTGCCTCCACCCTCAACCTTGGCGTCGTGGTTCGGTTTCGGTTTTGGGGTGTCGTGCCTCCTCTGCCACGGTTGAGACTGGTGTCTCGCGCCACTCCGAGCACACAGGATCCCCATCTTATGCCCCAATTCCTTGCATACTTGACAAAAGGGTACATAACCCACTTGCTTTCGTGGTTCCGGGCATTCGTTTGAGTAGTGACCTGGTGCTCCGCAATTATAACAGCATCCCTGTGGAATCGCCATTGGCCTCTGTGATGGATCTGGTCTCCATGGTCCTGGCGATGTCGGTCGCGATCCATACCTTGAGGGAACTGGTGTAGCAGGTTGGTAAGTCGCCCTCATTGATTGAGGTGGCCGACTTCCAGTGACCGCTTGCACCTGGTAAGCTTCATCCACATACCAATAATCTCCTGGCATGACGGTTTCCACATGATTTCTGACGCATTGGTGCGAATACATTCTGTTGGTGTGTCCCGTTTGATGACAAATTGAGCAATACACCAACTGTCTCGCCGGTGAGGGAGATCTTCGTGGAGCTTGATTCTTCACAGCTTTGACCTCTAACTCGGTCAATCTCTTGGTCAAAGCCTCCACTTGTCCCGCAATTCCTCCTCCTGCTGCGGACGTTTCTCCCTTCTCCATCCGACGGACCGTCTTCCTTTCCTCTCCTTCTCCAGCGCGCGTTCCGCCTCTTCCTGCCTTCTTTTGACCTTCTCCAGGTCCTTCTTCATTCGCCGTTCGTAGGCCTTCTCTGATTCTTCATCCGATGTGGAGCTTTCTTGAGTTCATTGTCCTCACTTTCGATGAGGGCGAGGCGAGTGGAGGCGAGGCTGTGGAGGCGAGGAAGAGAGGAGCTAGATCTCCTCGACCCTTTCCTCTTCTTATGACTTTGCCTCTTCTTCCTCCTCCCCAACTCGGCGGACTCCCATTCCTCGGCGGAGGCTCCTGCGTCTTGTCCACGTCTGCGGTGTACCTCCATTTTTGAGACAAGCCACTCACAAACCAATCCAACGCTTGCTCTTGTGAGTACCCAGAGGTGGGTGGATCTCCCGGCCTCTCGGGTGCACATTTCGGAACTCGATCCAGATATCCGTAAAACCTTTCCACATAATCGAACAAAGATTCTCGCTTCTTTCTACGAAGGGTCCTCAGCTTTGCCAAAGTGTGGTGTGCGTAGCTGAGCCCTCTGAACCGATTCAAGAAGGCCGCTTTGAGGGCTTCCCAATCCGTCGGCGCCACCGCATTGTAGGTGCGACCATACCCTTTATTGTGCATGCCCTCTCGGCGGTCCGGAAGATCGTGATCGATCGGCGACTCCATCCTCCAAATTAGCGTGGGAGGCGTGCTCAAAGTTCTTACAAGCGCCTCGCGTCATCTCCCTTCTTCTTCTCGCCCGAATTTGACGTCTTCTGGCGGTGGGCTGGCGGCTCCTCCTCCTCCACACTCATGTTGCTCATCGATCGTTACTGCCCCAATGCTTCTTCTTCCTTGGGAACGAAAGCAGATCGGGATCTTTGGGTCGAAATCTGACCAGCGGTGGAGTAGCGACCTCCCTGTGGTCCAAGATCGATCGGTCGTGATCGATCGGGGGCGTTCCGCCAAATCCTCCGACCGAGCTGAAATTCCCACTCTTGGCGACCTCGTCGTCATATTCATTTGGAAGTTGGGGTGGTCTCACGCTTGAGGGCGTCGTGGAAATTCGCGGCGGTGTGAGTGGGTCTCGGTCGCCTCTTCTTTGGACACCAATTCCTCTCGACCTCCTTCCTCTCAGTCGGTGATCTCGCCTCTTCCTCCTCCAATTCTCCGTCTGCGTTCGCCTCCCGTTCTTGAGTCAAGGCGACTTCTTGACCGCCCGTAACTCCTTCCTCTGCTCGGGTAGCGGCGTGACTCTTCCCTCAAGCGATTTCTCCGTAGCTCGTCGTCCTTGCGGTGGCGGTGGTGGTGACCTCTTGCGTCTCCTCGAGATCGACCCTACGGACATGCAACCTCATGTCCTCCAACCCACAGTCGTTAAGAAGGAAGCAACCCACACCCTTTAGTGTCTCAACCATTCACCCCTATGACAACTTAGACGGTGCGGAACTCCTCCTTCACAACATATGGTCGACCCTCAGTCCCTTTGAAAAACACTCTGCAGCCTAGCGACGGAAACCACAAAGCTTCAAGCTTTCAACAACAAATCCCGACAGCGCCAAAAATGTGGTAGGAAAACCGGGGCACTCGAGTCCTCCTCTAAGCGGCCACACTTATCCCAGCCAAGTCGTTGGGTTTCGTCCCATGAGACTTGTGTGAAAGTTCGAGGTCTTGTGATGACCGTCGCTACTGACACAACTTCTCGACCTTCTAACAAGCAAGGCGCCCTCTACTCTCCCTCTTCGGTGCACTTGCTTGCTTGAAAATCACCAATCCTCGACCTACAGCGACACAACACAATTCGCAGGACCTTAGCGGCGAGCCTATCACGGGCGCCAGGGACCCCTGATCCACGCAATTTCGTCCCTACTTCTAAGACCACTCTTCTCCACTCGGGGGCTCTTTTGCTTGCGGTTGGGATTCGTCCCTCTCTGCTGTGGCCTTCCACTAACACCTACACTTCCTCTACTCATCTCCTCATCCTCTTCCTCCTATTCTAACCTCGATTCGGGCTTATTGGCTTGACTCGCCCTTACGGCTGGCTGAGGTCGGCCTCCACCAAAGTTCTTCCTTGGGCGGTTGCTATGAGTTTGACAGACGGCGAGAACCTCCGAGTCTTTCCTGTAGTCTACCCTCAAGCCGAGTTCCTAGGCATTTACCAGCGGCAATTTCAGAGAATCATACCACGAGGCTCAAGCAATATGTGTTGCATTACATTCATAATAGAAAGTACATGCCTTTATGTAGGCAAGGTAGTTGTAACCAATAAGTGGTTGTAACAACTAACCAATTAAATAACTACTAAAAGAAACTACCTAGAGCCCTAAGGACTAAATTAATTATTAAGTCCTAGGTGCCCTAGTGAAGAGTGCCCTAATAGTAAGCTATTTTATCACTCCCACTCACTATGAACTAGGGGTGATTTTCGACCAAAAAGAGGTCTAGGAAAACTAGTCTAGTAAAAACTAGTCCCTAACTAAACTTTACTTAAAGGCATAAAGTAAAACTTAAGGTAAAACTGAAAGTAATAATCACTATTAAAATAACTCCCACTTAAGGAGCGAGATGAGAAACTAATAACTCAACTTAAATAGGTGGAATTAAAACTAATTAAAAGTATTTAAGCGGATTTATATATAGAGGAAAATCCAGAAAATACCTAATTTCCGAAAAGGAAAATCAAAAGGATAATGGATAATACCCTTCTTCCTCAAACTTCACGAACGCGATCCGACAACTTGGTGGTTGGTACATGTGCGGTGATGGCGATGGCGGGAGGGTGGCCCGCAAAGGCGCCCAATCACCACGGGAGGCGCCCGCGTGGGCGCCATCGCGCCCTGAGCCCGGCCTCTCCGCCAGCCGCGCCGCCGTGGGCGGGCGCCTTCCGCCGGCGTCCTTGCGAGCAAGGGCGCCACGGCGCCTGGCGCCCAAACAAGAAGGACGAGGGCGCCCCTACCTGATGCATCGTCCCTGCGGTGATGAAGAGTCTGCCTCCAGACCTCGTCCTTCCTGACCTTTCAGAAAGAAATCTCCCGCATTTGTCATTGATCGACCTCATCCTCGGAGGATGAAGCGAACCGAGATGCCTAAGGATCCTGGAGGCGCTCCAGCGGAAGAGGAAAGCGAGTCCGAAGTGTAAGATTGCGTCTTCATTTCGCCATGTCTTCATTTCCCATGTCTTCATTTGTGAAGCAATTCGGATGTGCTCACCAAAGGGGAGGAAGCGCAGCCTAGGTGATGAGGACGTGCCCTCCCCCTCAATGAATGATGCTCCGCAAAATGCCCACCTCGCCAAAAGTGTTTGTAGGAAAGATTGCGCCCATCTTATGCTTCTAAGAAGAAGCTATGACACAAGTGGATTACAAGGATGCTAACTTGATGGATAAAGGTGACACTTGTGTGTGGGCGCGTTTGAGCGGATGGGTGGAGGCGGCATGGGGAGGATATGACAAGGAAGGAAAAGAAAGGTGCAATATATTAAATAAGGGTTATCCGATTTAAGCATCCTAATTTCTATATGAGTTTTAGGATCTATAACCTAGCATAAATTTTCTGCATTGATGCGGTGTAAACACATTTTGTTTCCTAAGTGTATTAAAGACAAAAACATGGGCTATTATAAGCGAATTCTACCAAAAGGTGACCAGAAAATAAAGTATACATACTCACCTTAGGTTTAAGTGAAAAGGGGAGATGTCCGGACTCCTATATATGTGAGGAAACTACCATCCACATGATAAAAATAGCAAGTCTCCCATGTGAGGAATTTCCAGGACATATCAAACATATTTTCCGTAGGTGCCTTTGGTGCTAAGGGAATTTATTGTTTTAATCACATAAATACTGCTTAAATATTATTTTTATTTTTAATATAAATATTCCAGGTTCTATGTTGGCGTCTATGAGAGGAAGGCAGGATGACCTAAGCTATTTTGAGATAGAAGAAGAAAAATGTTCAGAAAAATAGTAAGACAATAATTTTTGGGCTAAGATTTTAAGGTTATCTTAAATCGGCCCTAAAAGCTAGGGGTGAGTATTAGGTTAAAGGTTTGGACATGTGTCCATTATACCCAAACATTTCATGTGTTTCCTATGTAACTCAATTCCCAATGACTTTGTTAATAAATCAAGCATTGTCTAAAGTTTGAACATAACTAATATTTATGGTTTGATCTTCTAACTTTTCCCTTATGTAGTGATACTCAACAGCTATATGTTTAGTTCTAGAATGAAAAAGCGATTTCGTGCAAGTGCAATGGCACCACAGCTATCACTAAACAAAGATGTAGGCTTAAGTTGAGGATGGTGAAGTTCACTCAAAACTAACTGGACCACACTATGTCTTTAGAACCGAGGTTAGTACCACTCGATTCGATGCTTGACAAAGCTATAGTAGGTTGTTTCTTACTTGACCAGATATTGGTGCTCCTCCAAGAGTAATACATACCGATGATTTCGTGTGTCGGTCCATAGTCGGCATCGGCATATGCCGTTAGAGTTAATGTGTTGATAGCTGGTGTATGCTTGAACATCGATCCTGTACATAGTGCCTTTAAGGTATCGAATATCGCTTAACGGACATCCGGTGCTCACGTCGGGGTTCTCCAAGAATTGTGGTGAGGCGACTTCAAAAGATATATCGTCTCGTAAAATTGCATAAATATATTAGAGTGCCAACATGTCGGTATGGAATTGCGACATTTCTAGCTTTTCTTTGTTTTGGGACTCATATCGAGGTAAGCCTAACACCACTTGCAAAAGGTGTGGGTGCGCTTTGCATCCTCAAGTCCAAATTTAGCTAAACTCTCCTTAATATACTTGGTTTGAACTATACTTAGAGTCTTATTACCTCTATTTAGTATAATATTAACACCAAGTGCATATGTCATTTCTCCTAGATCGGACATCTCAAATAGAGTCCTAAGCCATGCTTTAGTTTCGCTAGAGAGTGAGGGAGTTTGTTGCCATAAAAACATCATCAACATAAAGTAGAAGATAAAATATATCATTGCGGATATTAGGATGTACATACAAGCATCACCACGGCTTTGCTTAAATCCTCTCCCAATAAGTTGTACATGTATGGTTAATTCCAATTCTTTTTTGCTTAAGGCCATACAAACCTTTGATGAGTCGGCATACCCAATCTTCTTTGCCTTTGACTTGTAACCTCGGGTTGTCTCATGTATATTTCCTCTTGCGGCGCCCCTACAAATATCTTTGTCTTAACATCCATCATGTGGAGTTCAAGATCATGTTGGGCACATAAGGCAAATATCATTCAAGTGTGGCAAATTTGGCTCTTGGGGCATAAGTGGCCCAAGGTATGTAATCTAGACCAGAATTTGTGTAAAACCTCGCTACTAGGCGTGCCTTATACCTTTCTATAGAACCATCTCCTTTTCTTTTAATTTTGAATACCCATTTGCTGGTTACTATCTTCCTACCCCTAGGTGGTTTGACCAATTCCATGTAGAGTTATTAACTAGGGAATTATATTAATCTCGACTACCTTCCATAAGTCTTTTTCGGAAGAGAAAGCTTGTTTTAAGGTAAGAGGTTCTTGGGTCTATAGTTGCCTTGTAGACAGCTTGAGAATAAAGTGATATAGGGGTATAGGATCATCAAAAAGCTAGGTATCCTAAAGGAGGTTCCTTCCAACCCAGGACTGAGATAGTAGGTCGGGATCTAAGGTTGTACCTTTGCAGTGCATCATCCACGAGGCGGGATCAACGAGGATCTGCTGGCTCCACAATGTCATCCTCCGGTCATCAAACTCATCATCATGAGTGTCAACTGGCGCCTCTGCTGGGATGTCAACATTGTCGTTGCGTAGTTGTGGAATGGATGCTAACTCCTCCTCCTCGCATAATAGGTTCAACTAAAGGAACACGAGAAGCAGGAATGGGAAATGGAGTGAAATAATCAGTATCATCAAAATAAGAAGGGTCAATGGTCTCATCAAGAGGAGGACCAAGCCTATCAGCTCCTGGGGAAAAGAGGTAAGACTCATGAAAAGTAACACTCGGGCGTATAAAAGTTGCCTTGTAGAAGGGTTGAACAATTTGTACCCTTTGATACCTTGGTGTAGCCAATGAAAGTGTACTTACTGCTTTGGGATCCAACTTCTTACGCAATGCTTTGGGAATAAAAACATATGCGGGATCCAAAAATTGAAGGTGGTCAATAGAAGGCTTCTTGCCAATGAATGCTTCATATGGAGTCATACCTTGAACTGCGATGTAGGCAATCGATTCATGAGATAGGTTCTAGGAGGGCCTCGCCCAATAAGCCTTAGATAACTTAGCTTGTACCAATAAGCAACTGTGATCTCTTGAGGCGTAGATTCTTGTTCTCGGCTCGCCATTTTGTTGAGGAGTGTAGACAAGCTGTAAGTTGTTGAGCTATACCTTCATCGACAAAATCCTCAAATTCATAGATGTAAACTCTCCACCATTGTCGGAACGTAAGGTCTTGAGTTTGTGATCGTAAGTCTCACCATTTCATGTAGTCCTTGAAGAAGTGAAAGGCATCACTCTTGTTTTTCGGGATGTAGGAAAAGACAAAGCGAGAGAAATCATCATGAAGGTCAAAAATATCTACTACCACTAAAGGAGGGTGTAGACAAGGGTCCACAATGTCATGTGCACTATCTCTAAAGGTGACTTGGCCCTTTGTGGAGATTTATTTTGAAAGGCTCTTGATGTCGTTTAGTGAGGACACAAGATTCGCACCAAGGTAGGTGTTCAACCTTTGCAAGGCAAGGGTTCTATATAAAGCTCCCTTAGACATTTGGATTAATTTTTGACTATTAGGATGACCAAGGCGACAATGCCAAAGCATGGTTTGGGTAGGTGTTGGGTTTGGAATAGCAACATTAGCGAATGGGTGGCTCCCACTTGTCGACAATCTATAGAGACCATCATCTAAAGTGCCTGTGCAGTATAGTTTCTATCACTTATGAAAGAGAGAAGACAACTATCGCATAAAGGATCACCGCAGTGTGTTCTTGACAAAGACTTGCGGTGATACTAGATTCTTGCACATTGAAGGAACATGGAGGACTTGATGAAGATGAAGAACGACACGAATCACACTTGAATACAATGAACCAACACCGCTATGGGTAGGTTGTGATCATCTCCGAGGACGGGGATGTCCTGCGGTGAGTAAGACTCAAAAGAGTTTCTGTTGTAACAAATATGTGAAGTAGCTCCACGTCTAAGTACCATGAGGTATTGGAGGGCTTGGAAGAAGCCAAGCACAGTGAGCACTCTGGAGTTGAGGAAGATTGTTTCTTTTCACGTTAGCTCGGTGGGGCCTCCTTGAGGTTCCCCATTCTTCTTCTTCGACAATCCTTTTCCATGTGATTTGGGATTACGCACCAATTACATATAATCCCATCTTCTTGTTACCTCTTGCGGTGTTGAAGAAGATGCCTCTCCATCATGGAAAGTATGTGCGAGGATATGGGGTTTGGAAAGTAGAACCTCGGCCTGCCTCGTCCTCTTCCTCTACCCCTTTGTGAATACATCACCTGCTTGTTGGCTGGAGTGATGATGACGTGCTTGCCTCCTCATAGCAATGCTCCAATAAGTTCGGAAACCGATGTCGGCTCTTCATTTGGATCTTCATGCAGCTTTTCGACATTGCGAATCACGCATTTTGAGTTGTAATGAAAGCCCTATAAGAAGGTGGCAATGAAGATAAGAGAATGACGTAAGCCTCCATCTACGAGATAGGTACGCCATTGAAGATTCCAAATGGGATCGTGCCAATCGAAATGCATTAACATGATGTTCGATGGTGTCGGACTCCTTCATTGAGAGGTTGCGGAAGTTACGTGAAGGCAACAATACTCATTACATCTCGAGATGAATATAATTGAGCAAGGTGAGTCCACATATCCTTGGAGGTCTTTGCGTGTGCGACATGTCTCACCATATGTTGAGAAAGTCCACGACCAATAAATCTTGTGCCTTCTCGTCCTGGCGTCCCGGAAGGTTGAAGTTCACGTTCAAATCGGGCGTGTGGCCTTGGAATTGATCCATCGACGATGCCCCAAAGGTCTCTTTGCCGCAAAGCTCCTCGCATTCTCAATGACCGGATGTCATAATCCCTTCCATTGAATCTATCTTTCTCTTTGAAAATCACCATAATGATAATGCAATGAAGTGTTAGCATTATCATTACCCAATGGGGAATTAGGAGCAGTTTGTTCTTCATTCATTGATCACTCCAGCCATTGTAGGTGATTTAGAGGACTAGGCCTGCCTCCTCATCTTCTCTATGCATGCAGAAACTCTTCTCTTGCATCATAATCGATTCGGATGATGATAGCATGCTCTCAAATCTCTGCGCATTATCAACCTTAGAGAGAATAGACAATTTTGTCCTTAATTCAGATAATTCTCCCTTAAGATCAAAGGATTGGATTCTAAGAGTTGCTAATTGACTATCAATTTCTTGAAATCTAAGAGTTTCTATGCTATTTTGTCTTGCAGACTAGAAGATAAAGGAGTACTAATACCCGATTCAAATTTGGGATATGTTGGAGCTAATTCTAATGCCTTGACGTGAATTGGACTAAAACTTCTAGCAAATCACGTCTAGCTAGCTTGATAAACTTCCCTTGATCCGGTTTAGAAATTAAAATAGATGCAATGAAGTTTGCTATACAAGAGGAGGTTTCTTCTATCTCTCCTCTATAGCTTGTTGTCTTCTATTGCTTCTATGTGTTGGCTCTAATTTGTTCTTGTTGTCTTGGGACTACTTCTCTTCTTAACTCTATGCCTTCTCCTTCTAAGGGAACACAAATCCATGGAGGAAGAACAAAGAATTAGTGCATAAAAGCATTGTTAGAAGAGAAATGTTAGCATAAAAGAATGCATGCAAAGATAGCAATTCTAGGATAAACACAATCCATCTAGGCAAATGCTAGATTAGAAAGTGTCTCCTAGATAAGCTACTTAGATGCATGAGGATGCACAAGCAAACAAAGAGCAAGTGTGCTCGATACCATGATGAGAATCATACACAAGCTCTAGCAATATGTGTTGCATTACATTCATAATAGAAAGTACATGCCTTTATGTAGGCAAGGTAGTTGTAACCAATAAGTGGTTGTAACAACTAACCAATTAAATAACTACTAAAGAAACTACCTAGAGCCCTAAGGACTAAATTAATTATTAAGTCCTGGGTGCCTAGTGAAATTGCCCTAATAGTGGCTATTTTATCAATTTCATGGCAACCATTCACAAGGAGCAACTCGTTTAGGCACTTGCAGTGAGCAAGTCCTCCACCAAACTTTCAAATGCGCGACTTCCTCTCTACAGACAGCACGTTGGCTCACGGCAAAATTCCTCTGTAATGGCAAAGGACTCGTGAGTATGGGCGCAAGGCGTGATACTTTACTTTGTGAAATCCTCCTCCTCTTATAGGAGGCCTTCCACAACCTCCCTTAGGTGACCCCTCAGTCACCTTTTCCAATATTCTATTATTTCCTACACTTGACATTTAATGCAGCACCTAATCTATGCGATCCTTGGTAAATTCTATTCTAGTAACTTCACCTAAGATCATCCTTAAAGGATGTCAGCCTACACCACTTATCCTTCCTATTTTCCTGCTCAACATTTATGGTCTTTGACCATTCCTAGTCATCATCCGGCTGGGGTGGCGACGTGTTCCTTGTGGATTGGCTCCCTCGCCCTCCTTTTGCTCTGTCCCTTCCCGGATCACATCGTCTTCCTAATGTGTGGGGCAAGTATAGTGCCCTTCCTTCAATCTCGGTGGCGCCCAATTCTGTCACTCGGCAATCGCGCCCCCCTCCGCACTCGGCGCCTTTTCCAGCCTCCGCCGCTTTGGTCGCCTTCATCGACACCTACCGCGGTGAGTACGGACTACGGGTAGGTGACTACCTACCGGTAGTCGCCCCTTTCTCCTTCCTTCTCTGCATCAGTGAGGGCTTTCCGGGTCAAGATTTCCATTGCTCTTTGCCTGATGTTTGATTTGTCCATATCTACCATAGAGCATCTTCAAAGAGTCTTCATCCCCATTCGCCGCACCATGCGGATCTCCTCACTAATCCTTTGGACCTTTTTCGTGCTGGGCTCCTCTCCTGGCTCAGGCCCTTCCCTTGCTCGTGGGGTGAGGGAATTCCTTACCCCTCCCCCTTCCTCGGCGGATCTAATCCCGCCCTTAATCTCTTCTGGTGGGGTTGTCTCCCCCACCACCTCAGCGGCTCCTCCGAGGGGCATACTACCGGACCCCCCGGCTCCTTCATCCTCAGCCAGGCCTCCGCGGCCCGACTCCCCAGAGGCCGCGCTCCCGCTGCTCCACTCCCGGTGGTCGACTACGTGCACAGCTACCGTAGACACCCCCCTGACCCGCCGCTTCCCCCTCCTTCTCGCCTCCTTCTGCCATCTCCTCCTTGGCGTCGGCTCTCCCGTCTCCTCCTCGGACTCCTCGGAGTCCATGTCGCTCATGGCCTCATCAAAGTCGGGCCTCTGCACTTGCGCTCCTTCTGTCATCATCATGAGGACCTAATGTCCTCCTCTTGAAGTAACTTCATTGTTGGCCTTCAAAATCTGTTGGAGATGAGCCCCAAGCTATGATATTGCATTTGGAGATCATCAATCTCAGTGGGCCACTCTCCATCTTCACCTACCCCTTGTAGGCATCTCTTGCGGGTTAATTCTCCCACCTTGACATGGAGGTCACATTCTCCTCCTTGTTTCCCTCATTGGTTGGCTAATTTGCTGAAGGGCATAGTGCCCAAATCTCTTCCTCACCACCATCCATGCACCACCTTCTTGTGGTGCTCCTCCTCTGGAACCTCCTCCGCTCCGGTCCTTGTTGCAAGCCCTTCCTTTCTTGCCAATCTTCTCGCGCTCCAATTCCTGATTCTTGGTCTTGTGTCTCCTCCGGCCTTCTCCTTCAAATTATCGGGTCCTCCAATTCTTCTTCCATGTCCGGATCTTGATGGCTTGGGTAGCCATCACTGCTCCTCCATTTGTTGGATCGCACCTTCTCCTTCCTAGAGCCTCGTTTTGCCCTTCGTTCTTGCTCTAATTGGGCAAAATGCTCCTCATATACACTCCAGAGTCCCTTTGGGGTTGTTCGGATGGCTCTTTCTCTGTTTGACAACCTTCCCTCCGGGACCTTCTCCGCTCTTGTTGATCACAAGATCGCTGGAGCTTCTCCTGACCTTCTCCGCTTGCCTTCTCGTCGGACTCCATGGCCTCCATGCCATTTGGTCCTGCTCCTCGGCATCAGGCTTTGACACTTCCTCTTGCATGCCCAAGGAGGCTGCTAGTTAGCCCCTTCAATCCACATGGTGAGTGCTTCCAAGCACTCGGCAACTCAGGGCCCAAATTCCACCCCTGGGCCTCTTCTGGAAATCTCCAGCTCCTACTCCAGGGCCATCACGCGGCGGCGTGGGTCCCCTCACCGTCGCTCCATCCGCTCTCCCAGCGCGGGTCGATGGAAGAACTGGAAGGCATGGCCGACCTTCCGGTGCTGATCGAGGAGAAGCGCGACAAGCTTCTGACGAGCCTGGAGGGCGCTGAGCGGGAGCGGCGCACTGCGGCAGACGAATTGGCGCAGGCCGACAGCGGGTTGCGGGCCGCTCAGCAGGCGTTGCGGCTCGCGCAAGGTCAAGTCGGCGAGGCGCGCGAAGGCAAGGCACGCATCGAGGCAAAGCTGGAAAGCGCGCGGGCCCGCCGCCAGGAGGAGGCTCGGAAAATCCGCGAGGTGTTTGAGGTCGCGCCGGAGGATTGTCTCGCTCTCGCCGAGCTGAAGCCGGGCTCGCAGCTGCCGCATTTGGCAGACGCCGACAAGCAATTGACGCGGCTTAAGGGTGACCGGGAGCGTCTCGGCGGCGTCAATCTGCAAGCCGATGAGGAACTCACCGTGCTCCAGGCGCAGCACGATACGATGGAAGCCGAGCGCGCTGACGTTGAAGACGCCATTGCCNTAGGTGGTCACCTACCGTGGTAGGGTGACCCCCTGAGGTGGGCTGTCCCCTCCTTACTCGCGCCATCTTCCTCCTTGGCGTCAGCGGCCTCTCCTTGCCTCAGGTTCTTGATTCCTCGAGTCCATGTCCTCGGGCCTCATCAAAGTCCGGGCCTCCGGTTGCACTTGTTGCAACTCCTTCCTGTCATCATCATGAGGACCCTATTGTCCTCCTCTTGGCCAACCGTAACACCTCATTGTTGGCCTTCAAAATCCTATTATGGAGGTGAGCCCCTAAGCTGTGATTTGGAGATCATCAATCTCCGTGGGCCACTCTCCATCCTCACACCTACCCTTGTAGGCGTCCCTTGCGGTCAATTCTCCCACCGACATGGAGGTCATTCTCCTCCCTTGCTTCCTTTGGTTGGCTAATTTTGCTTGAAGGGCATAATGCGCCCAAAATCTCCTCTTCCTCACCACCGGCATCCATGCACCACCTTCTTGTGGTGCTCTCCTCTGGAACCTCCTTTGTTCCAGCTCGGCCACTTGCTTGGCAAGTCTCTCCTTCTCCACTTGCTCACTTCCCTCGCGCTCTAGCTCTTGTTATCTTGAGCCTTTAGCTCAGCTTCTCTTCAAAATTGAGCGGGTCCTTAGTTCCTCTTCCATGTCCGGATCTTGATGGCTTGGTAGCCATCACTGCTCTTGTCCATCCATTTGTTGGATAACCTTCTCCTTCCTAGAGCCTCTTTTGCCCTTTCTCTTGCTCTGCGGGCAAAATGCTCTTCCATATACGCCTCCAGTCCCGTTGGGTTGTTGCCGAATGGCTCTCTCCTCGATGTGACAACCTCCCTCTAGGACCTTCTCGCTCTCCGTTGGTCCACGAGATCAGAGCTTCTCCACCTTCTCCAGCTTTGCCTTCGTCGGACTCCATGGCTCCAATTGCCATTTGGTCCAGCTCTCCTCTCGTCATTTCTTGGGCCTTGACTTCCTCGACTTGCCCTGAGGCTGGCTCCTAGCCCCTTCAAAATCCACATGGTGAGTGTCTCACAAGCACTCGGCAATTCTCTCTAGGGTCCTAATTCCACCCTGTTGGCCTTCTTGCTGGAAATTTCCAGCTCCCTTGCGCTCTCGGACCATCAGCGGCGGTGGGGTCCTCTGTCGCCCATCGCCCTTCCTCCGGCGGGTGGTGGCCTAGGCGCCGCCCGCCTCGGCTCTTCTCCTTCCCTTCCTACCATGGTGCACCTACGGCGTGGGGTGCTTCCTGCGGTGGCCTACCAGTGGTGGTGCCGCAGTGGTCGCCCACCCTTGGGTGGGCTGCCTCCCCTCAGGGTGAGGCTGCAGTGCCTCTCTCTAGGCACAAATGAGATGGTGGGGACTCCCCACCCTTGGGGCTGTCACCTCTCCGTAGTCCTCCTCTCATAGACTACCATTCGGCCTTCCTCGGCGGTTCACATTCCTCTCCTCCTTGCTCTTGTGGGGAAAAGCTTTCCCACTTGCAACCTTGTTGCCTCTACATCCTCCCTTGCTCCTAGCATGCTTGTGGAGGTCGACCTCCCCTTCCTCAATGCAAAGGCAAAGGCCTTTCCAAGCTTGGTGGAGATGAATTATCTCAGAAGGATGCCAAGCATCTTCCAACTCCTTGCTTGTGAGAAGTCCCTCCGTTTCCACAAATGCACCAAATAGGTGCTAAGGTAGCGAGGCCTTGGCCCTTCCTCATCCACAATTTGGCTTGAGGAGCTTCTCCTGGTGGATGTAGGCCTCATACATGATGGTGCCCCAATCTGGCTTGGCTCCCATTGAAATCTTCCACAAAAACTGGAGGAAGTTGGTGCTGAAATAAGAAGTTCTTTGGTAATTCACCAACCCCAGCACAATCTTACAAGAGCCTCCACTTGACTCCTTGATGCTCATTTTCCAGCCATTCTTGGCATGGGCCTTCACTCCTCCGTCCATCATGTCGAGGATCTCTGCGGAATTTGGAGAGGGCCGTCCTCTTCCTCCATTCGTCCTCTCGAGAGAGCAATTCGAGCTCTCCTCCTCCGGTCTCCCATACACACACAGCTCCTTACGGTCCGGCGAGGATCCGTTCGAGCATTCCTTTAATGTCGGCAAGGCTGCCTCGATTGATGGAGATTGATGAAGCACTCCTCAATCAACTCCAAATTGGTGTAGGCCCATTGGCGTATACACCCATCCCAATTGGATGTTATCCTCCTCGCCCATTCTTGAAATCAACCAAATCGCGGGGTTGCGCAAAACAAGTGAATTGGGGCATCTCGACTTCCTCACAGCGGTGCCTCTTCTTTCTTTCCTTTCACCTCGCGAGGAGCCCTTGAGGTTCCTTCCCTTGCCTTTCTGCTCGAGGCATGGTGCCTTGGCTCCTCCAAGTGCTTCAAAGAGGAATTACTTCCCAGCTGGGCTTCAAAATTCCACACCTCTCACCTCTTCCTTGTTGGCCCGCTCTCCTGCAGGCCACGTTAGCCACAGTTTGAGTCCCCATGCTAATTTCCTCTCGCGACTTCTTCTTCGAGCGCCACCAGCGGCTCAGCGCCTCACGCCTCAATTCCACCGCACTTGATCGCGCCGACTTTGCTCGGCCTCCTTCTCAGATCCGGGGTGCGTGAGCTTTCCTTCCGCTCGTGGCTCTTTCCTTCCTTCGGCGGTCGCTCTCTCGCTTGGTCCTCCTTCCCGATTGCGCGCGATCTTGCGTCACTCTCAGCTGGCTCGCGGTGATGGCAGCACCTTTTCCTTCCTCTCTTCCCTCCTCTTCTCCAACTTCAACTCGGCCGGCTCTTGCGGCGTCTCGAGAGGCGCTGCAAAGCGCACTTTGCCCTCTTTGGATGCACCACGGAGGCACAACCCTAGATTGGTTCATCATTCCAAAATCCTAATCCTATCGCCTATTTTCTATTCTAGCCTACCCTAATTAATCTATATTTATATTCCCTATTGGTGAGCATATATAGTGGATATTCTTCCTTATTCTAATTTCCTTTCGAGATTTTATCGACCCCTCTGGTAGTATGCTCTTCTTTCGACCCTACGGGTGGGTGGCGACCCTACTGATGATACGACCACGCTCTTGGACGCCATTCTACCTCGCTTAGGGGTCGTTTTGACCCGTTCTTTTTCCTGGGATATCCTCTTCAACTTCCTAACAATATCGTACAACTCCAGCTTCAAGGTTCTCAGAAAATTTCCTGGCATGCTCTTCTTCAATCGTTTTTAGCCAAAAAAAAATCAAACTTGCTTGTCTTCTGGCTCTTTTGGACTGGTTGCCCAAACTTTTGCGTTCCACACTGCTCTATATCTCGCTTGTCAAATTGGGATGAACTCTTCTCAGGAACCCCATATAATGACTTGTACTTATTGGATGTCAAGACTTCTTACTTGAGTCACTCTGTCCATACCACCACAGAGTCTCACCTTATACCAACCCAACTTTTGTACTGCCTTGGTCATGTCAATTTCAACGTTTGTCCCTCCTCAAGCGCAATGAGGTATTCGAGAGATCCTTTAACTTTGACACCCATGCTTTCTGATGCATCAAACCAGCAAGGCCGTCTCCACGACCCTTTAGAGACAAAGATTTGTCTAGAGCCCTAGTATTCTTCATACCATCGGACCAATGTCTCGCTTCTTTTGGAGGTGCCTTATACTTTATAACCTTCATAGATGAATGGAGTCGATATTGTTCATCTACATTTTGCATCATAAGAGTCATGCCCTCTCCACATTTCAAGTCACAATGGCTCAAAGACATCTGGTGCTCGGATCCGACATATTGAGCGATAGAGAGTACCGCCATGCTTTCAAGGACTTTTGAGGAAGGCATACACACCGATTGACAATACCCTACACCCCCGCAGAATGCTTTTGCTAAGAGAAAGAATCGAACTCTTGAGGCAACCTTGTCTAGTCTATCATTTGAGTTTAACTTTTGTGGTTATTGAGGCTCTCACGGTGCAAATTATATACGAATCGACTTCCTACCAAGGAACTTGGCTTGGTAACCCCTATGAGAGGTGGAATGGTAGAAGCCTCGAATCACTCATTACAATTTTGGAGCCCGGCATATGCTTTGGTCCTTCCTCTGCATAAGCTCGACCCGGTTAGAAGTATATTTGTTGGCTATTCGAGATGATGTTAAAGGATACAAGTTGTTTGACCACACACCGATTATCCTTTGCTTGAAGTGTTGTATTTCATGAAGATGCTCTTCTCCGCCACCATGTCTTGCTCTTATGGATGCTCCTTTGACTGCTCCCTCTATTCATGGCATTGATGACTCTGGTGATGTTTTTGAGAATACTGATCTTTTTGTCTTCAGACATTTATGAGCCAGATTCTTCAGGTTCCTCTTCATCGGCTTCGGGGGCAGCACATCACCATTATGAATTTTACCTGCATCCATTCCGTCACCATTGCAGCCACACTCAATTCCATCACCTGTCAAGGACCATCCATTACCTTCAGATGAGTTTTCTCCACTCACCTCTGATGCAGTTATTCTTGATTCTGGTTCTGCAGGACCCGATGAACGAACACCACATCACTGTCACCTCTTGATCCTCGGTCACGGTCCAACCGACCTTGACCCGGGAACAACTCGCTTTGATTACAAGCTCTTCTAGACTTAGACGTCCTATGAGTGACAAAACCTCCCTTTGTCGCTGGTTTAACTACTAGAAGGAGACCACATCAAGCTGTTTTCAGCGTAGCATCCTCTCTAGGAGAACCTGCCACATATCTAGAAGCCGTCATGAAGTAGAACACTGGAAGCTTGCCATAGAATTTGAGTACAACTCCCTTATAGCCAACCAAACTTGGTCTTTGGTTGATTTACCACCTGGTAGGAAGCCTGTTTCGTGTAAATGGGTTTTCAAGAAGAAGTTGAACACAGATGGCACAATAGCACAAGGCTCGTTTAGTAGCTAGGGATACATTCAGGTTGAAGGCCTGGACTATAATGAGACGTTTGCCCCAGCTGTCAAAGCCATATTTGTAAGAATACTTCTGGCACTTGCAGCGCAATATGGACTCCTAGTGAAGGATGTGTGGCAGCCCATGATGGTGGAAAGAGGAGAGGAGAGGAGGAAGCAAATGTATCTCACATTGAGATGAGGCTTGGGGATATTTATACCCTCGGTGGCTCCTAGGAAGCTCCACAAGAAGCCCCTAGGAAGCAGTAGAAGCTTCCTAGTTATTAGCTTCAACTAAACTAATGACACCTAACTTAGACTAAGTGTATTAGTCTAAGTACATTGGGCTTTAATACCCTTACAACCTCCCACTTAAAGGCCAATTTACCTTCGTGAAGAATGGACTACCTCATGCCCATCGTGTCAGCTTGTGCAAATTGCTCGTAGAGTCCCTTGGTAAGAATATCTGCGGGGTTGGTGGTGTGAACCTTGACAAGTTGTACCCTCTTGTCATCCAACACCTCTCGAATGAAGTGATACTTCACATCCACATGTTTAGTCTTCGCATGAAACATCGGATTCTTTGCCAATTGGATAGCACTGCTATCACAATGCAACACCGGACTCAACCTTGATCCCCAAGTCTCCCACTAAACGAGCAAGCCATATGGCTTCCTTGCAAGCCTCAGTTGCTGCAACATACTCGGCCTCTGTGGTAGATAGCGTAATGCACGGCTGCAAACGAGATCGCCATGAGGCTGCCCCTCCAGTGCACATGAAGACATAACCTGATGTGGACCTCCTTTTGTCCATATCCCCTGCATAATCAGCATCTGTGTACCCAACCACACATGCATCTTCACTACCAAAACATATGCACAAAGCTTTTGTACCATTCAGATACCTCATAACTCCTTTTCGCCTCCCAATGCTTCTTGCGGTTTGACATAAACACACTAACCACTCCCACGCAAAGGCAATGTCGGGCGTGTAGCAATCATTGCATACATCAAACTCCCTACGGTGAGTATGGGACCTTCTCCATTTCGCTTTGTCCTCCTCGAGCTTGGGCAATCCTGAAAGTTTCACATATGGAGGCAATGGAGTACCCAATGGCTTCCCTTCTCCATGTTGAAGCGTTGAAGCACTCGTTAATGTATTCCGTCGAGACAAATAAAGCGGCTTATGTCATTCGGCGAATACGCATGCCAAGTATATGGCTCGCCTCTCCCAAGTCTGTCATTTCAAAGTGAGCATTCAACTTTGACTTCAATAGAAATCTCATCGATCTTTTAGCAATTAGCATATCATCCACATAGAGGATCAAAATGAGCAAGCTTTGATCCTTAGCTTGCTATAGAGGCAATGATCCTCATCGCTTTGTAGCCTTGAGAAAGCATAAATGAGTGGAACTTGTGATACCACTCTCTGGGTGCTGTTTCAAACCATAAAGGCTCTTCCTCACACACGATTCTCTTTGCCCTTCTCAACAAAACCTTGTTCTTTGCATGTAGACTCTTGAAGGTCACCATGCAAGAATGCCGTCTTGACATCCATCATAAGTTCCATATCATTCACGGCAACCAAAGCAAGAACACATCGCAAAGTTGTCATTTTGACTACTGGTGAGAAAATCTCATCAAAGTCAATGCCTTGCTGTTGCTTGAAACCCTTAGCAACCAATCGTGCCTTGTACTTTGGTTTGCCATCATAACCTTCATCTTGTACACCCATTTGCACGGTAGGGCCTTCTTATCCCTAGGCAACCGAACCAACTCCCAAGTTTGGTTCTTATGCAGCGAATTCATTTATGCATGGCCTTCTCCCACTTCTGTTTGTTACTCATTGACATGGCCTCTTTGTAAGAAGAGGGTTCCCCACAATCTGTCAGCATGACATAATCCAGAGATGGATCATACCTGTCAGGAGGTCGTGTAATCCCGCCTTGACCACAGGCACCTCTATAGGAGCTTGTTCGACTCTTGGTTCATCTACGGGTGGAGGAATGTGCTCCTGCACATTACCACGGTTATCAACCATGATGATCATGTCCATCTTCTTGGAAGATCACCCTTCGCACCTCCACAATTGGAGTAGGCTTCCTGCATCTTGTTCTCATTGAAGAACACGTCGTTAGTACGAACAACCTTTCTAGCTCGGATCCCACAAAGCGGTATCCCATCTCACGGAATCACCATAGCCAAGAAAAATACATTTCTTGGACTTAGGTGCCAACTTGTCCCGAAACTCTTTTGGAACATGGCGGTATGCCTCACATAAACACTCGCAGATGCTTGTAGGATGGTTTCTTCTCGGAACAGCTCATCAACTTTATTATTAGGAGATCATTAATAAGATGAATGCGATGAACGCTTACCCAAAACCCATTAGGCAATCGAGTTTGACAACAAACTACGCATCCTCTCACGAATGGTTCATTCATCCGCTCGGCCACACCATTTTGTGGAGGAGATATCTGGTGATCAATTCTCTTTTGATTCCTTGGAATCACGAATGACTGAAGCTTTCCATACTCTCCACCATTATCGTCCTTAGACACTTCAATCGTGGTGATTCTCTACAAGGGTGACAAATTTCAAACACCGTCGAACTTCATCCTTTTTCCTCAAAGGATAAACCCACACCTTGCGTGAGAAAATCATCTATGAAAGTGACAAAATAGGAGGCACCGCCTAATGATGCAGATGAGGCATAGGTCCACATACATCACGTGAACCAACTCAAGAGGTTTACTTCTACTTTACCTCTTGTTCGATGTGATGATTTTGTCATTTCCCATATAAGCAGTGCTCACACATCGAGAGATCGGAGAAGTTAAGAACAGGATATAACGAGCGAGATAAAACCTTCATTCCCTTGAGACATATGTCCTAACGCAATGCCACAAGGAAACATTTGGTGCTGTTACAGATCACATGATCTTTGAGTGTTTACAAGTGAGTACAAAGTGCCACACTTGATCCACGAGCTAACACAAGAGAACCTTTGGAGATCTTCCAAGAGTGATCCCCAAAACCGGTGGTAACCATCATCCAAGCATCTGCGCTAATCATGCTTTTGTCAACTTGAACATGCCTAACGTCCTTCATGAATGAAGATCCGTTGTCAAACTTGAGTTGCACATCACCGCCGCGATCGGCATGTAGTTATTTCAAGCCTAACGCATCCTTTCCTTGTAGCATCATCGTGCTAAACCACTCTCTATGAGGAGTAACATGGAAAGATGCACGAGTCAATTATCCAATTTAATAAATGACTATCCACGGCTGTTAATTGTGCAGCATTCAAGTAAGAAGAGATAAGGACATCTCCGTCCTCAACAGAATTTAACTCTTCCAACCTGACATTCGAAGTCGCCTTCTTGTCGTCCTGCTTCTTCTCTTTTCCTTGGTCCTTTTTGAACTTCTCGCACTCTCTTTTGAAGTGACCCCTTTTGTGACAATAGTGACACTCCACATTCTTGTTACGACTACGAGATTTGCTACGAGAAAAGCTTCTATCCGGTTGCTTCCCCTTCGCAGTGGACCTCCCTCTCACTATGAGGGCACTGGAACCTTTGGAAGGTTCCATATTTTTCCTGTTCACCTCCTCAGTTAACAGGCTACCTTCTACATTTACAATGGTAAGACCACTAGCGAGGCGAGTACTCGGGAGGCTGCGAAGGTGTCCCAACTCTCGTAATGTGACCAGCGAAACATAGCTCTCACGGAATCAGAATGTGATACCTTGAGATGAGAGTGGCTGAAAATGGTATTGAAATCATTCGGATGATCGGACATCCTCGTCCCTTCCTTCATCTTCAAGTCCACCAATTTGTTCAACCAATACACCGAAGCCGCACTTTGCTTCTCATCTGAGTCCACACACGCCACAGTAACTTGTGGTCTTATCTTTCACATTGAAGTACAACTTTTGACAATGTTAGCATGATAGTAGATCTAGCAAGCTCATCCAGTCCGCCACTCATCCCGTCATACTATCGGTTTGGCCTAACAACTTTATGGGCTTGATCGCTTTTTCTAGAACATTATACACTTGTTCTTTCGAGCGGAAGTTAGTACCATCTAACTTCTCGATATTGAACATGACGTTTTCGATGATGAAGACATCATGACTCAAAAATCGACTCGCCTTGTCGGAAAAGTCAAAAAAAAAAAATCACGTGCGGCCGTGTATTGCGTTGCTGTTTACGAGTATTCCGCGAATATTTGAATTTTCACCACCGCGGCACCGCGGTGTTGGTGCGGGTTCTTGGCGCCCGCGCCTCGCCCCAGCGCTCTCGCCCCGCGCGCTCGCCCGGCCTCGCCCCGCGCCCGCGCCTCGCCCGCTCGCGGCCTCGCCCCGCGCCACGCGCCACGGCCTCGCCCCGGCCTCGCCCCGCGCCCGCCTCGCGCCCGCGGCCTCGCCGCGCCGCGCCGCGCCGCGCCTCGCGGCCTCGCCGCGCCGCGCCTCGCCCGCTCGCCCCGCGCCGCGCCCGCGCGCTCGCCCGGCCCGCGCCGCGCCGCGCCTCGCGGCGCGCGCGGCCCGCGCCGCCCGGCCCGGCGCGGCCTCGCCGCTTCGCGGCCTTGCCGCGTTCGCGGCCTCGCCCGCTCGCCCGCTCGCGGCCTCGCCCCGCGCCTCGCCGCGATATGGATCACACCGCAATTCTGCCACCCTGCGGCGAATCACAACACCGGACCAAAGCTCGATACCGGTTGAAGGATCGTGTGGCGGCCATGATGGTGGAAAGAGGAGAGGAGGAAAATGTATCTCTCACATTGAGATGAGGCTTGGGGTATTTATACCCTCAATGGGGCTCCTAGGAAGCTCCACAAGAAGCCCCTAGGAAGCAGTAGAAGCTTCCTAGTTATTAGCTTACTAAACTAATGACACCTAACTTAGACTAAGCGTATTAGTCTAAGTACATTGGGCTTTAATACCCTTACACCTAGTTCATCAGCTAGATGTAAAGACGGCATTCCTCAATGGATCTTTAGAGGAGGAGATTTATAGGAGCCAACCAGAAGGATATGTGATGGATGTCGGGAAGGTTTGCAAGTTACTTAAGACTTTATATGGTCTTAAGCAATGTTCCCGTGCTTGGAACGAAACCTTCCATGCCTTGCTTATAGAACTTGGTTTCACATGTTTAGCAGCTGACACCAGTGTCTATATTTTATGGGATGGAGACGATTTCATAGTACTTATTGTTTATGTGGATGATAACTTCTTGTTTTGCACTTCAGCAGTGCTGATGGATAAAACCAAGAAAGTGCTTTTGGCTCGCTTTGAAATGACAGATCTAGGCCAACTTACTTTCTCGTTGGGCATTTAGTTTCATTTCCAGGATTCAGGGCGGACGATTGACATACACCAAGAACACTTCGTGGAGCAACTTCTCAAGAGGTTCAACATGGAGGACTGTCGTCCAGTATCTACACCCATGTCCACTGGAGAGAAGCTATCTAAAGAACAGTGCCCAATGACTGATGATGAGAAAGAGTTGATGTCCAAGGAGCCTTACAGGCAGGCAGTTGGTTGCCTCATCTACCTTGCTGCATGGACCAGGCTCGATATTTCACGACTCACAGTTTTTGGAGAATCCAGGTGAGGCCTGGCAGTCATAAAGCGCATCTTTAGGTATCCGAAGGAACTAGATATGGTTTGAGATATCAACGACAAGCAGGAGGCTTGCAGCTCACTTCTTACTGTGATGCCGACCTGGCTGGTGACCCAGACAGTCGACGTAGTATAGCTGCTTATTGCAATCTTCTTGGAGGGACAGTGATTTCCTGGAGTAGCAAGAAACTAACTACCATCTGCCTTTCTTCTACTGAGGCCGAGTATGGAGCGTTGTCTCAGGCAGCAAGGGAGATCATCTGGATAAGATCATTTCTAAGAGGGTTGCAACAGCTCAGTTCTGGAGCAACCAGGCTATGGTGTGACAACCAGTCAGCCATAGCACTGTCAAGGAACCCTGTCTTCCATGCCAGAAGCAAGCACATAGAGATAACTCACCATTTCATAAGACAAGCAGCAGATGGAGAAGTGGTTCATTACATTCCTACGGTAGAACATTGCTAATTTATTGTGAAGGCCCTCGCCAAGCCATTACATCATAAGCACCGCAGACTTGCTTTTGGTGCACTACAACTATGAAAGGAAGCTCACTAAACCCCTAGTCCAGCATACTCTTCCCTCTTGAGTAATCTAGGTCATGCATTCTTTGCTTGGTGATCAAGAAGGTTCGCTATCTTCTTAGTTTCCTAGGATAGGGCGCGTATGCATTTAGAATAGATTAGCATAAGAATGGCGAAGCCATGGGAGATGAGTGGATGAAGCATCACTTACATACAAGCGTTATGCGCCCGCTTATTGTCCTCATCGTCGGTATTTTGTCATACTCTTCACCTTTTGAAGGAGCGAGTTGTGCTTGGACCGATGTAGTTCGCACGAATCCGGTTCCTTTCCTCCATAGCTTCGTGGCTGTCCTTAGTAATCTTGTCGGTAGTAGTAGTCAAGTTCTCCTTCGTCGAAATGCCGTCTTTATCATCTCCTTGTACTCTTCCTTTGTGATTCTCATCTTCTTGTCGTGAGTCTCGGGAAAGGCCACATAAGGAGGCATATGCCACACCTACCACAGTAGAGCGTAGAGGTATCATGGTTTGCAACCTCTTGGCAGCCTTATCCATCTGATTGTTCTTCTTACATTTTCTTTGGCATCAATGTCCGCGGGATGCTCGCAAGTTACCATGTGGAGAATCCACTACCTTGGAGAGAATGCGGCACCGCCTTCCACGGTGACACTCCATGCCACGCGCAGTGGAGTCATGAGCACACAACAATGAGAGCAGGAGGCGCAAGAGGCCTATCCGGACTCTGACAAATGAAGATGACAAACTAGGCGCAAGTAAGGGCTGGTCTGCGTAGAGATAGAGATTGTCCATTTGCGTGATGATATAGAAAGGAGTGGCGGGAGTGGAGTGTAAGAGGGACTGGGCGTAAAGGTTCATGTGCAATGATGCTTGAGTGAGAAGCCCGTGTTACCATCTTGGCGTGATGCCTTGATGTTCCTCGTGTTTCCTTAATTAAATATCTAAACATTACGTCTAAGAGGGAGTAAAGGAAACCCCAATACTTTTCTACCTTAAGTTCACTTAGGGTTACAATTATATAGACTTATGTTCAGTTATTTGTTACGCTGCTACACACTCTTATGTATATGTGCTCTAGTGTGAGATAACCGTTGTTCTGTTTCCTTCCTACCGCATGCTTGCCTTCTTCCCTTTCCTTGCACCGAGATCTTCAGATCGTTTTACTCGAGGCGGGCCACTACATCGACCTCTTGCATGGTGCTGCCAAGGGAAGTCAGCCGGGCACGTAAGTGCCGGAATTTGCTGATAAATGTGGTGACAGGTTCTCCTTCTTTCAACTTGAGATTGTAGAACTCTTGTCGAGCAGCACACAGGGTCATCATATTTTGAACCTTGTATGTCTCGATGAGTTGATCCAGATCTCATGTGCATTGCTAAGAAACTCCACTTCAGGGACGAGATCAGCATCAAGTCTAGCAATGAGCAAGGTGGCGGCAATCTTAAGTTGATCCCATCGGCCTTTTGTGCAACTCACTACAACACCAGTGGTGGGGTTCGTGGTGTACCGAGGATCGAGCAAGGCCCCACCAACAACTTCCCAAACTCCTCTTGCAACTAGGTAGATTTCATCCTAACTCTCCAAATGTCAAATTTTGTTCCATTGAATTGATCACGCTCCTTTAACTCGAGGTGAATGCGGTGGAGCCGGAGGAGACGGTAGGGAGGTTTGTGTGGTGATGGCATAGTGGAAGATGAAGTTGAGGCTGCCATGATGGGCTATTACGAAGGGGAGACCATGCAAGTGCACAAGAGAAAAAGCAAGTCGTGTGGTAAGCATGTGAAAAACTAACCTAATGTGAACTCTAGTTATGGTTTTTTCAATTAGGGTTAAACATCATGTGGCAAGGAAACTAATAAGCACCCATCAGCGAAGCTAGAATGCATGTAACACAAGGCACCCTTTGAATTTTGAGTAGCAACACGGATTGCAACAAGTGCGGAATGGAGCATAGGGGGCGCGCAGACCTAACCGCCGCCCTCCATCCACAGAGAAGAATCATGGAACAGCGTCGTAAGAAGAGCATGCCCGTGGTGCCCCAAGCTCTGTGTGGTTGAAGAGGTAAGATCCATGGAGCGCAACTCATGTCAGTTGAATTCCCGATCAATGTCGAAGCTGCATGTAATGTCTGGCAGCCTTATCCATCTGCAGTTGTTCTTCTTCTTTGGCATCAATGTCCGCTATGGGATGCTGAGTTACCATGTGGAGAATCCACTACCTTGGAGAGAATGCGGTGGCGCACCGCCTTCCACGGTCAGACACTCCATGCCACGCAGTGGAGTCATGAGCACACAACAATGAGAGCGAGCCGAGGCCTATCCGGACTCTACAGCAAATGAAGATGACAAACTAGGCGCAAGTAAGAGTGGTCTAGAGATAGAGATTGTCCATTTGCGCCGGTGATATAGAAAGGAGGCGGGAGTGGAGTGTAAGAGGGCACAGGGCGTAAAGGTTCATGTGCAATGATGCTTGAGTGAGAAGTGTGGTAATCTTGGCGTGATGCCTTGATGTTCCTCGTGTTTCCTTAATTAAATATCTAAACATTACGTCTAAGAGGGAGTAAAGAAACCCCAATACTTTTCTACCTTAAGTTCACTTAGGGTTACAATTATATAGACTTATGTTTAGTTATTTATTCATATTACACACTCTTATGTATATGTGCTCTAGTGTGAGATAACCGTTCTGTTTCCTTCCTACGCATGCTTGCCTTCTTCCCTTTCCTTGCCATGCGAGATCTTGATCGTTTTACTCGAGGCGGGCCACTGCATCGACCTCTTGCATGGTGCTGCCAAGGGAAGTCAGCTGGGCGCGTAAGTGCCAGAATTTGCTGATAAATGTGGTGACAGGTTCTCCTTCTTTCAACTTGAGATTGTAGAACTCTTGTCGAGCAGTACACAGGGTCATCATATTCTGAACCTTGTATGTCTCGATGAGTTGACTCCAGATCTCATGTGCATTGTTAAGAAACTCCACTTCAGGGACGAGATCAGCATCAAGTCTAGCAATGAGCAAGGTGACGGCAATACTGTTAAGTTGATCCCATCAGGCCTTTTGTGCAACTGTCACTACAACACCAGCAGTGGTGGGGTTCATGGTGTACCGAGGATCGAGCAAGGCCCCAACTTCCCAAACTCCTCTTGAGTAGATTTCATCCTAACTCTCCAAATGTCAAATTTTGTTCCATTGAATTGATCACGCTCCTTTAACTCGAGGTGAATGCGGGGTGGAGCCGGAGGAGACAGGTAGGGAGGTTTGTGTGGTGATGGCATAGTGGAAGATGAAGTTGAGGCTGCCATGATGGCTGTTAGATGAGGAGACCATGCAAGTGCACAAGAGAAAAGCAAGCAAGTCGTGTGGTAAGCATGTGAAAAACTAACCTAATGTGAACTCTAGTTATGGTTTTTCGAATTAGGGTTAAACTGTCATGTGGCAAGGAAACTAATAACTGCCCAGCCAATCAGCAGAAAGCTAGAATGCATGTAACTGCCACACAAGGCACCCTTTGAATTTTGAGTGGCAACTTCTGGATTGTAACAAGTCTGCCAGAATGGAGCATAGGGGGCGCGCAGACCTAACCGCCGCCCTCCATCCACAGAGAAGAATCATGGAACAGCGTTGTAAGGACGAGCATGCCCGTGGTGCCCCAAGCTCTGTGTGGTTGAAGAGGTAAGATCCATGGAGCGCGCAACTTTCTTAATGCGTTGAATTCCCGATCAATGTCGAAGCGCCATGTAATACCGTCTGCAGCCTTTTCTCCATGTCTTGTAACGAGATCTTGGCATGTGCTGGCGAAATTATGACTTCAACTCAGGCGGATGTAATATTGATCAAAGAAGGAATTGATGTAGCTGAAAATTCCCCTTCATCGTTTGAATTGATAGCGTACAAACTGTGCAATTTGGTCTGTAATTGTGGATTCTTTAAATTTCGATATGAATTTTTTCGGTCATGAATTCTCGGGCTGGCTGGGTAGCTGCACTCTTCCTTGCATTGTTGAAGTTGATTTCGATATTGCCTTTGTTCTTGTGCCAAAATGCGCGGCGCTGAGTTCCATACTCGTCAAGGTATAGTTGACTCGGGCCGTCACGAGGGGAGGGGAACCTTTGCACTCACGATAACCAGCGGATGTGCCTCAAGGCATTTGTGGGAGGAAAACCCGGGGCTTAGATTCACCCTCTAGTGGCCACACTTATCCCATCGCTAAGTACAATAGGTTTCGTCCCATGAGACTCTTGTTTGTCGTCACCAGCATCCAAGGCACAAACCACACACCTCTTCACACCCCAAGCTCCCTCACGTGGAGCAACCTCAACTCACTCCTGACAGCCACGCCTCACCGTGCTGCTCGTTTATCACCGCTTCCAGACCTACAACGACACCCTATGACTATAGGTCCACACCCCACGGTAGTAGGTCAACAGGCTACACACATAGGGACCCCCTACGTTGCAACGCGACTTCACCACCCCGTGATCTTCCACTATTCCTTTCCCATTGCCTTCCCACAATTGGCACATCCTCAACCACCAACTCGGCGGCAGCCGCTCCGCTTGCTCGTCGAATCGGCCTCGGGACCTACAACCAACAACAAACAATTGTAGGGCCTACCTCCTACCACTTGTAGGGAGTTGTAGGAGATCTAGTGCCTGGTGGGCGGCACCCTCATTCCTACGTGGGAGGAGACACCCTATCCCAACGCCGCGGGCGCATCCTACCACCGGTAGTCACTGGGCAGTTACCTCGCCCTAGTTCAAGGCCTCTCCAACTTCCGGGCCATGGCGCTCCAACTACAACTGCGCCCACAAAACTCCACACTAGCGTGCCCGACACCTCCGCTCCGTCGGATCTCGGTCCTGGACCTAGCGACATCCTCGTCGTGGGTCCCACCCTACGGCGGTAGGTCCACATCTCACATAGGGACCCCCTCAGTAGCGACCTCCACCCGTGATTTTGAGACCTTAGCCCGGCTTCCGGTCTCGGTTTGGTGCATTTGGGACCCCTCCCTTAGGCTCGACTTGGGCCTTCTTCTTACTCCTAATCTCTACCTACTCCTCTACTCAACATTCAGCTCCACATTCTCCTCAACACTCACCTCAACTCAACTCCTCATCCTCCTAATCTAACCTTACTTCAAGCTCACTGGCCCTAGCTCGCCCTTATGGCTGGCACAGGTGCACCTACAAGCTAGCAAGTTCTTCCTTGGGCAGGTTGCTATGAGTTTGCACAGTGAGAACCTCCGAGTCTTTCCCTAGTCTACCCTCAAGAGAGTTCCATGGGCATCGCCACACACCCAAAGCAAAGCAATTTCTGACAACCATTCACAAGGAGCAACTGAGGCGCCGCAGGAGCGAGCCCTCCGCCAAGCACTCCGACCACCGCAAACTCCCTCTCTACCGGACAATGCGTTAGCTTGCACGAAATTCCTTCACAAGGAGCAAAGGACTCATGAGTTTGGGAGCGCAAGGCGTGATATTTTCTTCTCAAAAACCTGCCCCTTATATAGGGCTCATACATAAGGCCTCCCCTTGGCCACACCTCCCCCCTTACTTTTCCACTACGTTCTTCCTCAACCACTATAAACTAATAGCCGCCTAAAGCCAGCATTAATTCCACTACCCAACTCGCTTTCAGTCATCATGACAATCAGCCTAGAAAACTCTCTAATCTCCCTATTTTAACAATAAGTTACAGCCTGAGCTGCGCGCCAAAATCCTAAGAGTTCTCACTCCAAATCCTAACCAATCTACCATAAATCCTCCACTTGCCTCGGCATTGACTCCACAATAGTGCTCCCGCATAATTCCACAGCTGGCTCCTCTGAGCCACACACTCAACATCATGAAATCTAAAGCTTGGTGGAGAAGAGACCCATGCTCTTCCCGTGGTTTGCACTCCATCTCTCCACAATTATTGCAAGCCTCCACACACACCGTCCCACACCCAATATTTCCAGCAACGAGCTCACACTCCAAACTACCACCATGTGCTTCATAAGCTTGGGGTTTCCTTGTCCTTCAAAAACCCTTCACGGCATCCATACCTGGCTTCCTCCGGAACCAACCTCGTCCTTGCAGCTTGGCCCCCTTGCATGCACAAGCTCTTCCTCGCGATTCCTCACAAGCTTGCCTAGGTGCCACTCCCTACACACCAAGCTCGCATGGCCCCTTGGTAGTGACATTGAAACTACTTGATGTAGGCCGTTCATTCCTTGCCATGGCACCATTTCCACCATCCTCTGCCTAATCTGGAAAGCTTGCTGCCCAAGGTGCCCATGTGGGGTGTCGCACCCCACCTCCGCACTTTCTCCGTCGGATCTCGGTCCTGGACCTACAACGACATCCTACGATCGTAGGTCCCACCTCTGGTAGGTCCATCGCCCACATAGGGACCCCTACGGTAGCAGCGACCTCCACCCGTGATTTTGAGACCTTAGCCCAGCTTCCGGTCTCGGTTTGGTGCATTTGGGACCCCTCCCTTAGGCTCGACTTGGGCCTTCTTCTTACTCCTAATCTCTACCTACTCCTCTACTCAACATTCAGCTCCACATTCTCCTCAACACTCACCTCAACTCAACTCCTCATCCTCCTAATCTAACCTTACTTCAAGCTCACAGCTCTAGCCCTTATGGCTGGCACAGGGTCGCCTACAAGCTAGCAAGTTCTTCCTTGGGCGGTTGCTATGAGTTTGCACACGAGAACCTCCGGAGTCTTTCCCTGAGTCTACCCTCAAGCCGAGTTCCATGGGCATCGCCACACACCCAAAGCAAAGCAATTTTACAGCAACCATTCACAAGGAGCAACTGTAGAGGCGCCCAAGGAGCGAGCCCTCCGCCAAGCACTCCGACCACCGCAAACTCCCTCTCTACCGGACAATGCGTTAGCTTGCACGAAATTCCTTCACAAGGAGCAAAGGACTCATGAGTTTGGGAGCGCAAGGCGTGATATTTTCTTCTCAAAAACCTGCCCCTTATATAGGGCTCATACATAAGGCCTCCCTTGGCCACACCTCCCCCCCACTTTTCCACTCGTTCTTCCTCAACCACTATAAACTAATAGCCGCCTAAAGCCAGCATTAAAACCACTACCCACTCGCTTTATCATCATGACAATCAGCCTAGAAAACTCTCCAATCTCCCTATTTTAACAATAAGCACTGAAACTGCGCCAAATCCTAAGAGTTCTCACTCCAAATCCTAACCAATCTACCATAAATCCTCCACTTGCCTCGGCATTGACTCCACAATAGTGCTCGCATAATTCCATGGCTCCTCTGAGCCACACACTCAACATCATGAAATCTAAAGCTTGGTGGAGAAGAGACCCATGCTCTTCCGTGGTTTGCACTCCATCTCTCCACAATTATTGCAAGCCTCCACACACACCGTCCGCCCAATATTTCCAACGCGAGCTCACACTCCAAACTACCACCATGTGCTTCATAAGCTTGGGGTTTCCTTGTCCTTCAAAAACCCTTCACGGCATCCATACAGCTTCCTCCGAACCAACCTCGTCCTTGCGGCTTGGCCCCTTGACAAGCTCTTCCTCGCGATTCCTCACAAGCTTGCCTAGGTGCCACTCCCTACACACCAAGCTCGCATGGCCCCTTGGTAGTGACATTGAAACTACTTGATGTAGGCCGTTCATTCCTTGCCATGGCACCATTTCCACCATCCTCCGCCTAATGGAAAGCTTGCTGCCCAAGGTGCCCATGTGGGGTGTCGCACCCCACCTCTGCCCATGTGAGGAGACCTCACCACTCCCTACGGTGGGAGACCTCACCACTCCCTCGGTGAGGAGACCTCACCACTCCCTACGGTAGGGAGACTCACCACTCCCTACGGTGGGAGACCTCCACTCCCTACGGTAGGGAGACACTCTCATCCTACCTATCTACCTACCTAACTACCCTAAATGTAGGGAGCCCTTGCTGCCCTACATGCTACCCATGTAGGGTGACCAGGGCTGCCCTACATACTACTTACATCTCTGTCCCCTACTTGTCAACACCCTACATGGGTAGGGATGTAAAGGTATTAAAGCCCAATGTACTTAGACTAATACACTTAGTCTAAGTTAGGTGTCAGTTAAGTATCATTAGTTTAGCTGAAGCTAATCACTAGGAAGCTTCTTGTGCTCCTTCCTAGGGGCTTCTTGTAGAGCTTCCTAGGGAGCCCTATTGGAGGGTATAAATACCCTTTAAGCCTCATCTCAATGTGAGAGAGTTACACTTGCCTCCTCCTCTCCTCTCCTCTTTCCACCATCATGTGCCCACGATCCTTCAAGCCATCGAGCCTTTGGTTTGGTTGTGTTGTGATGCTAGAATTTTCTAGCTGCGTGGCGGCTCGTGGAATTGCAGTGATCCGGATCGCGGCGCTGCGAGCGCCCGCGGTGGCGGGGCGAGGCCGTGGCGAGGCAAAACCGCGACCTGGCGCGAGCGGCCGTGGCGCGAGGCCGGCGGGGCGGAGCGGCGCGGGCCGTGCGGGCGCAGCGCGGGCCGTGCGGCACAGGCGGCGGGCGGGCGGGCGCGGCGCGGCGAGCGCGCGGCGAGCCGCGGCGCGGCGGCCGCGGCGAGCCGCGGCCTTGGCCGCGGCCTTGGCCGCGGCGCGCGGCGCGGCCGCAGCGCGGCGCGCAGCGCCCGGCCGCGGCCGCGGCCGCGGGCGCTGGCGCGCGGGCGCAGCGGCGCAGCGAGGCCCAGCCGCCGGCCGCGGCCTTGGCGCGCGGCCGGCGCCGCAGCGCGCGCAGCGCTGGCGCGCGCCCGGCCGCGGCCGGCGCGGCCGCGGCGCTGAGCGCGCGGCGCGGCGCGGCGCGCGCGGCCGTGGCGAGGCCGCGACCAGCGCGGCGCGGCGGCCGCGCGCGGCCGCGAGCGGCGGCGGCCGGCCGTGCGGCAGCGGAGGCGTCGCGGCGCGGCGCGCGGCAGCCGCAGCGCCCGGCGCGGCCGCGGCCTTGGCCGCGGCCCAGCAGCCGCCGGGAGCCCGGCCCAGCAGCGGCGAGCCGCGGCGAGCCGCGGCGCCCAGCCAGCGGCGCGGCGCGGCGAGCCGCGGCGCGCGCCCAGCAGCGGCGCGGCCCGGCGCGGCCGCGAGCGCGGCCCGGCCGCGGCGGCCGCGGCCCAGCCACCGCGGCCTTGGCCGCGGCCCGGCGTGGCGCGCGCGGCGCGGGCCGTGGCGAGGCCGCGGCCGTGAGTTGCGGTGCGAGCGCGCGGTGGCGAAAATTCGGCCGAAATACGAATACTCAGTGGAATAGTCAGCGGCAAAATACACGGTAGGTGGCTTTCTTCTTTGACTTTTACAAGGCGAGTCGAGTGTTTTATCTGTATCGATTTTTGAGTCATGATGTCTTCATCATCGAAAAGCGTCATGTTCAATATCGAGAAGTTAGATGGTACTAACTTCCGTTCGGAAAGAACAAGTGTATAATGTTCTAGTGCGAGCGGATCAAGCCCATAAAGTTGTTAGGCGTCAAACCGGATAGTATGACGGGATGAGTGGCAGGACCTGGATGAGCTTGCTAGATCTACTATCATGCTAACATTGTCAAAAACAGTGTACTTCAATGTGAAAGATAAGACCACGAGTTACGGACTGTGGCAGAAGTTGTGTGACCTGTATGAGAAGCAAAGTGCGGCTTCTCAGGTGTATTGGTTAAAGCTGGTGGACTTGAAGATGAAGGAAGGGACGAGGATGTCCGATCATCTGAATGATTTCAATACCATTTTCAGCCGACTCTCATCTCAAGGTATCACGTTCCCAGTTAGTGAGAGCTATGTTTATTGGTCACATTACGGAGAGTTGGGACACCTTTTCTGCTCACGAGTAATTACGCCTGCTAGTGGTCTTACCATTGTAAATGTAGAAGGTAGCACATGGCGAGGTGAGCAGGAAAAACATGGAACCTTCCAAAGGTTCCGGTGCCCTCATAGTGAGAGGGAGGTCCCTGCGAAGGGAAGCAACGGAGCTTCTCTCGTAGCAAATCTCGTAGTCGTAACAAGAATGTGGAGTGTCACTATTGTCACAAAGGGTCACTTCAAAAAGTGCGAGAAGTTCAAAAGGACCAAGGAAAAGAAGAAGCGGGGCGACAAGGCGACTTAATGTCGAGGTTGGAAGAGTTAAACTACTGTTGAGGACGGAGATGTCCTTATCTCTTCTTACTTGAATCTTGCACAATTAACGTAGTGGATAGTCATTTATTACGCAATTGGATAATTGACTGGTGCATCTTTCCATGTTACTCCTCATAGAGTGGTTTAGCGTATGATGCTACAAGGAAAGGATGCGTTAGGCTTGGAAATAACTATGCATGCGGATCGCGGGCGTGGGTGATGTGCAACTCAAGTTTGACAACGGATCTTCATTCATCTTTGAAGGGCGTTAGGCATGTTCGAAGTTGACAAAGAGCATGATTAGCGGACGGTTGGATGATCTTTGGTTACCACTTGGTTTGGGGATCACTCTTGGAAGATCTCCAAAGGTTCTCTTGTGTTAGCTCGTGGATCGAAGTGTGGCACTTTGTACTCACTTGAGTAAACCATCAAAGATCATGTGATCATGTGAGCAATAAATGTTTCCTTGTGGCATTGCGGTTAGGACATATGTCTCGAGAAGGGAATGAAGGTTTTATCGTTACGGTTATATCCTGTTCTTAACTTCTCGATCTCTCGATGTGTGAGCCTTTGTTTATATGGGAAGCAGACAAAATCATCACATCGAACAAGAGGTAAAGTAAGTAAACCTCTTGAGTTGGTTCACGGTGATGTATGTGGACCTATGCCTCTTGCATCATTAGGCGGTGCCTCCTATTTTGTCACTTTCATAGATGATTTCTCACGCAAGGTGTGGGTTTATCCTTTGAGGAAAAAGGATGAAGTTCGGGTGTTTGAAATTTGTCACCCTTGTAGAGAATCGATCACCGATTGAAGTGTCTAAGACGGATAATGGTGGAGTATGTTTCAGCTTTCGGTCATTACGTGATTCCAAGGAATCAAAGAGAATTGATGCCGTATACTCCTCCACAAAATGGTGTGGGCGGCGGATGAAACAGAACCATTCGGAGAGGATGCGTGGTTTGTTGTCAAACTGGATTGCCTAATGGGTTTTGGGCGAGCGATTCTCTGCAGTTCATCTTATTAACAGATCTCCTAATAAATGTTGATGAGCGAGTTCGGAGGAGCTATGGTATAGAAACCATCCTACAAGCATCTGCGAGTGTTTGGGCTGTGAGGCATCTTGCCATGTTCCAAAAGAGTTTCGGGACAAGTTGGCACCTAAGTCCAAGAAATGTATTTTTCTTGGCTATGGTGATTCGTGAGATGGGATACCGTTTGTGGGATCCGAGGCTAGAAAGGTTGTTCGTACTAACGACGTGTTCTTCAATGAGAACAAGATGCACGAAGCCTACTCCAAGCTGTGGAGGTGCGAAGGGTGATCTTCCAAGAAGATGGACATGATCATCATGGGCGGGTTGATACGTGGTAATGTGCAGAGCACATTCCTCCACCGATAGATGAACCAAGAGTCGAACAAGCACCTATAGAGGTGCACGTGCAGGTCGAGGCGGGATTACACGACCTCGGCGTATGATGCTACAAGGAAAGGATCGTTAGGCTTGGAAATAACTATGCATGTGATCGCGGGCGTGGGTGATGTGCAACTCAAGTTTGACAACGGATCTTCATTCATCTTTGAAGGGCGTTAGGCATGTTCGAAGTTGACAAAGAGCATGATTAGCGGAGACGGTTGGATGATCTTTGGTTACGGTTTGGGGATCACTCTTGGAAGATCTCCAAAGGTTCTCTTGTGTTAGCTCGTGGATCGAAGTGTGGCACTTTGTACTCACTTGAGGAACCTTATCAAAGATCATGTGATGCAGCGACCAAATGTTTCCTTGTGGCATTGCGGTTAGGACATATGTCTCGAGAAGGGAATGAAGGTTTTATCGTTACGGTTATATCCTGTTCTTAACTTCGATCTCTCGATGTGTGAGCCTTTGTTTATATGGGAAGCAGACAAAATCATCACATCGAACAAGAGGTAAAGTAAGTAAACCTCTTGAGTTGGTTCACGGTGATGTATGTGGACCTATGCCTCTGCATCATTAGGCGGTGCCTATTTTGTCACTTTCATAGATGATTTCTCGCAAGGTGTGGGTTTATCCTTTGAGGAAAAAGGATGAAGTTACGGGTGTTTGAAATTTGTCACCCTTGTAGAATCGATCACCGATTGAAGTGTCTAGACGGATAATGGTGGCGAGTATGTTTCAGCTTTCGGTCATTACAGATTCCAAGGAATCAAAGAGAATTATTGCGTATACTCCTCCACAAAATGGTGTGGGCGGCGGATGAGCAGAACCATTCGAGGAGAGGATCGTGGTTGTTGTCAAACTACGGATTGCCTAATGGGTTTTGGGCGAGCGATGTCTGCAGTTCATCTTATTGAGATCTCCTAATAAAATTTGTTGATGGCGAGTTCGGAGGAGCTATAGTGCGGAAAGAAACCATCCTACAAGCATCTGCGAGTGTTTGGCATGAGGCATCTTGCCATGTTCCAAAAGAGTTTCGGGACAAGTTGGCACCTAAGTCCAAGAAATGTATTTTTCTTGGCTATGGTGATTCGGTGAGATGGGATCTGGTTTGTGGGATCGAGGCTAGAAAGGTTGTTCGTACTAGGCGTGTTCTTCAATGAGAACAAGATGCACGAAGCCTACTCCAAGCGTGGAGTGCGAAGGGTGATCTTCAAGAAGATGGACATGATCATCATGGGCGGGTTGATAAGTGGTAATGTGCGGAGCACATTCCTCCACCGATAGATGAACCAAGAGTCGAACAAGCACCTATAGAGGTGCACGTAGCCGTGGTCGAGGATTACACGACCTCACGGCGGTATGATCCATCTGGATTATGTTATGTGACAGGTGGAACCCTCTTCTTACAAAGAGGCCATGTCAATGAGCAACAAAGAAGTGGGAGAAGGCCATGCGATCGAAATGAATTATGCATAAGAACCAAACTTGGGAGTTGGTTCCGTTGCCTAGGATAAGAAGGCACTACCTGCAAATGGGTGTACAAGATGAAGGTCATACCGCTTGATGGCAAACCAAAGTACAAGGCACGATTGGTTGCTAAGGGTTTCAAGCAACAACGGGCATTGACTTTGATGAGATTTTCTCACCGATGGTCAAAATGACAACTTTGCGATGTGTTCTTGCTTTGGTTGCGGGGATGATATGGAACTTATGCGGATGGATGTCAAGACGGCATTCTTGCATGGTGACCTTCAAGAGGGCGTCTACATGCAACGGAAGGTTTTGTTGAGAAGGGCAAAGAGCATCGGTGTGCGGGTTGAGGAAGAGCCTTTATGGTTTGAAGCAGGCACCAGTGGTATCACAAGTTCCACTCATTTATGCTTTCTCAAGGCTACAAGCGTGGCGATGAGGATCATTGCCTCTATACGAAACAAGCTAAGGATCAAAGCTTGCTCATTTTGATCCTCTATGTGGATGATATGCTAATTCTTTGGGAAAGTCTTGATGAGATTTCATTGAAGTCAAAGTTGAATGCTCACTTTGAAATAGCAGACTTGGGAGAGGCGAGCCATATACTTGGCATGCGTATTCGTCGGAACAGACATAAGCGTCTGCTTTATTTGTCTCAGACGGAATACATTAACAGCCCTTACATTGTGATGCGGCCAGTTTCGGATTTAGGCTATAAGGTTTTGATAGGCTGGCCTTGGTTGTATGGTACTGCATGTGTCTTTGATTTTGGTCGTAGCGGCGTCACCTTCAAGTCCAATAGGATAGGACCTGCGGTGATCGCTTTTGTGTCATGGAGCAAGGCTCCCTATGAGGGGGAGTCTGCACTCCAGTCTGATGGGTACACCTCAGGTAGCACGGGGGTAAGCTCCTCGGGCGGTGGCCAGCTGTCGGGGACCTTTAGAGGTTCGAAATAAAAGTTGATTTTGGAGTATTCATGCTTGCATAGAGGATGTCGTGAAGAGTCGAAGATGAGGCACATAGAGGAGTAGCCTTTTGGAAGGGTAAAGCTTATGATCGTGATTTTCGAGGAGGATCGGAACCGATCAGTGTGATCCGGAAGGAACATATAGATCCGTCGGTGGAGGACTTAGAGTTAGAGCAAGCAAGGTAGTCAAGGTTTCTAGGTATCTAGGGCAGGTAGAAAGAAGAGTTTCGTAGTATGCTTAGGGAGTATGTCGATGTGTTTGCCTTCAAGATTCTTGACATGAGAATCTCGGAAGAGCGGGGATACATCGAATCGACTTGAAGGAGGGCAGCACTCTGGTGAGAATCAAGCAGTACAGACTGAACCCCAAGTATTCCATGGTCGTTAAGGATCATCGACCAATATTTGGAGGCGGAGTAATCTACGGTGCTCACTAGCGAGTGGGTCGCCATCGTGATTGTACCAAAAGCGGCGGGGAAAGGTTCGGGTATGCGATTTGAAGCTCAATGAAGCGAAGAAGGATCATCACCCTTTGCCTTTCATGGACAGTGTGCTGGACACGGTGGTGGACATGAGATGTATAGTTTCTTGGATATTGGGTACAATCAGATTTCGCTGCGGAAGGAGGATCAGGACAAGACAACATTCACAAGTTGGGGAACCTACGCTTATTCAAAACTCCCTTTGGGTTGTGTAATGCCCCGCCACTTTCCAGTGTGGTGAACGCGATATTCGAGATTTTCACGAAGTTCATGGAGGTATTCTAGATGATTTGCGTGTTGGAGAGACGCATTTAGATCATTTGAGACAATGTTTCCAATGCGAGAGTCGAACATGAAACTCATCCGGGAAGTGTTATTTTGGTATGACGGAGGGCATTTTGTTAGCACATCGAGTCTGTCGAGGGGTTGCGGTAGATAAGGAGAAAGTAGCAATTATAGGAGATGGACCACAAGCGGTGAGGCAGTGCGTGCTTTTGTAGGACTAGTAGGATATTACAGGAGGTTCATCAAGGATTTCGCCAAGAAGGCAGCCTTGTTGACACAATTGACCAAGAAGGATACACCTTTCGAATGGACAATGCAAGGCAGGCAGTGAAGGACAGCTTGGTGAGCGCACCAACGTTACAACCGCCAGATTGGGAGAAACCGTTTCACGTATACGTGGATGTGTCCGCTTATGCCATTGGGACCGTCTTAAGCCGGAAGGGCGAAGAAAGCGGGATCATCCGATTTTCTATGCGTAGCAGCTCACGGATGAGAACTACTCAACCACGGAGCGAGAGGGTCTTGGTATCATTTACTCTTGTAAGAAGTTTAGACACTATCTGCTTGCTTGCAAGGTGATGTTCCATGTTGACCATTTTGCGTTGAAGTATCTTGTCAACAAACCAGATTTGTCAGGAAGGATTGCCAGATGGGTACTACTGCTGCAAGAATTCGACTACGACGTGGAGACTAGGCCAAGGAAGCAGCATCAGAATGCTGATTTTATTTCTCGTCTGAAAACTGGAGAGCGACTTGAGGCCACGGACGACCGATTTCCTGACGAGGAGTTGGTCGCCGCAGCCTGGGTCGAAGGGGAGGACGTGAGCATGTTGTAGGCGGCATAAGAATTGATCAGCAAGTCTTGTTGCCCGCGGGGAGGCCAAATGAGCAAGAAAGGAGCGTTGTGCAGGAAAAGCTGCGGCAGGACAATCTGGAAATAGGAGATAGGATGGCGCCGATGGGCGAGGAGGCTGGAATGCTCCTCAAGGGTGAGCGTCGGAGGGCTGCAAGTGGAGGCCACGAGTTGGCAAAGGAAGGAGGTGCCCATGACAAGCTTGAAGAAAACTGGGAGAAGGAGATGGCATTCATGGGAAATCACTCGAGGAGGACATGGAGTGCAGGAAGGCAAGAGGTCGCCATGGGAGCACGAGTGGACCTAGACACGAGGCTAGACCAGCGAATGGAAGAGATCAGCCGTTGTGAGGAGGAGCATGCAAACGGCGGGCCAGGAACGTCGGCATGGGCGGGGAGGCGGATTTGTAGATAGATCCACGCCACCGGGCTACTAACGGACGAGCTAGCGAGGAGGCGTAGTATGCTTAGGGAGTATGTCGATGTGTTTGCCTTCAAGAATTCATGACAGAATCTGGAAGACGGGTCGAATCGACTTGAAGGAGGGCACTCGGTGAGATCAAGCAATCTGTGAATCCCAAGTATTCCATGGTCGTTAAGGATCATCGACCAATATTTGGAGGCGGGTAATTTATCCGGTGCTCACTAGCGAGTGGGTCGCACCATCGTGATTGTACCAAGAAGCGGAGGAAAGGTTCGGGTATGCAGATTTTCGAGGAAGCTCAATGAAGCGGCGAAGGATCATCACCCTTTGCCTTTCATGGACAGTGTGCTGGACACGGTAGCCGGACATGAGATGTATAGTTTCTTGGATATTAGGTACAATCAAATTTATGCGGAAGGAGGATCGGGACAAGACAACATTCACAACGGATTGGGGAACCTACGCTTATTCAAAACTCCCTTTGGGTTGTGTAATGCCCCCCGCCACTTTCAGTGTGGTGAACGCGATATTCGAGATTTTCGAAAGTTCATGGAGGTATTCTAGATGATTTGCGTGTTGGGAAGAAGGACATTTAGATCATTTGAGACAATGTTTCCGAAATGCGAGTCGAACATGAAACTTCATCCGGGAAGTGTTATTTTGGTATGACGGAGGGCATTTGTTAGCACATCGAGTCTCTGCGAGGATTGCGGTAGATAAGGAGAAAGTAGCAATTATAGGAGATGGACGCCTTGAGCAGTGCGTGCTTTTGTAGGAGGGATAAGGGAGGTTCATCAAGGATTTCGCTAAGAAGGCAGCCTTGTTGACAATTGACCAAGAAGGATACACCTTCGAATGGACAATGCAGAGGAGGCTTTTCGGTGAAGGACGGCTTGGTGAGCGCACCAACGTTACAACCGCGATTGGAGAAACCGTTTCACGTATCGTGGATGTGTCCGCTTATGCCATTGGGACCGTCTTAAGCGGAAGGGCGAGAAGAAAGCGGGATCATCCGATTTTCTATGCGAGGCGGCTCACGGATCGAAGAACTACTCAACCACGGAGGGAGGGTCTTGGTATCATTTACTCTGTAAGAAGTTTAGACACTATCGCTTGCTTGCAAGGTGGCGTTCATGTTGACCATTTTGCGTTGAAGTACCTTGTCAACAAGCGGTTGTCGGGAAGGATTGCCGGATGGGTACTACTGCTGCAAGAGTTTGATTACGTAGAAACTAGGCGGGAAGCACATCAAAATGCTGATTTTATTTCTCGAAACGAGAGGCGGACCACCGATTTCACGAGGAGTTGGTCGCCACACTGGTCGAAGGGGAGGACGTGAGCATGTTGTAGACGGCCTAAGAATTGATCAGCAAGTCTTGTTGCCGGAGAGGCCAAATGAGCAAGAAGGAGCGTTGTGCGGGAAAAGCTGCAGGACAATCTGGAAATCGGGAGATAGGATGGCGCCAGCGAGGAGGAGGCTGAATGCTCCTCAAGGGTGAGCAGTCGGAGGGCTGCAAGTGGAGGCCACGAGTTGGCAAAAGGAAGGAGGTGCACCCCATGACAAGTTTGAAGAAAACTGGGAGAAGGAGATGGCATTCATGGGAAATCACTCGAGGAGGACATGGAGGTGCAGGCAAGAGGTCGCCATGGGAGCACGAGTGGACCTAGACACGAGGCTAGACCAGCGAATGGAAGAGATCAGCCGTTGAGGAGGAGCATGCACACTGCGAAGGCGTGCGGCATGGGCGAAGCGAGGCGGATTTGTAGATAGATCCACGCCACAGGGCTACTGCAACGAGCTAGCGAGGAGGCGGCGTAGTATGCCCGGAAGGAGGAGATTAGAACGTGAGGGGCGTTCATGCCCAAGATATCTCTGAACGGTGAAATCAGTTCTGGAGCATGGAATCATGCCCGATGGTTTGTCAGGAGGCGGGCTGTTTTCTCCATAAAGCCTCGCCCCTATTGCCTAGGAGCGTCTATACAAGCTTGGGCCGGACGAGAAGATCCGGAGGTGCCTCGAGGTTGAAGAGGCTGCACTCGTCACGGAGGCACTACATGCAGAAGAGGCAGGTGGACACTATTCGGTACAGGTGACCGTTAAGAAGATCTTAAATGCAGGGTTCTGGTGGGCTACGATGCAGAAGGATGTGTGGGAGTTCACTCGGAGGTGTGATGCGTGTCAGAGGGTTGGGCGGCCTACGTTGTCGACACAATGGCCTCTCACCTACATACTACCGTTAGCACCATTCGAGAAGTGGGGAATCGATTTTGTGGGGCCGATCAAACCACCAACCCAATGGACGAAGAAGCAGTACATTCTGGTGGCCACAGACTATTGCACGAAGATGGTGGAAGCGGAAGCGACGAGGAAGGACGACGCACCTGCAGTGGCAAAGTTTTTATTCGAGAACATCATAACGAGGTACGGGTGTCCTTTAGAGTTGGTCAGCGACCGAGGGACACATTTCCTCAACTCTGTCGTTGAGTCCCTAACCACCTACTTCAACATTCGGCATCGAAAGACGACCCCCTACAACCCCAAGGCGAATCGGATTGACGGAGAAGACGAATGGGTTGCTGCACAATCCTCACCAAGGTGTAAACACACATGTATGATTGGGATGCTAAGTTGCATTGACCCAGTGGGCCTGAGAAGGTAACCACCAAGAAGACCCTTATTATCGGCGTATGGCATGTCACCTGTGATGCCGTGGAATTTGAAGTACCTACCTACGGGATCATGGAGGATGAGCATGGTGTAGAGGATAGTCGTAGCTAGGTTAGAATCTTTCATAGAGCAGGAGGAACGTAGGGAAGATGCTTTAGAAGAAACCCGGATTCGGGGCTCGGAAAGACGGCATGATGGGAGGTTGAGGAAGCGAGAGGCTATCGTGGCGGGATTTGGTTCTTCTATGATAGTCGATACCTAGACTTTCCAGGAAGCTTAGATGAGATGGATGGGACCTTACGAGGTGGTAGCGGTATGAGAATGGATCTGCAACTCCGGGGGCGGAATTTACCGAGTGAATGGGTGGAAGGTTAAGAAGTACCTTCCCAGGTACTGTTGTTTGCGAGGGCGCAAAAGTGAGGAGGGAGTATGTGGAGCATAAAGTTTGGGCAACCAGTCAAAAGAGCCAAGACAAACAAGTTTGATTTTTTGGCTAAAACGATTGAAGAGGAGCATGCCAGAAATTTTCGAGAATCTTGAAGCTGGGTTGTAGGATATTGTTAGGAAGTCGAGGATATCCAGGAAAGAACGGGTCAAACGACCCCAGGCGAGGCGAGGCGAGGCGGTGGTGAGACTAAGTGGCTGCCACACTACGCCCGAGGTGAGAAAAGAGCACTACGGTGGTGACAAAATCTCGGAAAGGAAATTAGAATAGGGGATATCCACTATATATGCTCACCAATAGGGAATAAATATATAGATTAATTAGGGGTAGCGATAGAATAGGAAAATAGGTAGATAGGATTAGGATTTTGGAATGATGAACCAATCTAGGGTTGTGCAGCCTCTGGCGCATCCAAAGAGGGCAAAGTGCGATTTTGGGCGCGCTCCTCCCTTGAGCAAGAAGGCGGAGGAGTTGGGCGTAAGGCGAAGGAAGGAAGGCGCCATCGCGAGGAGGAGAGGCCTACATCCACCAGGAGAAGGAAGGCGCCATCGGAGGAGGAGGCGAGGCGAGGCGGCGGTGGTGAGGAAGCGAGCGCCACGGCGGGAAGAGCTCTGCTGGACCAGGAGAAGGAGGCGGGAGGCGAGGCGAGGCGGCGTGAGTGCGGTGGAATTGAGGCGGGGAGGCGTTGTGACATTGGTGGCGGCGCACCTGGAAGAAGGCAGAGAGGGAGCGGTGGGGCTCAAACCAGGGCTAACGTGCTGCGGGGAAGTGGGTTGCCACAAGGAAGAGGTGCGTGTGGAATTTTGAAGCTCTTTGGAAGTAATTTCCTTCCTTTTGAAGCACTTGGAAGGCACCATGCCTCGAGCGGAAAAGGCAAGGGAAGGAACCGCAGGGCTCCTCGCGAGGAGGAAGGAAAGAAGGCAGCGGAGGCTGCCGCCGAGGAGAGTCGAGATGCCCCAATTCACTTGCTTTGCGGCAGCTCAACCCCGATTTGGTTGATTTTCGGTGAGGAGGATAACATCCAATTGGGATGGGTGTATGGCCAATGGGCCTACACCAATTTGGAATTGATTGAGTGTTCATCAATCTCCATCAATCGAGGGCCCGCCTTCGGAAAGGAATGCTCGACGGATCCCTGCTGGACCGTGAGCATTCGACAGTGTATGGGAGGCCGGAGGAGAGCTCGGTGCTCTCCTCGAGAGGACGAATGGAGGAAGAGGACGGCCCTCTCCATTCCGCAGAGTTCCTCGACATGATGGATGGAGGTGAAGGCCCATGCCAAGAATGGTGGAAAAGCGAGCATCAAGGAGCTGAAGTGGAGGCTCTTTGCAAGATTGTGCTGGGGTTGGTGAATTACCAAAGACTTCTTATTTCACTTCCTCCAATTTTGTGGAAGATTTCAATGGGAGCCAAGCATTGGGGCACCATCATGTATGAGGCCTACATCCACCACAGAAGCTCCTCAAGCCAAATTCGTGGATGAGGAAGGGCCAAGGCCACCTACCTTAGCACCTATTTGGTGCATTTGTGGGAAACCGAGGGACTTCTCACAAGCAAGGAGTTGGAAGATGCTTGGCATCCTTGAGATAATTCATCTCCAAGCTTGGAAAGGCCTTTGCCTTTTGCATTGAGGAAAAGTGGGAGGTCGACCTCCACAAGCATGCTAGGGCAAGGCGAGGAGGATGTAGAGGCAACAAGGTTGCGGAGTGGGAATCTTTTCCCCACAGAGCAAGGAGGAGGAGAGGAGCAGGAAGCCGAAGGCCGAATGGTAGTCTATGAGAGGAGGACTACCACGGGAGGGTGTGACCCCAAGGGTGGGGAGTCCCCACCATCTCATTGTGCCTAGAGAGGCACCCCAGCTACCTGAGGCGGCCTACCAGGGTGGGCGGACTACCACGGTAGGTAGGCGACTACCACGGTAGGTAGGCAGACTACCACGGTAGGCGGCCACCGCGGGAGCACCTGCAGCACCCTCGGTGCAGCTCTACGGTAGGGAAGGAAGGAGAAGCACGGAGCGCGGGCGCCTACCACTACCGCGCTGGAGGAAGGCGGATGGGCGGCAGTGAGGGACCCCACCGCCGTGGTGATGGTGAGGAGGGGCTGGAAATTTCCAGCAAGAAGGCGGAGGGTGGAATTAGGACCCCTAGAGAATTGCTGAGTGCTTGTGAGCACTTTGGATTTGAAGGGGCTAGGGAGCTAGCAGCCTCCTTGTGGGCATGTCAGGAGGAAGTCAAGCCCAAGAAATGACGGAGAGGAGAGTAGGGACTAAATGGCAATTGGAAGCCATGGAGTCCGACGAGAAGGCAGCCAAGCTGGAGAAGGCTGTGGAGAAACTCCAGCGGGATCTCGTGGACCAGCGGAGGCGGAGAAGGTCCTAGAGGGGAGGTTGTCACAGACCGAGGAGAGAGCCATTCGGGCAACAACCAGGATTCTTGGAGGCGAGGAGGAGCATTTTGCCCAATTGAGAGAAAGGGCAAAGCAGAGGCTCTAGGAAGGAGAAGGTGGCGATCCAACAAATGGATGCACAAGAGCAGGTGATGGCTACCAAGCCATCAAGATCCGGGACATGGAAGAGGAATTGCGAAGGACCCGGTTCAATTTGGAAGAGAAGCGGAGCTAAAGGCTCAAGATCGGGTACAGAGCTAGGCGAGGAAGTGAGTGGCAAGTGGAGAAGGAGAGACTTGCCAAGCAATGGCCTGGAACAAAGGAGGTTCCAGAGGAAGAGCACAAGAAGGTGGTGCAGGATCTTGGTGGTGAGGAAGAGGAGATTTTGGGCAGATTATGCCCTTCAAGCAAAATTAGCCAGCTAGCTGAGGAACGCAAGGGAGGAGAATGTGACCCTCCATGTCAAGGTGGGAGAATTGACCACCGCAAGGGACGCCTACAAGGGTAGGTGTGAGGATGGAGAGTGGCCCACGGAGATTGATGATCTCCAAATGCAGTATCATAGCTTGGGGGCTCACCTCCACAATAGGATTTTGAAGGCCAACAACGAATTCTTACGGTTGGCCAAGAGGAGGACAATAGGTCCTCATGATGATGACAGGAAGGAGCTGCAACAAGTGCAGCGAGGCCTCGACTTTGATGAGGTGTGAGTGACATGGACTCAGGAATCGAGAGTCGGAGGCGAAGGAGGCCGTGGCGCCAAGGAGGAAGATGGCGCGGAGGAGAGGAGGAGGACAGCCCGCCACAGGGGTCACCCTACCACGGTGGGTGACCACCTACCACGGTAGTCTGCCGGACTACCACGGTGGGTGACCACCTACCACGGTAGGTAGGCGGACTACGGTGGGCTGGCCGCGGGGAGGCTTCTGGGAGTCGGCCGGAGGCTGGTGAGGAAGGAGCCGGGGTGGTGACACCCTGGGAATAGAAGAGGAGGTGGGAGACAACCAGGAGGAGGAGGCGAGGATCCGACCCGTTAAGGAAGAAGGAGGGTGAGAAGTTCCCTCACCCACGAGCAAGGGAAGGCCGAGCCGAGGAGGAGGCGCGAAAGGGCCGGAGGATTAGTGAAAATCGTGACAATTGGGGAGGAAGAATCTTTGAGAATGCTCCATGATAGGTATGGACAAATCAAGAGGAAAGGAGCACGGATTCCAACCCAAGGCTCAGCGAGATGGGAGAAGAAGAAAAATGAAGATCGGACTACCATGGTAGGTGTTAGTGGAAGGCCTCCTATAAGAGGAGGAGGAGGAGGAGGCGCGAAAGGGCCGGAGGCTGGAGAAAAGGCGCCTTGCTTGTTTAGAAGGCTGAGAAGGAGGCCGTGGCGCCAAGGAGGAAGAGGATGAGGAAGGGGCAGATTGTACTTGCCCACACATTAGGAAGGATAGGTGGTGTGGTGAGGAAGCAAGGAGGAGAATGTGACCCTCCATGTCAAGGTGGGAGAATTGACCACCTCAAGGGACGCCTACAAGGTAGGTGTGAGGATGGAGAGTGGCCCACGGAGATTGATGATCTCCAAATGCAATATCATAGCTTGGGGCTCACCTCCACAATAGATTTTGAAGGCCAACAATGAGGTCTTACGGTTGGCCAAGAGGAGGACATTGGGTCCTCATGATGATGGAGAAGGAGCTGCAACAAGTGCGGCCGGAGGCCTCCGATTTTGATGAGGCCATGAAATGGACTCAGGAATCGAGTCGGAGGCGAAGGAGGCGGAGGCGAAGGAGGAAGATGGCGCGGAGAGCAAGGAGGGGACAGCCCTCCCGGGTCACCCTACCACGGTGGGTGACCACCTACCACGGTGGGTGACCACCTACCACGGTGGGTGACCACCTACCACGGTGGGTGACCACCTACCACGGTGGTGACATCCTTTAAGGATGATCTTAGGTGAAGTTACTAGAATAGAAGAGGAGGTGGGAGAAGAAGGATAGGTGGTGTGGTGACACACCCTGGGAGGAAGAGGAGGTGGGAGAAGAAGGAGGGTGAGAAGTTCCCTCACCCCACGAGCAAGGAGGGTGAGAAGTTCCCTCACCCACGAGCAAGGGAAGGGCCGGAGGAAGATGGCGCGGAGGCTGGAGAAAAAGGGCCGGAGGATTAGTGCATCGGTGACAATTGGGGAGGAAGAATCTTTGAGAATGCTCCATGATAGGTATGGACAAATCAAGGAGGAAGAGGAGGACATTGGGTCCTCATGATGATGATGGAGAAGAAGAAAAATTGGAAAAGGTGACTGCGGTAGGGTCACCTACCACGGTGGGTGACCACCTACCACGGTGGGTGACCACCTACCACGGTAGTCTTGATGAAACAGCGCGACGGTGCGGAGGCTGGAGAAAAGGCGCCTGGTGCGGAGGCGAAGGAGGAAGAGGAGGACATTGGGTCCTCATGATGATGGAGGAAGGGGCAGATTGTACTTGCCCACACATTAGGAAGGACGTAGAAATGGCGCGGAGAGCAAAAGGAGGGCGAGGGAGCCAATCCACAAGGGACATGTCGCCACCCCAGCAAGATAAGGACTGAGAATGGTCAATGACCATAAATGAGCTTGGGGAATAGGAAGGATAGGTGGTGTAGACTGACATCCTTTAAGGATGATCTTAGGTGAAGTTACTAGAATAGAATTTACCAAGGATCAGACAATAGACTTAGGTGCCAGGCATTAAATGCTGGCGGTAGGAAATAATAGAAAATTGGAAAAGGTGACCTGCAGTAGGGTCACCTAAGGGAGGTTGTATGTGGAAGGCCTCCTATAAGAGGAGGAGGATTTCACAAAGTAAAGTATCATGTCTTGCGCTTCCATACTCGCGAGTCCTTTGCCCTTGTAAAGGAATTTCGTGCCGTGAGCCTAAGGGAGGTTTTTGTCATAGAAGGGACGAAATCGCGGTGGTCGGAGTGCTTGGTGGAGGACTTGCTCTGCAAGTGCCTAAACGAGTTGCTCCCCTTGTGAATGGTTCTTTGTGAAATTGCTTTGCTTTGGGTGTGTGGCAATGCCGGGAACTCTCGGCTTGAGGGTAGACTACGGGGAAAGACTCCTGGAGGTTCTCGGCTGGTGTACTCTCCTCCGTTATCTGCTCAATATGTCGGATCCAGCACCACTATGTCTTTGAGCCATTTTCGAACTGAAATGTGGAGGGCATGACTCTTATGATGCAAAATGTACAGAACAATATCGACTCCATTCATCTATGAAGGTTATAAAGTATAAGGCACCTCCAAAAGAAGCGGTAGACATTGGTCCGATGGTATGAAGAATACTAGGGGCTCTAGACAAATCTTTGTCTCTAAAGGGCTGTGAGGCAGCCTTCTTTGGTTTGAGCATCACGGAAAGCATGGGTGTCAAACTCATAGCAACCGCCCAAGGAAGAACTTGTTGGTGGAGGCCGACCCAGGCGGTTGTGCCGTGAGCCTAAGGGAGGTTGTATGTGGAAGGCCAGGCGAGGTTAGAATAGGAGGAAGAGGATGAGAAGATGAGTAGAGGATTAGAGGTGTAGGTGTTAGTGGAAGGCCACAGGCGAGCCTAAGGGACGAATCCCAAATCTCAAGTAAGAAGTCTTGACATCCAATAAGTACAAGTCATTATATGGGGTTCTGAGAAGAGTGGTCTTAGAAGTAGGGACGAAATCGCGGTGTGGATCGGGGGTCCACAGGCGCCGTGATAGGCTCCTTCTGCTAAGGCGGGACACCAATTGTGTTGTGTCGTTGTAGGTCGGGGGGTGGTCGGAGGCGAGCCTAAGGGAGGTTGTATGTGGAAGAGGATGAGAAGATGAGTAGAGGGCACCTTGCTTGTTTAGAAGGCTGAGAAGTGTGTCACTGCAAGTAGCGATCGGTTATCACAAGACCTCGAACTTTCACACAAGTCTCATGGGACGAAACCCAACGTACGAAGCGACAATGGGATAAGTGTGGCCGCTAGAGGGGGAAGCCACGGAAGCCCCGGGGTTTTCCCTCCCACAAGCAGCCTGAAGGATCAAAGCAAATACAGCATGCGTGCTCTTGGGATAGTTTAAGAACAGACATGAGGTTTTTTGTCATAGAAGGGACGAAGAGCACACCTGACAGGGTGATTATTGACCTATCCGACAACTCTATCCTCACTATTCCAGAGCCCTTGAATTGGGCTTTAGCTATTCCCCTCCCGGCTCGCAGCTGGAAGGACGTAGAAATGGCCGCGGCGTTGGTTTTAAGGGCATATTGCAGGAAGCCACGGCACGCAGTGCTGTGATCTGTACATTTTCGGTAGGTCGAACCTGCACACTTGCAGAGAACGAAGGAACGCAGCACCGCCAGCATAGCCCTAAGCCCCGAACGCGTGGCGCAATGCACCACCGCTAGCACACCCCTAATTGCCGGTTTTGGCTAGTGCTGAACATTAACGTGCAAACCCTGCAGAGCGCATGATTGTTTCATTGGTGCATGCACCCACACGTGTTGGCACCCTACCTGTAATTGTTATCGTTCCGCTGACGATCTTCAAGTATTGAGTTTGTCGGCCATGTGCGCCTCCAGCATGATCGACATCCAGACCATGATGTATGCCAGTATGCCAATCCATTGTCATGAGCCAATGACGTTCGCTGAGTCGTGATGTGACCTCAACGCAATCGCTTGAACCTAGGTTTTTGGCGTCCTTGGATTATGGTGTGCCAAGGTATGTCCCGGTTGGCATGGTGCTATTTAATTATGTACCACGGAGAGGCTCATTTGCCTTTGGAGAGGAAAGGGCCGCGGTCGACCAATGGCGGCGGTGATGTCATGTCGCGAATATTTCAGGGCACGCAGCATAGTTGGACTGGCAATATCACGCGCATCTGACTCGAACTGCGGTGTAACGAATACACGCATCAACGGCTTGAATTGCATCCATACTAAGGTCGGGAGGCAGGGAGAGTGTCCATACGGGCTTTCACTGTCGATTCATGTAGGTCCGGCCTCGCTCTCCTTCAAGGCAAGAGCACCATTGAGGTCCTCCTCCTCTACCTCATCTCAAGCTTATATTTGGGGATGCTTTGGTTGTGTTGCAGTGCATGAGGCTGTTTTGTGGGCATGACAGGTTTGAATGCCCGTTGCGGTGGGTGTTTGCAGGCGAATTAGGGGATGGCGGCAGGACCAAACGGAAGCGGTGACTACAGCCGCTTTCTTGCGTGCATAGAGGGCAGTATCAAGCAAACCTGGGCGGATTCGTGGGCACTTTGGCAGCTTCCGGAATGCCATCCAGACTTTTTAGACAACGACGCCCGGATGTGGGTAGCATTACTGCGAAGGCCGGACGCCACGTGCGTGCTTATTGTTGGGAGGTGTTGCTCGAAATTACACAGTGGATGACCACACTGCCTAACCTGAGGATCGGTGAATGGTTTGACAAGCAGCGCCGGATTTGGTGGGCGCTTTTTTCAGCTTTGTAGAGTCGAGTCGGGCAAGGATGCCATTCCTCCTGCGCAGTATCTCGTATGGCCACACCGGTTGCGGGCATGGCCCAGCATCCAACTGAGGTAGACGGTGCACGAATTGATTATAGGTGATGGTAGAAATTACATGGCGAGCCGTCGGATGAGTCTGGGTCGTGATGCCTCTAATTGCAACTCGATATTGGCAGCATGAAGTTGGCTCGGTTCATTGAGCTTGATTCGACATTTCACTGTCAAGCCATGTGAGCTCGCAATTTGCGTGCAGAGACAAAAGCATACTTGTTTCTTGGAATGCAACCGTAATAGCGTATGCCCAAAATACAAAGTTTAATGTTGTAATAAAGTGTTCCGTCTCTGTGGGAGAAAACCCGGGGCTCCCGAGATTCACCCTCTAGTGGCCACACTTATCCCACTGTCACTCAGGACGTCGGGTTTCGTCCCATAAGACTTGTGTGGACAGCGGATTCGAGAGATCAATCGTTGCCTTCACCCATTCACAACCTCGGCCCCTCAACAAGCAAGGCGCCTCTAACTCTCCCTCTACAATGCACCACTTCACTGCTCACGAAAATTCACCAACTCCCGACCTACAACAATACAACACAACTGTAGGCCATGCCTCGTGGAAAGGAGCCCACCACGGCGTCCGGGGACCCCATGACCCACGCGATTTCGTCCCTACCTCTAAGACTAACTCTTCCAACAATTTGAGCTCCCTCTTGTTACAAATTTGGGATTCGTCCCTAAGGCTCTGCTTGTGGCCTTCCACTATTTCCTACACTCTAATCTTCTACTCATCATCCCACTCATCATCATCCTCAATGCTCAACTCAACTCATCATCCTCCTCCTAATCTAACTTCACTTCAAGCTCACTGGCCCCGGCTTGCTCTTACGGCATAACTGCCTGGGCTTTAGGGTGCCGCCTACAAGCCAGCAAGTTCTTCCTTGGTCCGGTTGCTATGAGTTTGACACCAGACAGCGAGAACCTCCAGGGAGTCTTTCCTTGTAGCTACCCTCAAGCCGAGAGTTCCTTGGGCATCGCCACACACCCAAAGCAAAGCAATTTCACAGCAGCCATTCACAAGGGAGCAAGGCGCCCTCTAACTCTCCCTCTACAATGCACCACTTGCCTGCTGAAAATTCACCAACTCCCGACCTACAACAACACAACACAACTGTAGGCCATGCCTCGTGGAAAGGAGCCCACCACGGCGTCCGGGGACCCCATGACCCACGCGATTTCGTCCCTACCTCTAAGACTAACTCTTCCAACAATTTGAGCTCCCTCTTGTTACATTTGGGATTCGTCCCTAAGGCTCGCTTGTGGCCTTCCACTATTTCCTACACTCTAATCTTCTACTCATCATCCCACTCATCATCCTCCTCAATGCTCAACTCAACTCATCATCCTCCTCCTAATCTAACTTCACTTCAAGCTCACGGCTCGCTCTTACGGCACAGGTTTAGGGTGCCGCCTACAAGCCAGCAAGTTCTTCCTTGGGCCGGTTGCTATGAGTTTGACACCGCATGAGAACCTCCAGGAGTCTTTCCTTGTAGCTACCCTCAAGCCGAGAGTTCCTTGGGCATCGCCACACACCCAAAGCAAAGCAATTTCACAAGGGGAGCAACTCGTCGAGGCGCCCGAGCGAGCCTCTACCAAGCACTCACTACCAAACTTCCTCTCTACCGGACCTGCGTTAGCTTCTGGTACGAAATTCCTTCACAAGGAGCAAAGGACTCAGTATGGAAGTGCAAGACGTGATACTTTACTGTGTAAAATCATCCTCCTCTTATAGGAGGATCCCCATATACAACCTCCCTCGGGAGGTTGTATATGGGGATCCTCCTGTTGCAACGCCTCTCTGTTTAGATATGAGGCTTAGCAAAGACCAATGTCCTGCAACCAATCACGAGGAGGAGGAGATGAAGAACATTCCTTACAGACAAGCAGTGGGCAGTATGATATTTGCCATGGTTGCAACTCGTCCAGATCTTGAGAAAGCTCGAGGTGCTGTGAGCCAATATATGCAAAATCCTGGAAAGCCACATTGGATTGCAGTGAAGAGGATAATGAGGTACTTGAAAGTCACACATGACATGTACCTTGAGTTTTCAGGTTCAAATGAAGGACACGTCTTGCTTGGATATTGTGACTGGATTGGGGAGCGATCTTGATGATCGGAGGTCCACAACCGGATATGTTTTATCCTAGGGGAGGTGCCATCGGTTGGAATAGCAAAGCAACCAACTGTTGCAATGTCTGATGGAGGCTGAGTACATGGCATCCACACAAGCTACAAAGGAAGCCATTTGGTTGAGAAGGTTCATGGAAGAAATTGGGTATCAACAAGTGTACCCAACTGTTCTTCAAAGTGACAACCAGGGAAGCATGGCATTGATCAAGAACCCTGTGCACCACTCAAGGACAAAGCATATTGATATCAAACATCACTTTGTTCGTGAAAGGGTGAAATCATTGGAGGTTCCATTTGAGTATTGCAAAACAGAGGATATGGCTGCAGATTTCTTTACCAAGACTTCGAGCAAGTTCAAGTTTGAGAAGTGTAGAGAGGTAGTTGGATTAAGGCAAACTCAGGTGCGCTGAGTGGGAGTGTTGAGGATGCAGCTTCGAGTTTGTTAAGATGGATATGACTATGTAAAAGATGTAGGTGATTGAGCTTACTATAAGTATATAGAAGTGGGTAAATGGGAAACATATACCCCATATTGAGTAGGAAACGTGAGTGACACTTTTAGGGTTTAAAAGGGTGAGACCAGCTAGCTATAGTAGGTTCAGCTCTTTGACTATTGTCTTTGTGTTGTTTGCTCAAAGTTGCTCTTTACTTGTGTTTTAAGGCCTCGTTTAGTTTTGCAATTGAACACTTACTTTCTTGACACTTGTGACCCTCTTGAAGCATGGCTAGCTTCCAATCTCAACAGATCAGCCTTGATCCTAACTAGTCTATTCGCCGAATTAAGGTGTAGGTTGCGATATTTGTTCTTCAAATCTTCCAAGTCTGCAGGCCACTTGCCTGTCTCACACTTCGTGTGCAAGGCATCCCTTTCCATAGCCAACTGCCCCACTTATATGGACATAGCGTGATACCCTTCTCCGCATCATGGATGCGCCTCAACATCCTCTTTTGCGGGCATGATCGGCTCGAACCTTCTCTTACGCACAACCATCAAGCGGCGTACCATGTCTTCAACTTTCTTGCAACTCTCTTCCTCTTGCGAGGCCCTACGATTAGCTTCACTCACAGCCCCTTGGCTTCTTCTAACTCGCTTGGAGGAGTCCCATGACTCTTGTAGAGTCTCCTTCTCCCTTCTCAATTCTCCTACCTCGAGGTCCTTGCCATTTAATAAGTCATCCTTAGCCTTTGCAAGGCCCTGGACCTCCTTTACATCCTTCTTGGCCATCGCCACGGCATACACCAACTGTCGGACTTGTTCTCGCATCCCTCGATTCTCCAAGGCCCATCCTTCCTTCTCCTTAGCGCGTGTCACCATAATGCCATCCAATTCTTGCACCATCTCTTGATGCCTCAACTCAGCTCCCTCAAGGTCCAATGTAAGTCGCTTTTCCCTTTCAGTAAACCTACCTACACTTGACTCTAGCTCTACAATCCTAGTTTGAGCTGCCCTTAATTCTTCTGTATCCACATTTCCTACCGGGGCAGCCCCAACGGCTAGGCCTAAATATCGGTTCGCCAGGGTACGGCTTGGCGAACCGACATGCCATGCCATGAGCATGGCCTTCCTCTCCCTGCCCCTCTCTCTCGTATCCGTGCCAACCCGCGATCGGGCCACCGGGGGCAAGGGGAACTAATTCAAGTTCCGTGTCACGAATACCGGCTATACTCGCACGATACAAAGTCGAACTCGTCGGCCGCATCATTGAAAGAAAATTTCCCTCCACCGGGCCTCACAGGCGCAAAGGACAATGCGATATAACCTCATCCATCACTTGAGCACGGTTATGCTAGCCCTTCCTACCTTGAGGTCCTTGCTATCTCACACTTCGTGTGCAAGGCATCCCTTTCCATAGCCTTCTCAATTCTCCTTCTCCTTCTCAATTCTCCTACCTCGAGGTCCTTGCCCAAGTTCCGCCGACTTGCTAGTTTCTCCTTCTCTTCCTCGGTGCTGGCATAAATAAGAGAGAGGAGTAGGAGAGGAAGGCCATGCTCATGGCATGGCATTGATCAAGAACCACATGCACCACTCAAGGACAAAGCATATTGATATCCAACATCACTTTGTTCGTGAAAGGGTGAAATCATTGGAGGTTCCATTTGAGTATTGCAAACGGAGGATATGGCTGCAGATTTCTTTACCAAGGCTTGAGCAAGTTCAAGTTTGAGAAGTGTAGAGAGGTAGTTGGATTAAGGCAAACTCAGTGCTGAGTGGGATTGTTGATGCAGCTTCGAGTTTGTTAAGATGGATATGACTATGCGTAAAAGATGTAGGTGATTGAGCAGTATATAGAAGTGGGTAAATGGGAAACATATACCCCATATTGAGTAGGAAACGTGAGTGACACTTTTAGGGTTTAAAAGGGTGAGACCAGCTAGCTATAGTAGGTTCAGCTCTTTGACTATTGTCTTTGTGTTCTATGCTCAAAGTTGCTCTTTACTTGTGTTTTAAGGCCTCGTTTAGTTTTGCAAATCTGAACACTTACTTTCTTGACACTTGTGACCCTCTTGAAGCATGGCTAGCTTCCAATCTCAACAGATCAGCCTTGATCCTAACTAGTCTATTCGCCGAATTAAGATGTAGGTTGCGATATTTGTTCTTCAAATCTTCCAAGTCTGCAGGCCACTTGCCTGTCTCACACTTCGTGTGCAAGGCATCCCTTTCCATAGCCAACTGCCCCACTTATATGGACATAGCGTGATACCCTTCTCCGCATCATGGATGCGCCTCAACATCCTCTTTTGCAGGGCATGATCGTCTCTGAACCTTCTCTTACGCACAACCATCAAGCAACGTACCATGTCTTCAACTTTCTTGCAACTCTCTTCCTCTTGCGAGGCCCTACGATTAGCTTCACTCACAGCTCCCTTGGCTTCTTCTAACTCTGCTTGGAGGGAGTCCCATGACTCTTGTAGGGTCTCCTTCTCCCTTCTCAATTCTCCTACCTCGAGGTCCTTGCCATTTAATAACTCATCCTTAGTCTTCGCAAGGCCCTAGACCTCCTTTACATCCTTCTTGGCCATCGCCACACCAAGCTCGGACTTGTTCTCGCATCCCTCTATTCTCCAAGGCCCATCCTTCCTTCTCCTTAGCGCGTGTCACCATAATGCCATCCAACTCTTGCACCATCTCTTGATGCCTCAACTCAGCTCCCTCAAGCTCCAATGTAAGTCGCTTTTCCCTTTCAGTAAGCCTACCTACACTTGACTCTAGCTCTACAATCCTAGTTTGAGCTGCCCTTAATTCTTCTGTATCCACATTTCCTACCGGGGCAGCCCCAACTGCTAGGCCTAAATATCGGTTCGCCAGAGTACGGCTTGGCGAACCGACATGCCATGCCATGAGCATGGCCTTCCTCTCCCCTCTCTCTCGTATCCGTGCCAGCGATCGGGCCACGGGGCAAGGGAACTAATTCAAGTTCCGTGTCACGAATACCGGCTATACTGCACGATACAAAGTCGAACTCGTCGACGCATCATTGAAAGAAAATTTCCCTCCACCGGGCCTCAAGGCGCAAAGGACAATGCGCTCCCTACTTGGTTATGCTAGCCCTTCCTACCATTCTCTTCCTTGCACCAAGTTCCGCCGACTTAGTTTCTCCTTCTCTTCCACCCATACGGCTCTTCTTGCAACTTCCTTCGCAATGGAAGCGCCTTGACTCTCTCAACAAGAGCTTTTCACTCTCCACCGCCGTGGAGGTGGCTCAACTCACCTCTTCCTACCATTCTCTTCCTCGGTGCTCTCACTAGATGAACCTCTTCTTCTTCTTCCTCCGTCTGCGTAGGACACCGAAGTAGGCAGGATCCTCCATCGCTTCCTTTTCTTCCCGTCTCTTGTTGCGGGGACTTCTCTCACGGGCTTAGGGATTCCTGCATCCAATGGTACCTCTTGGAAATCCATCTTAGAAAACTCCAATTCTCCCTGCTTCAATAATCCTTGGAGCTCATAAATATGAATCGGGTAGGTGGAGAGGTGCGTATTTCTGCGTGCTCTTGGATTCCTGCATCCAATGGTACCTCTTGGAAATCCATCTTAGAAAACTCCAATTCTCCTTCTCTTCCTCGGTGCTCTCACTAGCGAGCCCCAACACCTATAAAGGTACCTAGTTCTACTCCTTCCCGCTGATTTACGAGGGTAGCCCCACTTAGGAGGGTAGCTACAACATGGGCAAGTCTCCTCGCATCCAAGGTCCTTGCTATCTCACACATGCGCCATGCCTCTCTCAAAGTGTCCAAGTCGCCACGGATGTTTGAGACATCCATGGGTTGTTCCAATTCCAAAACCATGTCATCCTCTAGCTCCACTCTCTGGCTCATGTGGCGCTTTGGCCCCTCCATAAGCCTCCACATGCCATGCCATGCCATGCCATGCCATGAGCATGGCCTTCTTAGGTGCAGGCGCTTTCACCATCTTGCACCCTAGCCACACCGTCATAGGGGACTCGACCTACGCTCACTCCCTACCTCGAGGTCCTTGCCCTAGCTTTCCCTTGCATGCACAAGCTCTTCCTCGGTGCTCTCACTAGATGAACCTCTTCTCCTTGCACACAAAATCCACCAAGAAGAATCTTTACAAACATTCTCCATTTCTCTTCTCTTCCACCCATACCACTCTTCTTGCAACTTCCTTCGCAATGGAAGCTGCCTTGACTCTCAACAAGAGCTTTTCACTCTCCACCGCCGTAGGAGGTGGCTCCGACTCACCTCTTCCTACCATTCTCTTCCTCGGTGCTCTCACTAGATGAACCTCTTCTTCTTCTTCTTCCTCGTCTGCGTAGGACACCGAAGTAGGCAGGATCCTCCATCGCTTCCTTTTCTTCCCGTCTCTTGTTGCGGGGACTTCTCTCACGGGCTTAGGGATTCCTGCATCCAATGGTACCTCTTGGAAATCCATCTTAGAAAACTCCAATTCTCCCTGCTTCAATAATCCTTGGAGCTCATAAATATGAATCGGGTAGGTGGAGAGGTGCGTATTTCTGCGTGCTCTTGGATTCCTGGCATTGGGCATAAGCAACCTTGCGCGATGTGCAGTATAAACATCATACATTACCATTCCCCAATCCGAAGTAGCCCCCCTAGACAACCTCCAAATGAAATACAACTGTGCATCACTAAGATGTCTTCCGTTGAGCACTCACCAATCCAAGAAGAATCTTTACAAACATTCTCCATTTCTCTTGCATCAACCACCTTTCCTCTAGACTTATGCGTCGTAACATGTCCATGGCCTTCTTAAGCAGCTCATGACAATTCCTATTCTCCTTTTTCTCTTCTCCTTTCTCCTCAACCTTCCTTTCAAGCTCCATGATTGCAATCCCCTCTTCAGCCTCCTCATTTGGCCTTCCATGTACCTGTCGAATGTGTTGGGTTGTCCGGCACCCTGGATCAGTCCTTGCATCCCTATTTTCCAGTTCCTCAAGTTCCTGCCGTGGCATGTTGAAATTTATAAAGCATTCCTCTATCATCTCCAAGTTGACGTAGGCCCAATGGCGGCCATACACCCATTGCAATTGTATGTTGGGCTCTCCAGCAAACCGTCTGAATGCCACCAAATGCCTAGCCTCCACACACAACTTCTTATGCACGCACACCTCCTTCTCCTTGCACACACCTCCTTCTCCTTGCACACACATGGGCACCGCGTTCTTACCGAGTCCTTGCCCTAGCTTTCCCTTGCATGCACAAGCTCTTCCTCGCGATTCCTCGCAGGCTTCCTAGGTGCCACTCCCTACACACCCAGCTCGCATGGCCCTTTGGTAGTGACAGTGAAACTAGCCCGTTGATTCCTTGCCATGTGGCACCATTTCCACCATCCTCTATTTAGCAGCCCTATCTGTTAAAAGCACCCTACACTACGTACCCTACATATTTATATTCTATTATTCCTAATATATCCTATTTATCCACAACCTTGCATATACAATCCTTTTAACAACTTCCTAGGTTGGAACACCTAATATGGAAAGCTTGCTTCCCAAGGTATCCAAGTAGGGTGTCGCACCCCACTTCCACTTGCGTGAGTCCTCACCACTCCTTATGGTAGGAAGACCTCTCATCCTACCTACCTATCTCCCCAACTACCGTCCGTGAGCCCCGCCACCCTCGTCCTATCTATGTATGGTCACCCTTATCATCCTAAGCCTCATCTATGTAGGCCCTTGCCACCCTACGCCTCATCTATGTAGGGTCACCCTTGCCACCCTCGTCTCATCTATGTAGGGTCACCCTTGCCACCCTACATACTATCTACCAAAAGAGCCTCTCCGTCCACATGTAGGCGCTCCCCTACTTACTCCCTCGTGTAGGGACACGGTGTCGTCTTACCCACATACATACATGCAGGGACCCATGACCTATCTATGTAGGGTCACCTTTGTCACCCTACGTCTCATCTTTGTAGGACTAGCTTTTGACACTCTAGGCGGCTTAAACATGTCCATGGCCTTCTTAAGCAGCTCATGACAATTCCTATTCTCCTTTTCTCTTCTCCTTCTCCTCAACCTTCCTTTCAAGCTCCATGATTGCAATCCCTCTTGACCTCCTCATTTGGCCTTCCATGTACATCGGATGTGTTGGGTTGTCACCCTACGCCTCATCTATGTATGGTCACCCTTGCATCCCTATTTTCCAGTTCCTCAAGTTCTGCCGTGGCATGTTGAAATTATAAAGCATTCCTCTATCATCTCCAAGTTGACGTAGGCCCAATGCCATACACCCATTGCAATTGTATGTTGGGCTCTCCAAATGAATGCCACCAAATGCCTAGCCTCCACATGCGGGAAGCAATTCCTTCACACACAACTTCTTATGCACGCACACCTCCTTCTCCTTGCATGCACAGCGTTCTCACCGAGTCCTTGCCCTAGCTTTCCCTTGCATGCACAAGCTCTTCCTCGCGATTCCTCGCAGGCTTCCTAGGTGCCACTCCCTACACACCCAGCTCGCATGGCCCTTTGGTAGTGACAGTGAAACTAGCCCGTTGATTCCTTGCCATGTGGCACCATTTCCACCATCCTCTATTTAGCAGCCCTATCTGTTAAAAGCACCCTACACTACGTACCCTACATATTTATGTTCTATTATTCCTAATATATCCTATTTATCCACAACCTTGCATATACAGTCCTTTTTAACAACTTCCTAGGTTGGAACCTACCTAATATGGAAAGCTTGCTTCCCAAGGTATCCAAGTAGGGTGTCGCACCCCACTTCCACTGCCCACGTAGGGAGTCCTCACCACTCCTTATGGTAGGAAGACCTCTCATCCTACCTACCTATCTCCCCAACTACCGTCCGTAGGGAGCCCCTGCCACCCTACGTCCTATCTATGTATGGTCACCCTTATCATCCTAAGCCTCATCTATGTAGGCCCTTGCCACCCTCGCCTCATCTATGTAGGGTCACCCTTGCCACCCTCGTCTCATCTATGTAGGGTCACCCTTGCCACCCTACATACTATCTACCAAAAGAGCCTCTCCGTCCACATGTAGGCGCTCCCCTACTTACTCCCTCGTGTAGGGACACGGTGTCGTCTTACCCACATACATACATGCAGGGACCCATGACCTATCTATGTAAGGTCACCTTTGTCACCCTACGCCTCGTCTATGTAGGGCTAGCTTTTGACACTCTACGCATTGGCTTAAACTGTCCATGTAGGGAGCTCCTCTCCATTCTTGTAGGGCCAGCTACCACCTTACACCTACCCCTCGTAGGGTGCACCTCCCTATGGTAGGGAGTACCATGTCCTATATCTATAGGATAACATACCCTTCCTACCCATCTTTCCCTTGTGTAGGGGCTGCCTGCCACATCATTCACACTCGCTTCCTCCTATATGCAACTCCTTCCTCCATGCAAGTGGTTTGCCTCTACCTAGATCTCTACTTGCACTCACTTGCGTCTAAGCTTCCACAAAGAAATACCTAGCAAATTCTTTTGGCACTTTTCCGAGTCCGTTTTGATCCAAGTTTTGTCAATTCTAACCAAAAAAAATAAAGGGCCCAAACTTTTGCATTTCACAAGGCAATGGACGAAGGAGGATAACATCCAATTGGGATGGGGGTATGGCCACCAATGGGCCTACACCAATTTAGAGCTGATTGAAGAATGCTATGTCAATCTTCACCAATCAGAGGCAGCCCTGGCCGCGTTGCGAGAGAGGAATGCTAGGACTGGTCCCCATTGGACAATCGGGAGCATTCGTCGGTGTATGGAAGACCGAGGAGGAAAGCTCAAGTTGCTCTTACATACCCGAGGTTTTGGACCTCATCGATGGAGGGATGAAGGCCAAAACCAAAAGCAGCTGGAAGACGGAGAACATCAGGGAGCTCAAGTGGATGCTCTTCTCCAAAATTGTCTTGGGGTTAGTAAATTATCAGCGCACCTCTTATTTCAGCACCAACTTCTTACAATTCTTGTGGAAGATTGTAAGAAGAGCCAAGCCGGATTGGGGAACAATCATGTATGAGGCTTACATCCACCATAGGGAGAAGCTCCTCAAGCCCATACCACCCTCTTTCTCGCACTGCACGCGGATCAAGAGCATCTGGTCAACGAAGATATTATTGTCCCAATGTATAAGAAACAAAGTCCTGTAGAATTCCCAAAGCGAGAGTATAGTCTTATGATTGGTGGTTCGAGTGAAAGGTTGGTCTTGCAAACAAACTTGCGCACTAGAATCACAAGCCCCAAGAACTCTAAATGTTTGCACACGTGCGATTGTGAGAATGACCTTCTTTTAGGAAGGCTAAGAATTGGATAAAGTTTAAAATCAAATACGTTTGTGCGTATATAAGACCTAGACTCTTCAAAATGGCCGTTTTATTGCGGATTTTTAGCATGCAATTTAGGGTTTGCGAAGTCCGTGTGCAAAAGGGGTTACCAGAGAAACCCTTTCTACCTAGATACCACTATTAAGGGATATTCCAGCCTAACCTCTTGAATGAGGAGCAGCCCAAGTTTTAAAGTTGGCATGCCCTCGAGGCGTTAGGATGCAGATCCGTCTCCTCTTCCTCCTCGTTGTATTTTTCCTCAATGGCTTCCGGAGGTTGTTGTAGTAAGTGGCCACTCTGCAACTTTCCCTCTTTTGTGTGTCCATGATTGACTTGTAGTGGGTTGACGCGTTCTTTCCACTCAACCATATCGCCACCTTCGTTCGGTCTCTCTTCGATCTCCGCCCTTTCCGGTTCAAGGTGAGCTTCCCAATCTCTTCATCTTTTGCTTGGCTTGTCACCAAGCGCTTCACCGCCGTGGCTCTAGCTTGTTCTTCCACGAGAGCTTGTCGCCTTTAGGGTGTGTCGAACCGTCAGCACTTCCTTCCTACAATTCCTTGCCTCCGTCCCGTAGGCATTGGCAAGGTGGTTTGATTGCTATCGCTGCTGGTCCAGGAGTTCCCTTGTGATGCGGAGCTCCTCCCTAAGTCCTCTAGCCACGTTGTCCCATTCCTGTTTCTCACTTGCTAGGCCATCAGATTTCCCTTTATAGTATTCCTTTCACTTGTCCATGGCCAGCAATCTCTTTTGTAGGAGGTCCTTCTCATCTTCAAGGTCCTTTCAGGCCTTGCTAGCTGTGGTAGTGGCTGCCTCCTTTTCTCGATTCACTTCTCCTACCCTTTCTAGTGCCGCTCTCAAACGCTCTTCCGCCTGACTCTTGGCGGCTTCCATCTCCTCAGCCTTCTTGGTTAAACTGGCTTCCCTCCCCAAGACTTGGTCTATCATTTCCCACACATTCATCAACTTCGTGGTGAGTCTATCTCGCTCTTTGGCCAAGTCCACGACAGAGTGTTGCTTCTCGGAGGTTCTCTTCAGAGCTCCCATGAGCTTCTTGTCCACATCATCCAACTCCTTCTTCACATCCCGAAGTTCAGCACGAACTTCAGCCGCTTCCCTCAAACTTTCTACCAGGGCATCTACTAGCTCTAGTCCAATCTCCTACAGCTCGGTAACCATTCTCCGAAAGATTCCGTGCTCTCATCACACCTCCCTCGCTCCTCTTCCTCCTCGTTGTATTTTTCCTCAATGGCTTCCGGAGGTTGTTGTAGTAAGTGGCCACTCTGCAACTTTCCCTCTTTGTGTGTCCATGATTGACTTGTAGTGGGTTGACGCGTTCTTTCCACTCAACCATATCGCCACCTTCGTTCTGTCTCTCTTCGATCTCCGCCCTTTCCGGTTCAAGGTGAGCTTCCCAATCTCTTCATCTTTTGCTTGGCTTGTCACCAAGCGCTTCCTTCTTGTGGCTCTAGCTTGTTCTTCCACGAGAGCTTGTCGCCTTTAGGGTGTGTCGAACCGTCGGCACTTCCTTCCTGCAGTTCCTTGCCTCTGTCCCGTAGGCATTAGCAAGGTGGTTCGATTGCTGTCGCTGCTGGTCCAGAGTTCCCTCGTGATGCGGAGCTCCTCCCTGAGTCCTCTAGCCACATTGTCCCATTCCTGCTTCTCACTTGCTAGGCCATTAGATTTCCCTTTGTATATTCCTTTCGCTTGTCCATGGCCAGCAATCTCTTCTGTAGAAGGTCCTTCTCATCTTCAAGGTCCTTTCGGGCCTTGCTAGCTGTGGTAGTAGCTGCCTCCTTCTCCCTGTTCACTTCTCCTACCCTTTCCAGGGCCGTTCTCAAATGTTCTTCTGCCTCATTCTTGGCGGCTTCCATCTCCTCGGCCTTCTTGGTTAAACCGGCTTCCCTCCCCAAGACTTGGTCTATCATTTCCACACATTCATCAACTTTGTGGTGAGTCTATCTCGCTCTTTGGCCAAGTCCACGACAGAGTGTTGCTTCTCGGAGGTTCTCTTCAGAGCTCCCATGAGCTTCTTGTCCACATCATCCAACTCCTTCTTCACATCCCGAAGTTCAGCACGAACTTCAGCCGCTTCCCTCAAACTTTCTACCAGGGCATCTACTAGCTCTAGTCCAATCTCCTACAGCTCGGTAACCATTCTCTGAAAGATTCCACGTGCTCTCATCACACCTCCTACTGCTCCTCTTGCTGGTGCGTAGGTCACCAACATTCCTCGGCGGTCTTCCTTGTCGCCCTCTACTCCCATGGCGACAAGCCCGTCCTGTCCTCCTTTGGTAGGAGCTTGTTCTCCTACTGTAGGTCCCTCTTCTGCTGTAGCTCCTCCCGTAGGAGCTACTTCCTTCGTAGGTAGTCCGGTTTCTACCGGGCCATCCCCTGCTGGTGGTGACTGCCTACCAATGTGAAGCCCCATGGTAGGTGGTCAGGAGTCCTTTCCTACCTTCTCCGTAGGAGGCGCCATAGCTCCTTCTCCTTCCCTTGTCGTTCTTGGTTCACGATCCACGAGGCTTCATCTTTGGTGGGGTGGGGTGGTGGTCTCTTTCCAGATGGTCGACTGTCTACCTCCTCCTGGTCCTCTGCTGCCATGGACGGCTCTCCTTCCACCACTCGGACCAAGGAAGCTTCTATCTTAGCTTCCTCCAGTTCCTCCTCCTTTAGAACTTCCTCCCTATGGTATAGATGCACTAGGAAGGTGGAGACAAAACTGATTTTGGCCTCCTCACTCATCAAATGATTCCTATGAGCCACCACCTGCTCATAGAGAATGCTTGCCCAATCTACCAACTTGCCCTTGGACATCTCATAGATCATCATAAGGTGGGAATTGCCTATGTAGGTCTTCCTAGCGGCACAGATCAATCCCAGCCAAATCTTGGCGAAGAGATTCCACTTCCTCTCCTTGAACATGGAAACTCGCCAACCATTACCAGGAGACCAAACTCCTCCTTGGGTCGTAGGAACATATCCATGGTCGCTTTCAAAATCTGATTCTTGGAAAACTGGGCCGATGGGATGATTCCTCCTTTGTGCGCCTCGGGTATCAAGTACGTTTGCTGGAAATGGCGCACCTTCCACGTTCTAGGATGACTTCAGACTGTGACGTCCTCGGGCACCCTGGCCTCCGCTCTTGTGGCTCGCAACCACCGCGCACACTCCTCAGCATGGATGGATTCAGACACCACCTAGCACCCACTCGCCTCTTCCTCAGCTTGCAGCTCTCTAAGCTCGCGCCTTCTTGCACAGAGCCTCCGCGCTCAGCTCGCTTCGCGCCGCAGTCGCCTCCTTCAGAAAAGTCACAAGCCTCCTCACGCCTTCGTCGTTCTTGCTCCAGAAACATGGGTGGTTCCCTTCTCCTCTCCTGAAATCGCTAGACCGTCCTCTTTCATCATAAAACTCCTTCTTCCATTTCGCTCAGCGTCTTCCCCTCTTGCTCGAAACATGGGTGGTTCCTTCTCCTTCCGTTTACTTCCCAAACGACCAAACCACAGCTTCGAGGGTTTTGCAGTGCTGATTTTAGTAGGGATTTCTCAATTCACGCGATGTCCGCCACGTGGCACCATCGATGGTGCTTCCATTCAAAACTTGATTTGCTATATCGCCTTTAGCATATATAGTCCTCCTCACTCCTCTTGCTCGATTTGAGGACCAAGGAAGTTGCCTTCCTTGCTCTTGAAATAATCGCTCAACTTTCCTACCAAGGCCAAGGGTCACCTACCGCATCCTCACGAGGATCAAGGTACTTTTCCTACCACGACCTACCAAGGTCCAAGGACTTTTGCTTATAAAACTAAGTACATTTGTTAGCCTCGAGTTTCAAGGGTTAGTACCCTATTGGAAAAATTCAAAGTCCCATTCCTACTACACCTCCCATCGCTCCTCTTGCTGGTGCGTAGGTCACCAACATTCCTCGGTCTTCCTTGTCGCCTCTACTCCCATGGCGACAAGCCCGTCTGTCCTCCTTTAGAACTTCCTCCTTCGGTAGGAGCTTGTTCTCCTACTGTAGGTCCTTCTTCTGCTGTAGCTCCTCCCGTAGGAGCTACTTCCTTCGTAGGTAGTCCGGTTTCTACCGGGCCATCCCCTGCTGGTGGTGACTGCCTACCAATGTGAAGCCCCATGGTAGGTGGTCGGGAGTCCTTTCCTACCTTCTCCGTAGGAGGCGCCATAGCTCCTTCTCCTTCCCCTTGTCGTTCTTGGTTCCTGATCCTGAGGCTTCATGCTGGTGGGCTGGGGGTGGTGGTCTCTTTCCAGATGGTCGACTGCCTCCTTTAGAACTTCCTCCTCCTTTGGTAGGAGCTTGTTCTCCTCTCCTTCCACCACTCGGACCAAGGAAGCTTCTATCTTAGCTTCCTCCTCCTCCTTTAGAACTCCTCCCTATGGTATAGATGCACTAGGAAGGTGGAGACAAACTGATTTTGGCCTCCTCACTCATCAAATGATTCCTATGAGCCACCACCGCTCATAGAGAATGCTTGCCCAATCTACCAACTTGCCCTTGGACATCTCATAGATCATCATAAGGTGGGAATTGCCTATGTAGGTCTTCCTAGCGCAGATCAATCCCAGCCAAATCTTGGCGAAGAGATTCCACTTCCTCTCCTTGAACATGGAAACTCGCCAACCATTACCAGGAGACCAAACTTCCTCCTTGGGTCGTTGGAACATATCCATGGTCGCTTTCAAAATCTGATTCTTGGAAAACTGGGCCGATGGGATGATTCCTCCTTTGTGCGCCTCGGGTATCAAGTACGCTTTGGAAATGGCGCACCTTCCACGTTCTAGGATGACTTGACCGTGACGCCCCTCGGGCACCGGCCTCCGCTCTTGTGGCTCGCAACCGCGCACACTCCTCGGCATGGATGGATTCGGACACCACCTAGCACCCACTCGCCTCTTCCTCGACTTGCAGCTCTCTAAGCTCGCGCCTTCTTGGTTCACGATCCTGCTACACTGGTCAACAACCTCCTACCTAGATGACCAAACTTCCTCCTTTAGAAAAGTCACAAGCCTCCTCACGCCTTCGTCGTTCTTGCTCCAGAAACATGGGTGGTTCCCTTCTCCTCTCCTGAAATCGCACCTCGACCGTCCTCTTTCATGCGCAAAACTCCCTTCTTCCAGCTCACGCTCGCAAGCGTCTTCCCCCTCTTGCTCGCGGCTGCCGTCTCCTTCCGTTTACTTCCCAAAACGACCAAACCCTGGCTTACTGAGGGTTTTGCCAGTACATGCAGATTTTAGTAGGGATTTCTCCAGTTGCGGCCCACCGCGATGTCCGCCACGTGGCACCATCGATGGTGCTTCCATTCAAAACTTGATTTGCTATATCGCCTTTAGCATATATAGTCCTCCTCCTTTAGAAAAGTCACAAGCCTCCTCACTCATCACATTTTGCATGACCAAGGAAGTTGCCTTCCTTGCTCTTGAAATAATCGCTCAACTTTCCTACCAAGGCCAAGGGTCACCTACCGCATCCTCCGAGGATCAAGGTACTTTTCCTACCACGACCTACCAAGGTCCAAGGACTTTTGCTTATAAAACTAAGTACATTTGTTAGCCTCGAGTTTCAAGGGTTAGTACCCTATTGGAAAAATTCAAAGTCCCATTCCTACTACCGACCTCCCAACATCCTACCACCGTATATGACGTCTCGAATCACGATCCTGCTACACTGGTCAACAACCTCCTACCTGTCGACTTTCCTATATCCTACCTAGATGACCAAACTTTTCACTCCACACCGCCACATGTCACCCTATGGCACTAGGACATGTGAGCATGTTGGGTTTCAAAATTCAAACTATAATTAAATAATCAAGGATCATTAATCATAATTTATTATTGAAAATTATTTAAAGTGACAAGAATTTCTTCAATCAATCTAAATTATTTTTAATATTATATAATGTATTCGGACTACTCAAATAACTCAAACTACTTTTTGATTTGTCTTTCATGTTTGAAACTTTACAATTTGGTTGGATAATGTTGGCTTTGTGGGAGGAGCCATTACCCCTTACCATCCTTAGCGCTATGTAAACTTAGCATCCTCGACATCGCCTTTAGCATCCTAATCATCCATCCTTAGCATCCTAATCATCCATCCTTAGCATCCTAATCATCCATCCTTAGCATCCTAAGCATCTTCCCTTAGCATCGTAAGCATCGCAACCTACTCGACAAGAGCTAGATCCTTAGGCATTCCCTTTCACCACATCCTTGTGCCTCAACTTGTCAAAACGTAGTGTGATGTTTGACTCATCACATTTTGCATGACCAAATCCAAGGGCATTCCACATTCGACATCCTTTTGTGGCCATCGATAAAACGCGCATCTTTCAACTCGCGGATCTTGCACACATGTCCCACACCAGCGATTGGCAACAAAAAGTTAGTAGGCTGCGCATTCGAGCCTGACAAATGCATAGGGTTTGAAGGGCAGCATTAAAGATTCAGCAGCTCTCAACTCGAGCTCGACAAGGATGGCTTGGGACCGATCGCGATCTCGTCACGCCAAATTGTTCACTTTTTCTTTTGGTCCTTCACCGAGGTGGAGCTCCGGCTTAGTGGATGAGTGCATCAAGCTCGGTTGATCGAGAATCGGCGGATCGAAGGTAATCAAACATATACTGCCGGTGCATTATACATCGAGGCTCGAACTTCACCCCACTAACGTGGTGAAGTACAAAATGTTGAACCGCCATCCGCGCGGCTACTACTTGCACACTCCGGTAGCGGTGGGACTGCCAACCCGGTCGGCTCAGATTCAGCACAGGCAACTCCCTGTACGTCTTGGTCACTAGATTGAAAATGCAAGAATCTAGTGATACCATTGGATCCTCCCCATCCCGCGGACTTGTCTCAGCGACAACAATGTAGCCGTCACCTGTGGCTGCTGCGAACACGGTGTCGGGAACCCACAAGGCACTCCGCCTCAAGCTCAGATCGCAGCACCAAAATAAATCGCAATATCTCCGTGGAAGGAAGGACAAATCCATCTCCGACGGCCCTTGAGCTCCTAGGCCTCTCTTCAGCAGCTCTCAACTCGGTAGCTCGACAAGGATGGCTTGGGACCGATCGCGATCTCGTCACGCCAAATTGTTCACTTTTTCTTTTGGTCCTTCACCGAGGTGGAGCTCCGGCTTAGTGGATGGGGTGCATCAAGCTCGGTTGATCGAATCGGCCTCGCGATCGAAGGTAATCAAACATATGCCCGCCAGTGCATTATACATCGAGGCTCGAACTTCACCCCACTAACGTGGTGAAGTACAAAATGTTGAACCGCCATCCGCGGCTACTACTTGCACACTCCGGTAGCGGTGGGACGCCAACCCGGTCGGCTCGATTCAAGAGGCAACTCCTGCGTCTTGGTCACTAGATTGAAAATGCAAGAATCTAGTGATACCATTGGATCCTCCCATCCAGCGGACTGTCTCGGCGACAACAATGTAGCCGTCACACCGCTGCTGCGAACGTGGTGTCGGGAACCCACAAGGCACTCCGCCTCAAGCTCAGATCGCAGCACCAAAATAAATCGCAATATCTCCGTGGAAGGAAGGACAAATCCATCTCCGACGGCCCTTGAGCTCCTAGGCCTCTCTTCAACAGGGCGCGCTCCACAACGCACATTGTAGCAGGACCTGACTCCACATCCTGATCATTAAATTTTGCAGCATGCTCCTCCAAGAAAAGAGGCGACCTCATGTACGTGTACCACCGTCTACACGCATGCTCGAAGCGAAATGCGCTTGCCAATGGCAGAGAGGACAGCACTTCGCCCACAACGTCGTCAGGGAGGTTCTCCCACAATGTTGCGTCCATATCGGGGCCCCCATCGCTACGACTTGGGGTCCAAAACAGCGAGCCGTAGCATCACCTGATGCGCCATATCTCGCTCTGCACCAAGTTCCCAAGCAAGTGCACAACAAATTGTAGATTTTTGCTGCAACTTGGAACTCAACGGTTCAATGATATTGGACTAATACAAAACCCTACATATATAGCCTGAGACTAAAATTGACGAAACAAAGAACATGATAATCCTAGAAGGGGATTAATATACGAACCCCCTTCCACACTTTCAAAACCCCCTTCACAAAAGACATCGTTAAATGCGCATTATGGCGAATCCACGATTAAGCGCACCATGCTAAAACCCTTTTCTTGGAAAACTACAGATTCAAAAATCCATGAAACAAAAGGTCTTTGTTGGCGCGGCGATCGAACTTCCTTGCCCACTATGGTTTCTTACAAAGGAAATCATGATCTCACAGTTTCAAAAACCTCTTCTGTCCCTCCAAAAAAGTCTTCCCTCTACAAAGATCCTTCATGCGGACTGATTCATACTGTGCTTGGGTGGCTTCTGAATCTAAAATAACTGCTAGGTTGCGCATGCATTCCAATTCTACTGCGTCGAAGCTGTCATTTTCTGCAAAAGTCTTGCGTCTTCATCTTCTTCGTTGTCTCTTTCCTCCTTGTCGCCACCACTCGCAGACTGCCATATAGTGTCCAGGGTTTGTGGTCCTTCCTCCAGCAAGTCCCCTGTTTGCGTTTTCATCCTCCTTGCACTAAGTAGAACAACCTGAGCCCTCAAACAATTTTTTCACTCATACAAACCTCTTTGGCCCAGACCTGTGCTGCTCCTCTCTGGTGGGCGTCGAATGTGAGCTCCTCTTTCCAGTCTGGCAAAACCTCGAAACCTTTGTTTCGAGGTTAACATCTGCTCGTTCTGCGTCCATGGATTACCTTGGCTCCTTGACGACACCGCTTCTTCCAACCAGTGACCTTATGGTGAGTTTTCACTCAGCCCTTTGTTTTCCCGACTCTAGTCTTCTACCTTCGCTCCCTCCTTGCCTCTTCACCTCAAGCATCCATCCCTATTGTTCCTGCTCGAGAGGGGGAAGATGAACAGGCCATTGTTGATCCTTATGAAAACAGAGAAGACTTTGGTGCTCTTAATCCACAAGACCCAGAGACTGTTCCTGCTCCACCTTCTCCTGTAATACTTGATCCAGCCCCCGAGCGAAGATATCCTTCGCGTCATCGTCAACCGAGACACCTCTGGAATGAGATCCCCTTTGATTTAGAGTTCAATCAAGCTGGCTACACCACCACTGCTGTAGGTCATTTCAACGCCTTCAGTGTTGCCCCTTCAGAGGGAGATCCTCTCACTCTTCAAGAGGCATATTCGCGACCTGATGCAGCTAAGTGGAAGTTCGCTATTGATGATGAATATAATTCTCTTATCAAAAACAATACTTGGACTCTAGTAAACTTGCCTAAAGGCAGAACTACTGTCAAATGCAAGTGGGTTCTCAAAACTAAATTCCAGGAGGTTGAACCTCGTATTCGCTATAAGGCGAGACTAGTGGCTAAGGGTTATAGTCAGAAAGAGGGAGTGGACTATCAGGGCGATAAGGTTTATTCACATGTAGTCAAAAGCTTGAGAATGCTCATGGCTTTATGTGCCGAGCTTAATCTGGAAATTTATCAGCTTGACATTTGTATTGCTTTCCTTTATGGTCATCTGCAAGAAGAGATCTATATGGATCAACCAGAAGACTATGAAGATGAGCAATACCCAAACAAGGTGTGTAAACTTATTCGTTCTATTTACGGACTAAAGCAAAGCCCACGTTTATGGTATGAGAGAATGGACTCTTACCTCAAGAAGATAGGTTTTATCCAAAGTGAAGCAGACACCAATATCTATGTACTCCGCAAGGACAGCTCCCTTGTGCTGGTTGCACTATATGTTGATGACTTAGTTATTCCTGGCAACAATATTGAACTAGTTAACAAGATTAAAGCTGACCTTAGTAAAGAATTCGAGATGAAGGATCTCGGCAAAGTTAAATATATTCTTGGTATGCATGTACATAGAGATACCACGGTGCTATCTATCTCCATCAAGGAAGATATGTGGTATGTTAAAACACTTTAATTTGGAGAATGCGTCGGCCACAGGCCGTGGGTGTTAAGCTTTCATCGCTACATCCACAATCGAGCAGGAAAAGAAAGAGATGGAAAATATTCCTTATCATATGGGAGTTGGTACTCTCATGTTCTTGAGTAATCAGACCGGACGATATCTCAAATCATAAATGCTATTGCTCGGTTCTCGAGAATCCGAGGAAAGGATCACGGGTTGCTCTCAAGCGCATCATGCGGTACCTCAAGGGTACTCCAAATTATGGCCTCTGCTTCAAGCCTAGCGGAAAGAAGCATCTCTTGACATGCTTTGTCGATGCATTGGGCTTGACACGAAAAAGTATCTCAGCATATTGCTTTCTTGCTGGCTCCACTGTTGTTAATTGGTCTTGTAGAAACAAGCTGCAATATCACTTTCATCAACAGAATCGGAGTACAAAGCACTCACTGAAGCCACGAAAGAGGCTGAATGGGAAAGAAAGCTATGTGAAGATTTGGATATGAAGCGGGAAGAATAGCTTAATTGTGACAATATGTCAGCCATTGCTCTTGTCGCTAATCCGGTCTTTCATGCGCGCACGAAGCATATTGAGATTCAACACCATTATATTCGTGACGCTGTTGAGAGAGGAATTGTTAAGGTATAGTATGTACCCACAGATGACAATACAACAGATATACTGACAAAATCCTTGCCGAAGTTCAAACACTGCTTCCACAGAGAAGGGCTTGGATTGGTTGGTATGTGACTTTTGCACTTGGACCAATCACACATTTGGTGAGGCGCATCTTATCTCGAGCGTTCGATTACTTGAAGTTGTGACTATTGTAGACCGCTTCAATTTGGAGAATGCGTGCGGCGCCACACAGCCGTGGGTGTTAAGCTTTCATCTGCTACCTATCCACAATCAGAACAGGAAAAGAAAGAGATGGAAAATATTCCTTATCGTATGGGAGTTGGTACTCTCATGTTCTTGAGTAATCAGACCAGACCTGATATCTCAAATACTGTAAATGCTATTGCTCAGTTCTCAGAGAATCCAGGAAAGGATCACTGGGTTGCTCTCAAGCGCATCATGCGGTACCTCAAGGGTACTCCAAATTATGGCCTCTGCTTCAAGCCTAGCGGAAAGAAGCATCTGCTACTGACATGCTTTGTCGATGCAGATTGGGCTTCAGACGCTGACACCCGAAAAAGTATCTCAGCATATTGCTTTCTTCTTGGCTCCCATTGTTAATTGGTCTTGTAGAAAACAAGCTGCAATATCACTTTCATCAACAGACTCGGAGTACAAAGCACTCACTAAAGCCACGAAAGAGGCTGAATAGGAAAGAAAGCTATGTGAAGATTTGGATATGAAGCAGGAAGGGCCAACATTGCTTTATTGCGACAATATGTCAGCCATTGCTCTTGTCGCTAATCCTGTCTTTCATGCGCGCACGAAGCATATTGAGATTCAACACCATTATATTCGTGACGCTGCTGAGAGAGGAATTGTTAAGGTACAGTATGTACCGACAGACGACAATACAAGATATCGACAAAATCCTTGCGAAGTTCAAACACGCTTCCACGAGAAGGGCTTGGATTGGTTGGTATGTGACTTTTGCACTTGGACCAATCACACATTTGGTGAGGCGATCTTATCTCGAGCGTTCGATTACTTGAAGTTGTGACTATTGTAGACCGCTTGCTTCAATCTTACTTGCGGCCGGTGATCGGTGAGTTGAGTTTAGTTGAAGACCGTAGTACTCATACAATACTCCAGTGACAAATGATTATTAGTTCTTTGATTTAGATAACCCAACTAGTATGAGAGGGAGAGTTAGAAGTACATACCGCGTTGGTTATGGTTAGCTTAGCTTAACCAAGCGTGGTCATACCCTTTGGTATCTTGTACCGAAGAGGTACAACTCTTCATACACAGGCTATAAAAGCCCACCTCTTGTAATCAATTGTATCAATTAGTAAGCACTAAACTTTGATCAAACGCTTCCGCAAAGCACCTCAAACTCTGGGCGCCCGTGGTGGACTCCTTTCCGCTGAGGCATGGCCTACAGTTGTGTTGTGTCGTTGTAGGTCGGGAGTTGGTGAATTTTGAAGCAGTGCAAGTGGTGCAGCTGCTGTAGAGGGAGAGTTAGAGGGCGCCTTGCTTGTTGAGGGGGGTGAGGTTGTGAATGGGTGAAGGCAACGATTGATCTCTTAGAATCCGGCTATCCACACAAGTCTCATGGGATGAAACCCAACGTACTGAGCGACAGTGGAATAAGTGTGGCCACTAGAGGGTGAATCTCGGAAGCCCTAGGATTTTCCTCCCACATAATCATCACTTGCTCAAAGTATCTCTAGCATTAAGCAGATAAACAAAAGTACAAGTGTTTATAAAGTCTAGGTAGTTACTGGTAGTTGTAACCAAAATAACCAATTAGCTAAAAATGAGTGACTACTTCTAGCCCCAGGATTTAATTAAATATTAATCTAGACACTTCTAGGTGCCCTAATAAATAGTGTCCAAATTATCTTAATATTTCATCAAATTCCAGGATGTTGAAGTCCATGATCGAGATTTGAGAAACCGCTATCGAGAATTACACCTTCGAACAACTATATATGTAACATACTGGGATTGAATAATTAGAGCATTCGCAAGCAAAGCTCTATTTAGGGTTTTGTTTTGCATCACTGCACCGAATCTGCAGCACATTTGAGGGCACATTTGAGGGCACGGCATGGGGGTGAGCGCAACTTCCTAGCACTTAGTGGTTTAGGAACAGAGGACTTGCACGCGAAGGCCTCCGATCGCGAGGTCTTTCACGCGAAGGCAACCCACAAGCGGGGCAGCCAGAATTGCAGCGGCGCACCAAGCCTGGTTCGAGCATCAATGTTCCGCAAAGGTATGCAGCTTTCAACGCTACAGTCTCACATGGAGCATGTCGGTTTGGAAACCCTGTTGGGTTTGAAACCTTGACATGTTTTGAAACCGAGATACGGTTTCAAAACCCTTTCAAGTTTTGAAACCGAGATATGGTTTTGAAATGGCATACACTCTTGTTGTAATCAGTCTTTTGCTCGTGTTTACGATTTTGTAATCAGTCTTATGCCCTCATCCTTGTTTGCTTTGCGCTTCCACCATGGCACGCTCCCAACAGCGGAAGAAAGTTTGGTTTGAAGCGGCTTTTGGGGCTGGGGCACAAAATCAGAACAATCCTACGCTTCATCCCGACGTGACCTTGCGCAAAGGAAGTTGAGGAAAAGCGCGTGAAGGCCACCAAGTCCAAAGAGCATCCGCGGCGAACCAATCCTTAGTGCCTCAAGACTAGGACGATTGTGCAAAGGTAAGCAGGCAAAATCTTTGTGGCTTCCTCTTCGATGGCATGTGCAAATAAGGACTTATGAGGATGCATGTTGGTTGTCCTCTATGGTTGCATCTGGAGACTTCATGCCAATGCTTGCGAATGGTGCTGCGTCTGGTGTGCTTGAATTGTCAGTTCAGGGCATCTTCACTCTAATGATCTGTGTAGCAACAATAAAGATTTCAGGGCAGCTCTTGTTTTGTTTGCTTGTTCGATGCCTTTTACATTTTCCTCCTCCGGCCCTCCCGCTTTGTTAATTAGTAATTCCCACCTAACCTAGTGCCTTGTGCTGCCGTGGTGACTAAGAACATGGAGATTTTGCCTTGTGCAGATGGTTGGAGGCACACGGAGCAAGGACGTTTTGGTTGTCTCTGATCCTAGAGAAGTAGGCAAGGTTGGCAAGAGGAAGCGCAACGACGAGCAAGCCAAGACCCGCTCCGCCGATCGCCCAACTGCGGATCCGATTCCAGCAAGCAAGGAGGAGGAGATCAGGTCCCCTGGCGAGAGTGCTAAATGCAAGAAGGCCTCGAAGTCCACCTCCGTCCCTGGTGGAGGAAGACCCACGAGGCCTAGTGGAGGCGTGGCTATCGATAAGTCGACTGATCAACACGATGCTAGAGGGAAATCGAGGGAGGAACAATGGCTGGAGGCAAGCCTTCTATAAGTGCAGCAGAAATTGCAGGCCAGTGCAAAGGAGGTGGACCCAAACCACAAGCTAAGGCTGGGAGCTCTCACTCAAAAGCAAAGCATCAGAATGCTGGCAAGCTTCAATTGAGCGCTCCAACAATTGTGCTCAAAGATTAACTCACGTTGAGCGGCCTGTGGCCCCCTTCAATCGCAAGCAAAGTGTAATTGTGAAGAAACTGAGAGAGGTTGTCCACTCCAAGGTTCTTTTGGAGAATGAGTGGCATATTGTTATGCCCACCACCTCGGATGATGAAGATAAGCCTTCCCCTCTCGTGGCGCTTTGGGTGAGTGGATTGGAGGTTGCAAATGCCAATCAAGCATTGAGGGCAGGTTGGATAATCTGGGCTTGGCTGTCCACAATTGAGGCAGATATTACAATGGAGATCCTGTGCACGGTGAGGCCGGGACTGCCTTTGTGTGACTCCAAAGACGACTATAGGATGCTCGTTTTGACCCTAGATAAAGTGGAAGCACGGCGTTGCCTGCCAACAGATGTGAAGATCAAGCTCAAGGCCGCCCAGCACGTGGAGGATGTGAGTCCTAACCACTTTTATTTTTCATGCTTGTTTCTTAGACTTTAAAAGGAGGGTGCACAGCCTATGGCGCACCCTACTGGGTGCGCCGCCTACCATCGCACCCAAAGGTAGGCTGCGCACCCTCTTTTATTTCTAAATTGTTCATCGGTTTTGAGGAGGGTGCACAGGCCTATGGCGCACCCTACGCCAACCTGCCAGCACACCCTGCCTATGGGTTTATGGCTTGCCGGTGCACCCTACCTGTGGGTGCGCCGGTAGGCCGGCACAATGAGGGTGTGCCGAGGCCGGCGCACCATCGTTATTTTCTTAGTTATCCTTTGGTTTTTTGTAGGGTGGGCTAGCTTACCGAGGAGGGTGCGCAGGGTACCAGCGCACCCTCCCTCTTGTTTTCTCTCTTTACATCTTGGGATTTGTTTATGGTGAGCGTTACTAGCTGAGTATAGCTTCTAGTTTTGTTCCTAACTTTCATATTTCATTCATACCAGAATGGGGAGGTTTTCTATAGCATAATCCTACGGTTCATCGTGGATGGAATCAATGACAGCCCACTTTTGAAGGATGAGGGACAAGGCATCCAGCGAAGTCTCTTTGCGGACACCATGTCGCAAGCTCTGTTCTTCCAGTTGGTGGGAAGCGGGTGAATTTTTCAGACCAGCTGAACAGTGAAGAGGATGTAGCAGATGATCAATCTGGGGACAAGGATGCATCCGAGGAAGATGAGGATGTTGGACAGGCGGAGCAGGTTTCGAATGTTGAGGGGCAGGAAGAGGTCGAGTTAGAGGATGACTCTCTTGCTCCCGCTAACCTCACTGACCTAGAGGCCACGAGGGAGAGGTTGAATCAGACCTTTGTGGCATATCACCAGGATCTGAGCCCTTTAGCCCCTAAAGACATGGGCATGAAGGCGCCCGAAACGCAGCAGTGTGGTAAGGGGAAAGGCAATCAGACTGGTGAGGAGAAAGGGAAGCAAAAGAAAGCAACCAATGAGAAATCACCTAAACAGTCAAAGAAGAAGAAGGTGAAATCTCCTACTATTCTGACCCGACCAATGTCAACGGACGAGGATAGGTTGCAGCAAGATGTTGTGCAAAAGGATCCCTTGAACCTTCTGCGCGAGAGTGCTAAGAAGAAGAAGATCCAGCCCACAACAGCAATCATCCCTCTTCACTGCCTGAGGAGTGCGGAATATCTGACCCAAGATGCCATGATCCGAAGAATCGACACCTCCTGGTCCAGCTTCCTCGAGCGGGAGATTCGCAAGGGGCATGTGGAAGAGGGCGTCTTGCCCATCTTGGTCATGGTGGACCCTCAGCAGTGTCCGACCCGGAAAGGCGGGATGAACTGATGTTTGAGAAGGAAGAGTACACTTTGGCGTGCTTGGCGGCAACCATTGTTTCAGTGTGAGGAGCCTCACCACCGCAATTCCCAACCTTGCCGCAGACAAGTATATGGAGGGTCACATGTATGTGGCTAACACAAGAGAGATGAGGGTGCCGCAATGACCACAATGTGATAGCGGACGGGAGGAAGAAGAAGATGGCGTTCATTGAACAAGTTCGCTATGTGAAAGACGAGCTGGAGATCTTGAAGAGCTGTGGCATCTCAAAGCCGTCTTTGACCGGAAGTGGATCTGCAGTTCTTTTGGGGCTTGTGGAGCATGCTAGTCTGCGCGAGTGTGAAGCAAAAAAAGGTTGACCATAAGACATTGAACTCCGCATTGCAAAGTGCAGTGGTCTGGTTTGGTCAAATGTGAATGAGATATTCACAAGATGGGAGAAGTTGGAATTGCCGGAGCAAAAGCACCAAGCTGTGGCTGGGGTGTCTAAACGTGCGAAAGCCCTACGCAAACCTGGACAGCCGGAAGAGCAATCAGCAAGCGGTGCAGATGCAAGCGGGGACAAAAAAGACATATGTGGCAAGATGTTTAGGTGCTTCCAGGGAGTTCCAGATGGGGAAGTAGGGGAGAAAATGTTGTTGAGCGCAACGGAAAAAAGTCATCCAGGGGCACTTGGACTTGAAAGGCATGTATACTAGGTGCAACAGAAGAAGCATCTCCACGTAATTCAGACAGCCATGGCCAAGCACCTAAGTTGCGCAACGTTTGCGGAAGTACAGCAAAAGTATCTGAAGCACGCCAGAGATGATGATGTCGCGAAGTTTCAAAGCTGCTTTGAGATTGTGGTAAGTTATTGTTCATGCGTTTTGTGCTCCTGCGCGCTGTCGGTGCCCCGGCGATGCACCCTTTGGTTTTTTTGTGCCTTGAGCTTTGGTTGTGGAGTGCGCCGTTAGGCTGTCGCACTCTTTTGAGGGTGCGCCAGCCTATCGGCACACCCTCTATTTTGTTCTTTCAGTTTTGAGTAGAGTTTGCCGGTAGGCCGGCCTAGCGACGCACCATCCATTTTATTCTTCATTGTTTTTTTGGTTCTGTGGAGGGTACGCTAGTAGGCCGACGTACCCTCAAAAGAGTGTGCACCGGCCTACCGGTGCCCTACCACTGTACCCTCCATTTTCTTTTTTATTTGTTTTTGGTTGTTCGCAGAGTGCGCCGGTAGGCCGGCGCACTGTGCTGTGGGTGTGCCGGCCTATTGGCGCACACTCCATTTTGTTCTTTCTTTTGCTTTGGATTTGAGCAGAGTGCGCCGACCTATCGGCGCACCCTCTATATATTTCTTTCTTTTGCTTTGATTTTGAGCAGAGGGCGCCGGCCTACCCTCTCTTTTTTTGCCGGTTTGGTTTTGACAAGAGTACAACGCACTCTGGTGTGGGTTTGCTGGACTATTGGCGCACCCTTCTTTTTTCTTTTGTCGTTTGCATTGGTTTGCGCCCATAGGCCAGCGCACCCATAGTAGAGTGCGCCAGCCAACTGGCACACCCTCCATTTGTGTCGTGTGTTTCGCTTTGGTTTTAGGGTGCTCTTGTTTGCTTTTCTTACGCGTGGAGGTTAAACAATGGTTTCATGGCTGCCTCTATTCAGAAACCATCGGATGTGAATGTGTTGAAGAACCTTCCCAATATTTTCCAGGACTGGATCTTGGCTGCGAAAGCCTGGAAGAAGATGGAAGTGGAGGCTCGACAGTTGGCGGAAAGCTCAATAGACAATGAGCTGCAGGAGTTCATTGTCCCTGGTTCGGCGAAAAAAATGAGCTATCAGATTTTCAACAGGCCCATGGAGGAGTTGCTTGGTTTTGGGCGGAAGAGGAACTACACCCTTCTGATCATGGACCTGCCAAGGGGACATGGCTTGGGTTCAAATGATGCTCAGGTGTTATCTCCGGACGTTCTTTTGGCAATACTTAATCACTTCATGGAGATCACAACTGCAGAGACATTTCGGGTGGTCGTCCTTCATGGTGCAGATCAGATGGTGGATGTCCGCGAAGCAATGCGCCGGGGTTGCAAGTCCGGCAAGATGTTGACATTTGTCTGGGAGAAGACTAATGTTAGGGAAGACAATCAGGTGTACAACAACTCGGATTATATTCGTGGGTTCAGTTTGAAGCCGTGTTGAACTTTCAAGCTGCGCCTGTTGCCTTTGGCATCACATTGGGGTACCAAGGCATGGGTTCCGTGATCAAGTGCGACGATTGTGAAGAAGCTGGTGTACTCGGCAATGGATAGGAGAGTGGTTTCTCCGTGCAGCGGAGTGATGTCCACACTCATCCAAACCTTCTCCATAGGAGGCGGGTTATTGACGGGTTTGCGGGAGTGGCTCGGCGGCTTTGGCTGCCTGGAATGGGAGAAATGTGATAGCGGTGGATTCGGACCACCGTTGTGCAATGTTCATCACCCAGCGCATAGTCGGCTATCATGCTTTCCCAAACGTCAATGAAGAACTAAATATGCTTCCGTTTAAGCGTGGGAAAGGATCCTTTTGGCCAAAGGAGATCTGTCTGGGGATGAACCTTATTCCTTGTGGGGTGTCATTGAACATGGTTTCTAAACGCCCGCCCTACCATAGTCTGCTAGTGTTGGAGGCGGTCAAATCACTCGAATAGGGCTTCGGATGTGCAAGGTGACAAGGATGGCGAGGAAGATGAAGTGAGGCTCCTCCGAGCTGTGGCACCAATGATCGACTTGGGTGCTGATTTGGACGACTTGGGAATGACAAGGTGGTCGTTCAAAACACAGGACCAAAACATGGAGGATGCTTCGATGCGGACGGGAGAACCCTTCTTTGTCTGTGGACATACCCATCAAGTATTGCGGGCTTTAGGGTTATCCTAGTTATAAATGAGCAGACCACATTGGTTACCTCTAACTAGGCCTAAGCTATTAATGTAGTTACACAACCCTTCGTAATTGTTTAAATGCCCACCTATGATCCAGAAAATTAATTCATTGTTAATATAGCTTCTGTTTGATGCAAGACACTTCCGCATGGCACCTCTAACTTGGTATCAGAGCAATGATCCGCCCCGGACTTGCTTGCTATCTCTTTCTTGCTGCTTCTAGTATAGGGAAATAGGAGATAGCATATCATATTAAATTTGTGATGTTCTTAAGAGTATTATGGACCCTTATGGTCTATGGTTTACGTCTTAGGAATATAAAGATGCAAATGATATGCATAAGTTCAAGTAAGCAAATTTACAAGATAAGGTTTTCTTCAATAGAGTATTCTCTTAGGTAGATTCAGATGCTAGTCTAATTAGAATTTCTAATCAACAAGAAACGTATCTCTCTAGATCTAAAATTCTTCAAGAGCATGTTGAGGCACATTCCCCATCCACGTCCTGATCCGTTCCCTGGACGCTTAATCGTGGAGTTCCCTTAGAAACCGTGGAACTACCATGCTACTCTTGTAGCTTACATAAACATAGGCTACAAATACACAAGACGGAAAACAACTCTATTTTCGTGATTTCAGGGGTTGCTGAATATGGGTTTAAGAACCCACCTTTGGGACCTTTGCCCGTATCGCTTCTCCCAATTTGCGACCTTCGCCTTGCTAGATTTCAATCAATTCACAGCGAGCGGATGGCGTAAATTGACGCTCAAACATAGGATCCAGGCGAAGATTTGATGACCTATAATGCTCCAGAGGGTGTACGCATCCTTGCACCAATCAGCAGTCTTCTACCACTTTCTTTGGCAGGGCTCAAGCACCCAGAGAAATCCAGTTGCTTTTTAATCTGGCTATCAAGAATTTGTTGGCTCGCTTTCGGCATCAAGGCTGGTTGGCAGCCCATAGAGCAGCACAATCACCGGATGGCTCTCATTGCATTCCTTACCCTACTGCCCAACCTGTGTTTCCCACATGAGTGGCGCAACCGATACTAGCTTGCTGATTTCTCTCTCGGCTTGTTCATTTGGAGGATCCAACCGCCCAATGGGATCTCCCTCCTTACTCAGATACAGAGGAGGACACCTTCTGGGATGCCCATCCAAGCCTCTGGTGGTTGGAGGACCTTCTTATACAGGAGCATCTAGTTTGAGGTGCTTTGCGGAAGCGTTTGATCAAAGTTTAGTGCTTTACTAATTGATACAATGATTACAAGAGGTGGGCTTTTATAGCCTGTATGAAGAGTTGTACCTCTTGATTACAAGATACCAAAGGGTATGACCACTGGGTTAAGCTAAGCTAACCATAACCAACGCGTGCACTTCTAACTCTCCTCTCACTAGTTGGGTTATCTAATCAAAGAACTAATAGTCATTTGCTGGAGTATTGTATAAGTACTACGGTCTTCAACTAAACTCAACTCACCGATCGTCACGGTCACAAGTAAGATTGAAGCAAGCGGTCTACAATAGCTGTCAACTTCAAGTAATCGAACGCTCGAGATAAGATCGCCTCACCAAATGTGTGGTGGTCCAGCTCTGATCAACCAATCCAAGCCCTTCTCTGTGGAAGCAGTGTTTGAACTTCGGCAAGGTTTTTGTCAGTATATCTGCTATATTTTCGTCTGTGGGTACATACTGTACCTTAATAATTCCTCAGCAGCGTCACGAATATAATGGTGTTGAATCTCAATATGCTTTTGCGGAAGCGTTTGATCAAAGTTTAGTGCTTTACTAATTGATACAATGATTACAAGAGGTGGGCTTTTATAGCCTGTATGAAGAGTTGTACCTCTTGATACAAGATACCAAAGGGTATGACCACTGGGTTAAGCTAAGCTAACCATAACCAACGCATGCACTTCTAACTCTCCTCTCACTAGTTGGGTTATCTAATCAAAGAACTAATAGTCATTTGCTGGAGTATTGTATAAGTACTACGGTCTTCAATTAAACTCAACTCACCGATCGTCACGGTCACAAGTAAGATTGAAGCAAGCGGTCTACAATAGTCAACTTCAAGTAATCGAACGCTCGAGATAAGATCGCCTCACCAAATGTGTGGTGGTCCAATGCAAAAGCTCTGATCAACCAATCCAAGCCCTTCTCTGTGGGCAGTGTTTGAACTTCGGCAAGGTTTTTGTCAAGATATCGCTATATTGTTGCGCATACTTTACCTTAATAATTCCTCAGCGTCACGAATATAATGGTGTTGAATCTCAATATGCTTCGATGCGCGCATGAAAGACCGAATTAGCGACAAGAGCAATGGCGACATATTGTCACAATTAAGCACTATTGGTCCTTCCTGCTTCATATCCAAATCTTCACATAGCTTTCTTTCCCATTCAGCCTCTTCGTGGCTTGAGTGCTTTGTACTCCGATTACATTGATGAAAGTGCAGCTTGTTTTGTACAAGACCAATTAACAAGAGTGGAGCCAGCAAGAAAGCAATATGCTGAGATACTTTTTCGGGTGTCAGCGTCTGAAGCCCAATCTACATTGACAAAGCATGTCAGTAGCAGATGCTTCTTTGCGCTAGGCTTGTAGCAGAGGCCATACTTTGGAGTACCCTTGAGGTACCGCATGATGCACTTGAGAGAAACCCAGTGATCCCCTACTAGAAAAGGGCAGCCTATGTTACACTTTATGTTAAGATTTGGACCCTTGGATATAATCATGTTGCAATTTTGGGGCCATGTAACACTTTTGGGGCTTGTTACACTTTGGCTTGGAAACCAGACCACGGCTGTTGTTGCAATCATGTTGCAATTATGTTAAGATGAAGTGAGAGGTGCTTTTGCACTATCTCAAGATTGCAACATGATTGCAACATCTAAAGTGTTACAAGAGAGGTCTCGTAACACTTTTGTAGGCTTGGTACCGAACCTCCTCCCCATCCACCATTGCACTTTTACTTTTGCCCTATGGAATACCACGTTTTACTTGGTAGTTACCATTGGTACGCAATACGACCACATATAAATACTTGTATCAATACATCCTTCATACTATATGCATATAATCTACGGTGATAAATGTACTATATTATTTTAAGTGCTATACTGCCGTATTCAATTTCGTATAAAAGAAGTTTGTATATCACGCGTGTTACGTACGTACACTGGTCTGTACATATTCATGATACGATACTTTGTATTTACTATTTGTGTAAATATCGATGGCCCTTTATACCCCTACTTTGTAGCATACCGGCATGCGGTTTGTCCTTCCCACGTCACCAATAGCCATCGGCTTCCTGCCGTGGCACCCACGAAGATACTGTCCCCACCTATCACCTTATTGTGACGCATCACTGTGAGGTTATGGCCCTACAAGATTGTGCTATGCGGAGGCGATTTGGTATGCGCCGGCTTATGCTTTTCTGCCTCCATCTAAGGCACTTCCTACTCGTCATCGTATGCACATATAGGAAACTTCCGCCCTCCCGTTCGATTCGCAATTTTCTTCTTCCCCTCCCGCTTGCGTTCGGCCGAGGCAAGCTTTGCCATTTCCATCGCTTCCCTCCCTGCCTTCTGCAGGCACACTTTGCACATACAAACCAGCTTGCCCATCATGAGTTATCCAGCGTTAATGGGTTTCGACAGCAAGCTGTCCATTTGCCTTACCTTGCTTGCAATCCCTCCTTTTTTCTTCTGCCCTTCTTGCTGGACATTTTCCTCTTCTGTCCTCGTTCTTCCGGTTGTCGCAGCCCGTGCCCTTGTCACTCGCCCACCGCCGGCTGCCTCCTCTTCTCCTCCTCCCGTTTTCCTCTTTCGGCCTCCACCCTTTATCACATGTGGCGTTGCCTCAACTGGGGCTCCACTGTGCAGGTCCATGCTCTCAGCATCCGAGACTGCAAGGTATGTGTCTAGCACGAAATTAGGCACATCGTCCACTTCAGCACCCGCCTCCTCTGCTGCGTCCGTCCATGTTCTCTGCAGCGTTCCCCCCACATCCTGTCCCCCCCTGGCCTCCATCTGTGCACTGGCCTTTGCCGATATCAAATGCACCTGCATGATGCCCTCTTAGTCCTCCATCATTCTCTCTCCCCCTCGACAACTGCCTCATGTTTATTACGCCTTTTGCCCGACCATGGGCACCTTGGGCAGCAAGCTTTGCCATTTCCATCGCTTCCTCCCCGCCTCCGCCACCCGCTCCTCCCAATCCCCCGTGATTTTTGGCTGTCCATAGTGCACACAAGTGTGTTACTTCACGTGACGGCAGTCGCCCTCGTGCTCCGACCCGACTCTGCTGCACACACCATCTTCCGCCTCCATCGGCTTCCGCCTCCATCGATCCTAGTGGCCTCCACTCTCCGCATACAAAGGGTGACCCTACATAGGTAATACATGTATGTTAAGGTAGTACATAGGGTGATAAGGGTGACCCTATATAGGTAGGACAGGGTCCCTGCATGTATGTAGGTGGGTAGGACGGTGTGTGTCCCCCATCCTGTCCCCCGGCCTCCATCTGCACCGGCCTTTGCCGATATCAACTGCTCTGCATGATGCCTCTTAGTCCTCCATCATTCTCTCTCCCCTCGACAAGCTGCCTCATGTTTATTACGCCTTTTGCCCCTCGCCCACCATGGCCTGGCTGATCCACTGTTGTCCGTCCTTCGCCACCCGCTCCTCCCAATCCCCCTGTGATTTTTTGGCTGTCCATAGTGCACACAAGTGTGTTACTTCCTGGTGACGGTATAGTCACCCCTCTCCGTGCTCCAACACCCGACTCTTGCCCTGCACACACCTTCTTCCTGCCCTCCATCGGCGTCGTCACTCCATCTGAACCCAGCGGCCTCCACTCTCCGCATACAAAGGGTGACCCTACATAGGTAATACATGTATGTTAAGGTAGTACGTAGGGTGATAAGGGTGACCCTATATAGGTAGGACAGGGTCCCTGCATGTATGTAGGTGGGTAGGACGGTGTGTGTCCCCCATCCTGTCCCCCGGCCTCCATCTGCACCGGCCTTTGCCGATATCAACTGCTCTGCATGATGCCTCTTAGTCCTCCATCATTCTCTCTCCCCTCGACAAGCTGCCTCATGTTTATTACGCCTTTTGCCCCTCGCCCACCATGGCCTGGCTGATCCTTGTTGTCCGCCTCCGCCACCCGCTCCTCCCAATCCCCTGTGATTTTTGGCTGTCCATAGTGCACACAAGTGTGTTACTTCACGTGACGGATAGTCGCCTCTCCGTGCTCCAAACCCGACTCTGCTGCACACACCTTCTTCCCGCCTCCATCGGCCGCCACTCCATCTCGATCCTAGTGGCCTCCACTCTCCGCATACAAAGGGTGACCCTACATAGGTAATACATGTATGTTAAGGTAGTACATAGGGTGATAAGGGTGACCCTATATAGGTAGGACAGGGTCCCTGCATGTATGTAGGTGGGTAGGATGAGAGTGTCTCCCTACCCATGTAGGGTGTTAACAAGTAGGGGAGAGATGTAGGTAGTATGTAGGGCAGCCCTGGTCACCCCACATGGGTAGCATGTGGGGCAGCAAGGGCTCCCTACATTTAGGGTAGTTAGGTAGGTAGATGGGTAGGATGAGTGTCTCTCTCCCTACCGTAGGGAGTGGTGAGGTCTCCCTACCATAGGGAGTGGTGAGGTCTCCCACCGAGGGAGTGGTGAGGTCTCCCCTCGAGTGGTGAGGTCTCCCACCGAGGGAGTGGTGAGGTCTCCCCTCGAGGGAGTGGTGAGGTCTCCCTACCGTAGGGAGTGGTGAGGTCTCCCTACCATAGGGAGTGGTGAGGTGGGGTGCGACACCCTTCATGGGCACCTTGGGCAGCAAGCTTTCCAGATTAGGCAGAGGACGGTGGAAATGGTGCCATGGCAAGGAATGAACGGCCTACATCAAGTAGTTTCAATGTCACTACCAAGGGGCCATGTGAGCTTGGTGTGTAGGGAGTGGCACCTAGGCAAGCTTGTGAGGAATCGCGAGGAAGAGCTTGTGCATGCAAGGGGGCCAAGCTGCAAGGACGAGGTTGGTTCCGGAGGAAGCCAGGTATGGATGTCATGAAGGGTTTTTGAAGGACAAGGAAATCCCAAGCTTATGAAGCACATGGTGGTAGTTTGGAGTGTGAGCTTGTTGCTGGAAATATTGGGCGTGGGACTGTGTGTGTGAGGCTTGCAGTAATTGTGGAGGGGTGGAGTGCAAACCACGGGAAGAGCATGGGTCTCTTCTCCACCAAGCTTTAGATTTCATGATGTTGAGTGTGTGGCTCAGAGGAGCCAGCTGTGGAATTATGCGGGAGCGCCGTTGTGGAGTCAATGCTGAGGCAAGTGGAGGATTTATGGTAGATTGGTTAGGATTTGGAGTGAGAACTCTTAGGATTTTGGCGCGCAGCTCAGGCTGTTACTTATTGTTAAAATAGGGAGATTGGAGAGTTTTCTAGGCTGATTGTCATGATGACTGAAAGCGAGTGGGGTAGTGGTTTTAATGCTGGCTTTAGGCGGCTATTAGTTTATAGTGGTTGAGGAAGAACGTAGTGGAAAAGTAAGGGGGAGGTGTGGCCAAGGGGAGGCCTTATGTATGAGCCCTATATAAGGGGCAGGTTTTGAGAAGAAAAATATCGCGTCTTGCGCTCCCAAACTCGCGAGTCCTTTGCTCCTTGTGAAGGAATTTCGTGCCGGCTGCAAGCTAACGCAGTGTCTGGTAGAGAGGGAGTTTGCGGTGGTCGGAGTGCTTGGCGGAGGGCTCGCTCCTTGCGGGCGCCTCTGCAGGTTGCTCCCCTTGTGAATGGTTGCTGTGAAATTGCTTTGCTTTGGGTGTGTGGCGATGCCCAAGGAACTCTCGGCTTGAGGGTAGACTACAGGGAAAGACTCCCTGGAGGTTCTCGCTGTCTGGTGCAAACTCATAGCAACCTGCCCAAGGAAGAACTTGCTAGCTTGTAGGCAGACCCCAGGCAGTTGTGCCGTAAGGGCGAGCTAGGGCCAGTGAGCTTGAAGTAAGGTTAGATTAGGAGGATGAGGAGTTGAGTTGAGGTGAGTGTTGAGGAGAATGTGGAGCTGAATGTTGAGTAGAGGAGTAGGTAGAGATTAGGAGTAAGAAGAAGGCCCAAGTCAGAGCCTAAGGGAGGGGTCCCAAATCTGCACCAAACCGAGACTGGAAGCTGGGCTAAGGTCTCAAAATCACGGGGTGGAGAAGTCGCTGCCGTAGGGGGTCCCTATGTGCGTAGGCGATGGACCTACCGCCGTCGGGTGGGACCTACGTAGGATGTCGTTGTAGGTCCAGGACCGGAGATCTGACGGAGAAAAGTGCGGAGGTGTCGTGGCTGCTAGTGTGGAGTTTTGTGGGCGCGGGTTGTAGTTGGGCGCCATGGCACGGAAGTTGGAGGCCTTGAACTAGGGCGAGGTAACCTATCTTTGCGCCGCAGTGCGACCCTACCGGTGGTAGGATGCGCCCCTGCGTGCGTTGGGATAGGGTGTCTCCTCCCCACGTAGGAATGAGGGTGTGCTGGCCCACAGTGCACTAGATCTCCTACAACTCTCCTACAAGTGGTAGGAGGGGTAGGCCCTACAATTGTTTGTTGTTGGTTGTAGGTCCTGAGGCGATTCGACGGAGCAGCGCGGAGGCGGCGCGGCTGCTGCCAGAGTTGGTGGTTGAGGATGTGCCAATTGTGGGAAGGCAATGGGAAAGGAATAGTGGAAGATCACGGGGTGGTGAAGTCACGTTGCAACGTAGGGGGTCCCTATGTGTGTAGCCTGTTGACCTACTGCCGTGGGGTGTGGACCTATAGTCATAGGGTGTCGTTGTAGGTCTGGAAGCGGTGATAAACAGAGCAGCACGGTGAGGCGTGGTTGCTGTCTGTGGAGTGAGTTGAGGTTGCTCCAGTTGTATGAGGGAGCTTGGGGGTGTGAAGAGGTGTGTGGTTTGTGCCTTGGATGCTGGTGACCTGACAAACAAGAGTCTCATGGGACAAAACCTATTGTACTTAGCGACAGTGGGATAAGTGTGGCCACTAGAGGGTGAATCTCGAAAGCCCCCGGGGTTTTCCTCCCACAAATGCCTTGAAAGAACTTGGTGAGGCACATCCGCGAAGCTATCGTGGAGTGCAGTGGGTTCCCCCCTCCCCCCTCGTGACGGCCCCTGGAGTCAACTATACCTTGACGAGTATGGAACTCAGCGCCGCGCATTTTGGCACAAGAACGAAGGCAGTATCGAAATCAACTTCAACAATGCAAGGAAGAGTGCAGCTACCCAGCCAGCCGAGAATTCATGAAAAATTTCATATCGAAATTTGAAGAATCCACAATTAGACCAAATTGCAGTTTACGCTATCAATTCAAACGATGAAGGGAATTTTCAGCTACATCAATTCCTTCTTTGATCAATATTACATCTGCCCGAGTTGAAGTCATAATTTCTCAGTTGTACACACGCTAAGATCTCTTCTTGTCTGCGTTACAAGACATGGAGAAAAGGCTGCAGCACGGTATTACAGTCGATTCGACATTGATCGGGAATTCAACGCATTCTGAGTTCTGCGCTCCATGGATCTTACCTCTTCAACCACACAGAGCTTGGGGCACCACGGGCATGCTCGTCCTTACAACGCTGTTCCATGATTCTTCTCTGTGGATGGAGGGCTTTATGCTCCATTGCACTTGTTGCAATCCGTTGCTACTCAAAATTCAAAGGGTGCCTTGTGGCTACATGCATTCTAGCTTTCGCTGATTGGTGGCTTATTAGTTTCCTTGCCACATGATAGTTTAACCCTAATTCAAAAACCATAACTAGAGTTCACATTAGGGTTAGTTTTTCACATGCTTACCACGACTTCGCTTGCTTTTCTCTTGTGCACTTGCATGGTCTCCCCTTCCTATGACCATCATGGCAGCCTCAACTTCATCTTCCACTATGCCATCACCACACAAACCTCCCTACCTGTCCCTCCCGGCTCCACCCCGCATTCACCTCGAGTTAAAGGAGCGTGATCAATTCAATGGAACAAAATTTGACATTTGAGAGTTAGGATGAAATCTACCACAGTTGCAAGAGGAGTTTGGGAAGTTGTTGGTGGGGCCTTGCACGATCCTGGTACCGAACCCCACCACTGGTCTTTGTAGTGACAATTGCACAAAAGGCCGATGGGATCAACTTAAGATTGCCTTCGCCTTGCTCATTGCTAGACTTGATGCTGATCTCGTCCACGAGTGGAGTTTCTTAGCAATGCACATGAGATCTGAGTCAACTCATCGAGACATACAAGGTTCAAAATATGATGACCCTGTGTGCTGCTCGACAAGAGTTCTACAATCTCAAGTTGAAAGAAGGAGAACCTGTCACCACATTTTTCAGCAAATTCCGGCACTTACGTGCCCAGCTGACTTCCCTTGGCAGCACCATGCAAGAGGTCGATGTAGTGGCCCAGTTCCTCAGTAGTAAAACGATCTGAAGATCTCACACGGCGGTGCAAGGAAAGGGAAGAAGGCAAGCATGCGGTAGGAAGGAAAAACAGAACAACGGTTATCTCACACTAGAGCACATATACATAAGAGTGTGTAGCAGTTGCGTAACAAATAACTGAACATAAGTCTATATAATTGTAACCCTAAGTGAACTTAAGGTAGAAAAGTATTGGGGTTTTCTTTACTCCCTCTTAGACGTAATGTTTAGATATTTAATTAAGGAAACACGAGGAACATCAAGGCATCACGCCAAGATGGTAACACGGGCTTCTCACTCAAGCATCATTGCACATGAACCTTTACGTTCAGCTCCCTCTTACACTCCACTCCCGCCAGCTCCTTTCTATATCACCGCTGGCGCAAATGGACAATCTCTATCTCTACACCAGTCTCCTTACTTGCGCCCAGTTTGTCATCTTCATCTGCTGTAGAGTCTAGATAGGCCTGTTGCGCTCCTGCTCTCATTGTTGTGTGCTCATGACTCCACCTGCGCGTGGCATGGAGTGTCTACACTGTGGAAGGCAGTGGGTGCCACCCTCTGCATTCTCTCCAAGGCAGTGGATTCTCCACATGGTAACTTGCGAGCATCCCGCAACGGACATTGATGCTAGCAAAACAGAAGAAGAACAACTGCAGATGGATAAGGCTGCCAGGAGGTTGCAAACCATGATACCTCTACGCTCTACCAGGGCAGAGGTGTGGCATATGCCTCCTTATGTGGCCTTTCCTGAGACTCACGCTGACAAGAAGATGAGAATCACAAAGGAAGAGTACAAGGAGATGATAAAGACGGCATTTCCCAGAGACGAAGGAGAACTTGACTACTACTACCAGTACAAGATTACTAAGGACAGCCACGAAGCTATGGAGGGAAAGGAAACTGGGATTCTGGTGCGAACTACACTGGTCCAAGCACAACTCGCTCCTTCAAAAGGTGAAGAGTATGACAAAATACCTGACGATGAGGACAATAAGCCAGAAGGGCAGACAACGCTTGTATGTAAGTGATGCTTCATCCACTCATCTCCCCATGGCTTCTGTCATTCTTATGCCAATAATCTATTCTAAAGCTAAATGCTCTCACTATCCTGCAGGAAACTAAGAAGATAGCGAACCTTCTTGATCAGCTGAAGCAAAGAATGCATGACCTAGATTACCTGAAGAGGGAAGAGTATGCTGGACTAGGGGTTTAGTGAGCTTTCCTTTCATAGTTGTAGCAGGCACCAAAAGCAAGCCTGCTGCTGTCGTGTGCTTCTGATGTAATGGCTTGGCGAGGGCCTTCGTCAATAAATTAGCAATGTTCTCGCCCGTAGGAATGTAATGAACTGTCACTTCTCCTGTATCTGCTGCTTGTCTTATGAAATGGTGAGTTATCTCTATGTGCTTGCTCCTGGCATGGAAGATGTGGTTCCTTGGATGCTATGGGTCGTGGTTGTCACACCATAGCCTGGTTGCTCCAGAACTGGGCTGTTGCAACCCTCTGAGAAATGATCTTATCCAGATGATCTCCCTCGCTGCCTGAGACAACGCTCCATACTCGGCCTCAGTAGAAGAAAGGCAGATGGTAGTTAGTTTCTTGCTACTCCAGGAAATCACTGTCCCTCCAAGAAGATTGCAATAAGCAGCTATACTACGTCGACTGTCTGGGTCACCAGCCAGGTCGGCGTCACAGTAAGAAGTGAGCTGCAAGCCTCCTGCTTGTCGTTGATATCTCAAACCATATCTAGCAGTTCCCTTCAGATACCTAAAGATGCGCTTTACAGCAGACCAGTGTGCCTCACCTGGATTCTCCAAAAACTGTGAGTCGTGAAATATCGAGCCTGGTCCATGCAGCAAGGTAGATGAGGCAACCAACTGCCTGCCTGTAAGGCTTCTTGGACATCAACTCTTTCTCATCATCAGTCATTGGGCACTGTTCTTTAGATAGCTTCTCTCCAGTGGACATGGGTGTAGATACTGGACGACAGTCCTCCATGTTGAACCTCTTGAGAAGTTGCTCCACGAAGTGTTCTTGGTGTATGTCAATCGTCGCCACAGATCACGGAAATGCAACTAAATGCCCAACGAGAAAGTAAGTTGGCCTAGATCTGTCATTTCAAAGCGAGCCAAAAGCACTTTCTTGGTGTGGACTACGGACTTCCCTTAAGGTTAGGAAATGAGTCGGGTTTTGTTTTTTTTCATAGGTCCGAAGTAGAAATAAGGCGGAAAAGGAGGAATAAGCACGGATGGCGCTCCGGACTGGGCTCCGGAGTATACACCGGACTCCGGAGTGGGTAACGGACCCCGGTACCACTATGGCGAGCTCCGGACTACGCCCGGTAACGGGATAAGTCCGGACCCCACTCCGGGTCAAAACAGGATAAGTACGCCAGGGAAAGTAACTTGGAAGTTGAGTCGTGAGGACAGACTAAGCGGCGCCACGTGGACGGCCCTGAGTGGAGGTCGGGCATGCAGCAGGCCAGGACCGTAGCCTTGCCAGGGGCCGTTATAAGCAGGTATTCACGCCCCGCGGACTGCGCGGCGGCGTAAGGCCAGAGTACGCGGCGGCGTAAGGCCAGAGTAAGCGGAGGCGTAAGGTCAGAGTAAGCCATGCAGACCTCTGGCAGTTACGGACAGGGAAGAGGCACCTTCCCGGTATTACATTAGCCGACGAGGAGGGTCATTTCTGCGCAACCTCAAGACAATTCATGATCTCTTGCGCCCGCAACCCGCTCTGGCGCTATCTCTTTGAATGCTCGGGCATCTTCGCGTGGCTCACCGTTGGGGTTGGAGCGTGACGCGAAGAGGGCGATCGTGCCAACGGTCTCCGCAAGCGGCCTGACGAAGGGAGAAGAAGGCGATGGCACCCAAAAGGCTGGAGGTCTAGGAGCCATGGAACTGGTAGAGCGCAACATTGTGACCCGCTATCCGGACTTTGGGCCACTGGAGGAAGGCGGGAGGATTAGTCGAGGAGTGGCACTTAGGCGTGTTCGAGTGTGGGCGTTTGTGGTGTCACTCCGGAGTTCGCCGGAAGATGTTGGCGGCCAACAAGGAGGTTCGTCCAAGAACCTCCGGGAGGATCTAGGCGATGGACCTTGAGGTCCCGAGGGCGGCCTACAACCGCCCAAAGGAGGAAGATGGGGCGTGGTCGAGCCCCTCAAGGCGAGGGGAAAGATAGAGCCGCAAGGGTGGCGTCGAGGCCCGACGCTGGACAATAACCAGGTTGATATCGGACTGCGGAGAGTGAGGGTCAGGTCGGATCATTGTCCATTGAACAAGGTGGATCACCTTGGTGATAATTCTTAGTGTTCTGCATGCGTTCTGACGGGGAAGAGGCGGTGGGAAGGATTATCTTCGCCGGTTGAGCCGAGGCCCAGGTGAGGCGAGAAGCCCTCGCCATTCGGACTATCCCCATACACGATCCATGTATGGGGACATTCACGAGCTCTGAAGGATGGGGAGATCGAGCGGGCGCCCGGAAGATGTTGGCGGCCCTACCGTAAGGAGCGGGCGCCCGAGAGACCAGAGTAGAGACCCAGCATACCGTCATGGACGGTATGTTTTGGGGTCTCGCGAACGAGAAGACCGAAGTAGAAGCCACCCGAGGTGGTGCTCCTCCAGAGCAGCTTGGAGGCGGCCCAGAGGCAAGGAGGAAGGCAGAAGCTCTCGGTCGCATCGAAGAAGGGAAACGCAGGGAGGCCGAGAGGGAAGTCTGGTCCATTCGACAGGACCGGACTAAATTCCTTGTGGGTGGCGGTGAAGCGAGGAGGCCCAAGCACGGGCTGAAGACCTCTGCGGGCGGAGGAGGAAGCGGGAGGCGGAAGGAGGCGGGCGCAAGCGAGAAGGCTCGTGACTGGCGGCGGCCCAGAGGCAAGGAGGAAGGCGGAAGGAGGCGGGCCGCTAAGGCCGTCGTGATCACTATCGGGCGTGATCGGAACCGGTGGAGGGAGACGGCAGGGATAGCTGCGGCTAACCTGAAGAAGGAGCAGGAGGCGGCGGAGGCGGCCCAGAGGCAAGGAGGAGGAAGCCGCGGCAAGGAGATGGAGGATCTCGGTCGATTGCGTGAGGTGGGCGCGTGGCGAGATGGAAGACCGCAAGGAGACTGGGCTGCGGCTCAAGTTACCATTGAGAGGAATGGTAATCTGCGGGCGTGATCTCGGATCACGAGCGAGAAATAGCGGCTCCGGCTACATTGGCGGACGGAGGAAGTAAGGCGATGGAGCAGGAGGCGGGGCGTCGCGAAATGGAGAAGGACACAGGCGAGGCCCATGAGGCGGAGTTGCCCGACCGCTGGAGAGGAGATGGCGGAGCTAACGCCGTAATAAACGGGAGCGAGAGCACCGGACGTAGAAAAGAAGTCACCGGGTCCGGGCCATGAAGCGAAGGAGCGCCGCGCTATGGCCGGTAAGCCAGCTGAGCGAAGCGACGGAGCCGGAGCAGCAAGCAAGGGTTGCAGAGGTGACCGAGGCGCCTTGTGGCCTCACGAGACTCGGCCCGGCCCAGCCTAACTGAACTCCGGCAGAGGGATGGTCCAAAGAAGTTTGACACACGCCCGGAGCACCAATGGCGAAGGGAGTACTGCCCGCACATGTGGAAGAGGCAATCCAAAGAAATTGACTCGGATTTTGCCTACTACCACGCCGAGCTCCTTAAGGCATTGAAGCCTCACTACAAATAGACGGACCTGGAAGGCTCAAGGGATGAAGGGCATGGGGACAAGACGGACCCTAGTGGCCCCTGCTTGGAGACGACGGTAGTGGGGAGAAGAGCCTGTGAGGAGTGGACGCCAATACAACGAATCCTGTGGTAAGTCCGCGCAACCGCCGGAAGATAGAGGCGCTGAAGGGGGCGGAAGGAGGCCAACCGACCCAAGACAAGGGTCGGTGGGAAGGGATGAGGACCTAGTGCAGGGGTCCGCAGTAAGGGTCCGAGCTTGGGACCGGACCTGACAAGTTCCCCGAGGTCCGAACAGCAGATGAGACCGACCCAGCAGACCGGACTCGGGGAATAAGATGACTCCGGTTCGACTGAGTCGAGACCGACCTCGAGGTCCTGACTCGAGTAAGGAGGAGCCCCTCCGACTTACCGGGGAGCAGACAATGGTGGCCCTACCAAGGGACCCACCGGGGCCAAGGGGACGACGTTGTGGTAACGGGCGGTCCGCAGAGCTCCAACCCGACAGTGATTCCTGGAAGGGAAGGGGTCTCACGATCATCCGATTGTGCGCCTGCAACTGCCAAGACGGGAGATTGGACCACCAATCCCGAGGCGGAACCGGGACCTTCCACACCGCCGACGAAGGAGATAGGAGGAGGAATAGGATGGTAGGCGGCCGACATGCATGCATCAGCCGCCACCACTTCTAATAGGGGTGTAAAGACGCCGACTGGGCGAGTATAAGAGGGCCGAGGTCATTGAATAAATCATCTTTCTCTTGGGGTAGCGCGTTTTCTTGCGACCCTTGTGAGTCTTCTTGCTAACGTGAGGCCCAGTCATGGCGAGCCACGACCCGGAGTCAAGGTCACAGTGGCGGACCCTAACGTGTGGTGGTGTGTGCGGAAGAGCGACGGACCCTTGCTCGTCCGGGAGCGGTCAGCGTCGGAAGGGCCGGGCAGTGAGCGGAGGACTCGGGAGGCGTGTAGAGCCGGACGGAGGCGGAAGGAGGAGGTCGGGCGCTGCACCGCGTTTTCTTCTCAAGGGCAGAGTGTAGTGTAGTGAGAGGAGCGGACTAGAGGAACGTGGCGAGCGAGAGCGATCTGACGGACGGGTCCTTAAGCGTTTGGCCACACGGGCTGTTGCGGTGGTGAACGTAGTTAGGCAAAGCGATGAATGTGTGCGTTGAGTGAGCAGACGCAAAGTGAGGTGAGAATCGTCTGAAAGCAGTGGCAGAGCCTATCATTCCCGCGGACTCCTTACTACAACGACACGGGATTGTGCGGCGCGGCGGCCGTCGGTGAGTCGCGCGCGCCACATTTTGGCGCCGTTGCGGGAATGAAATCGTTCCGTAAGCGTGGATGCGTGGAGGCGTGAGGTAGTTAAGGGCAATTCTTTGAGAGTCGGACGTTGTGTTGCCGAGGCGCTCCGGCGAGCACGTGAGGACGCAGCTCGAGCGAGGACACCAATGGGTAGCGGTGGAGTTAGCCGGATCGTGAGGAGGCGACCAGTCGGTGGCGGTAAGAGGGCGGTCCTCACCCCACTGCGCGATGATGGCAACAACACGACAAGCCTACTCCCTCTTTGGGGAAAGAAGGAAGCAGGATGCGAAACCTTTGTGGAGGATTTCGATCGAGCGAACTCAGCGGAGAAGGATCGGATGCACGACTCATCCGGTTTCGAGGGGGTCCTTAGGGAGCAGTGACTCTGCTGGTACCGAAGAAATCACCCGCGACCTCCCCTACCTTGAGCCGAAGGATGCCTTCTTGGAAAGATTCCAGCGGAATCGACCGGGAAGGCTCGTCTGTCAAGCTTGAGAATCTAAGCGGGGCAAGGCGGAGAAGCTGGATCGTACATCGAGCGGTTCTATGCCCTTCGAGATCGGCACCCCACCACACCACGATGCGGTGCTGGTTCAGCCTACCTAAGCCAATGGCTAAGCATGTCTCATTGCTTGCGAGAAGGATGTGAGTAAGGCGGTGCGGCGGAGAACTCTGAGTCGATGCACCAACAAAGAGGCGAGAACAACTCGGGAGGAGAAGAAGAAGAAGAGGCGGGGAATCGAATCCAAGATGAAGAGCCCTCGAGAGGAGGAGGAAGAACCAGGCCACTTGGAGGAAGAGGAGGAGATTTCAGTGGAATCAAAGCCTCCACGGAGGCGGAGGAACCGCATCATAAAACCAAGAAGAAGGCGTGGTGAAAGCGGAGGCGAGAAGAAGGAGGTTGCGATACTAGCTCGGTCAGGCACCTCAGGACCAGCCCTTGAAAGAGTGGTTTGAGGAAGACGAGAGAGTCATAAAGAAGGTGGAGGAGTTAACGATCAATACGCTTCATAGGCTGCAAACTTAGGAAACTGCAACCCTTCAGTGCAATTGCCGCAGTTTAGTTATTCTTNATAAAGATTGTCCAGGTGGCTCGGATACCTTCTCCACGCCATGCTATGTGATGAAGGTGAGTGACAAAAATGAGAGGTCTTGGAATCATCTACTGTAAGAAGTTTAGACATTACTATCGGGTTGCAAGGTGACATTTCATGTGGATCATTTCAAGGCTGAAGTACCTTGTGAATACAAGCTAGATTTATCAGATGATAGCTGGTGTGTACTTACTGCAAGAGTTCGATTTCGATGTGGGAACCAGGCCAGGGAAGCAACATTCGAGCCTTGAGATTTCATTTCTCGCCTAAAGGCGGAGAACGCCTTCTGAGGCCACCACGACCTAGGTTCCCTGACAAAGAATTGGTTGCCACAACGAATGTTGAGGAGATGGGTGAGCAGCCAAGCTTGGCCATGACGAAGCCCAAGGAGAGGTGGTGGAGCGCTGTTAGGGCACTGCAGGGAGCCAAAGTCGCGTCCCGGGGTGAGCGCAATGGGAGGTTGCTGTGGAGGCCATAAGAATACATTAAATGCTGCCTCGCAAGCGGGATGTACTATACATGATTGGGACAAGGCGCCTATCCTCCTAACAAGCAAGGTTGAAAGGGAGCAAGTTGGGCAATTTTTCGATCAAGACCTTGCGAAATATTAGCCATTAGATTTCATACCCCAACTTCTCCTTTGCCAAATCTCACCCTCTTGCCTTCCCACAAAATCGAGCTAGAAGAGCTCGACAATCCACGCCAAAAAGTCCTCCTGCGTGGAACGGAAGATGTACCTTTGAAATTAACCGGCCTCGGATTCTTGACCCTCACCCTGATCAAGAACTCCTTGGCAACAACCTCCTTTCTCGCTGTGAGTACAACCTCCTCCCCGCCTTGGGACAACCGCCTTTCTTGCTCAATGGAACCCATGTAGCTTCCTCCGCAAGAGCCTCTCCGCTTCTTCCTCTACACGTCATGCAACTCTCACACCACTTGCAAAAATCAGCGGGGGCGATTTCCTCTTTATGTCTGCTATAGAACTTCTTCCTCTCATCCCCCGATTGAAGATTCTCAACAATGTTCATGCCTCCTCCACTACCAACTTGCCAAAGCAAAGAGTCCCCGCAACGGCGCTAAAATGTGGTGATCCAGGTCAGATTCACCCCAGTGGCCACACTTATCCTAATCGCTACAATAGGGTTTCGTCCCATGAGACTCTTGTTTGTCAGTCACAAAATCCAAGGCACAAACCACACACCTCTTCACACCCCCAAGCTCCCTCACATGAGCAACTCAACTCACTTGACATAAGAACGCCTCACTCAGGTCGCCAATCACCGCTGACCTACAACACCCTACGATTATAGGTCCACACCCCACGCAAGAGGTCATCACATGCAATTTCACGCTGTAAACGCGACTTCACCACCCGTGATCGTCCACTATTCCTTTCCCATTGCCTTCCCACAATTGGCACATCCTCAACCACCAACTACAGCTCAAGGCTACTGTGCTCCGCAATCGCCGCCTCGGGACCTACAACCAACAACAATTGTAGGGCCTACCTTCCTACCACTTGTAGGAGAGTTGTAGGAGATCTAGTGCACCGTGGGCCAAGCACACCCTCATTCCTACGTGGGAGGAGACACCCTATCCCAACGCATGCAGGCGCATCCTACCGGTAGGGTCGCACTGGCGCAAAGCATACACGCCCTAGTTCAAGGCCTCCAACTTCTGTGCCCCGGCGCCCAACTACAACCGCGCGCCAAAACTCCACACCGGCAGCACGATTACACCTCCACCGCCTCCCATGGGATTCCGCCTTGACCTACAACGACATCCATACCAGGTCCCACCCTACTGGAGGTCCATCGCCCACGCATAAGGATCCCCTACACAGCGACTTCTCCACCCCTGTGATTTTGAGACCTTAGCTGCCTTCTAGTCTCTGGTGCATTTGGGACCCTAGGCTCCGACTTGGGCCTTCTTCTCCTAATCTCACCTACCACTACTCAACATCTACCCACATTCCTCTCAACACTCACCTCAACTCAACTCCTCATCCTCCTAATCTAACCTTACTTCAAGCTCATCGCCCTAGCTCTTAGGCACAACGCCTGGGTCTCAAGCCAACAAGTTCTTCCTGTGGCTATGAGTTTGCACCAGACGGAGAACCTCCTGTGAGTCTTTCCCGTAGTCTACCCTCAAGCCGAGAGTTCCCTGCATCGCCACACACCCAAAGCAAAGCAATTTCACAGAACCATTCATTCAAGGGAGAGCAACTGCAGAGGCGCCTGCAAGGAGCGAGCCTCCCAAGCACACCACCAAACTCCTCTACCAGACATCGCTAGCTTGCATGTACAGCACAAATTCCTTCACAAGGAGCAAAGGACTCGCGATGAGTTTGGGAGCGCAAGACATTGTATTTTCCTCAACCTCGCCCCTTATATATAGGGCTCATACATAAGCCCCCACACACTCTTAGTTTCCTCAACCACTATAAACTAATAGCCCAAAGCCAGACAAAACCATCACTCCCACTCGCCACCATCATGACAATCAGAAAACTCTAATCTCCTATTTTAACAATAAGGTCACTGACACAAGGCCAAAATCCTAAGAGTTCTCACTCCAAATCCTAACCAATCTACCATAACCTCCACTTGCTCAGATTGACCCACAACGGCGCCCCAAGATAATTCCAGCTAGTCCCGAGCCACACACCCCACATCAAAATCTAAAGCTGGAGAAGAGACCCATGCCTTCCGTGGTTTGCACTCCATCACTCCACATCGCAGCCTCCGCACACACTGAGCCCCAACCCCTGCCTGAGCCACACCTAAGCCTACCAAACTTTCACCTGATGCATCCACGACCGCCTGTGATCCCACGGATGTAGGGCCACCTCTACACCTCCTATGGACGAGGGTCAACTTATACCTCCACCACGAGTAGGGTCAACTCTATGGCCCCACCGCCCACACTCCAAGAAGGTCTCCGTGGAGCGGATCTTGCTCCATGCCTTCCTCTTCCTCCGAGTCATCCTCTCGGCCTTCCATATACCGCTTGGATGTTTCTGTCCAAAACCATCCACGCCTCCTAGCTCCACCTGCAAGGAAATACCAATTCGGCATCCATGCCTCTTCTCCTGCTCACCAGCTTGCCTTCTTAGGTGTGGCCACCATCTTGCACCCTTCAAGATTTTTCCTCTCACTCCACATGCCCCAATTAGCTCACTTGATGTCCTCACAAAGATAGCCTCCTTATGCGCCCAAATCCCTCACTCATCCCTACACAAAAATTCAGCTCCGCTGCCCTCTTCTGCCCAGCTTCAAATCCCTTCACACACAACCCTTATGCACGACATCTCCTTCTCCTTGCACACACATGGGCACCGCTGCTCTCACCAAGTCCTTGCCCTAGCTTTCCTTGCATGCACAAGCCTGCTTACCCTGCAGGGCTCCTAGGTGCCACCTCACACACCCAAAAGCATGGCCCTTTGTAGTGACAGTGAAACTCCTTGATATAGGCCATCATTCTCACCACTCCTCCCATGGAGGAGACCTCACCGCCTCCCTATGGTAGGGAGACACTCATCCTACCCATCTACCTACCTAACTAATGCCCAGGGAGCCCCTCACACCCTACATTCTACCCATGTAGGGCCACCGGGTCACCCTACATACTACCCGTGATCTCTCCCCTCACTTGTTTCCTACATCGGGACGCGAGTCGCACCATCCTACCCACATATCCCCTACTTATGGACACAAGACGGATAGTGCAGGGACACGTGCCCACCCACATATCCCCTACTTATATACACCGCCCACCCACATACATAGGGGACCTCGCCAATGGCGTGGGTCACCTTGTTACCTCACGACTACCTAACTCGTCTGACTCCGCCTACACTGCCTGTAGGGTGCACCTCCTCCCTACGAGGGGAGTGCCATGCCCTCACCACTACCACCCCACACTGCCTCACAGGGGTGCACCACCTCCCCACAAGAGGGGTGCCGTGCCCTACGGCCCTTCCATTCTCGTGAGTAGCCACCGCTACACCGCCTGCTGTGAGGGTGCACCATCTAAACACTCTCCCAATTAGTTCCCATATGACTTCTGCAAATATAATAAGCTGAAACACCTTACACAAAAGGCACCCCATCTCAATAATGATCCACCCCTAGGGTGCTTAACTTTGGAGTTCTTACAATTCGTTGTCCAACACACCAAATTGACTTGTGCACAACACTTGACTTGAATAAACTGCACTTATTTCCCAATGAACTCCTCACGCCTCAACAACATCTCGTATCAACCTCCTCACCCATTTCCTCGCGCCACCACAACGCCTCCCTTCACTTTGACTTGCAGCTCCCACCGAAATTCCGCCCGCCATGATGCACACCCTGCTAGATCCTTCACCATGTTGCAGCTCAATTAAATAATCGCCTTCCTATGGTTTGGCACACCTCCATCTTGCGCCCAGCTACAAATTCAGCCTCGCCGTGAGTGCTCCTACCGGCCTTTCTAGTTCAACACACGGCCCTATCATGCCATTCTCACATCGTGACTCCATTGAGAGCACTTCCATGTGCCTCGAGTCATGGCCTCCTCTTGCAACCCTTGTGGCTGCTCACTCTAAAACATGAGCTCCTCGCTCCCCATCCTTGCACCAATTGTCGCCTTCTCTCGCATGCCGAGCTCCCACCCTAGAGCCCTGCACAGATCTTGCACACCCACCATTACGGGCACTTGGCCCATCTTCCCAGCAACCATGCCACATCTCTACCTCCCTCCCATCGCACCCAGTAATATGAGCACCCGCCCATGTCTCACTTCTTCCACACATGTGGCAAATTACTTTGCCTCCCAAGACTACCTCTGCTCCTTGCCCCACGGTCTCTTCGCCGCCATCATCTCCACGCCTTGGTGGTGGTCCCCAATAATCAGCCTTTGCCTCGCAAGCCTATCAACAATTTGTGCAAAGAACCTCAAGCTACTTCTTGGCTTAATTGCCTTCACCTCTCTACTCCTTATTCTCCAACAAATTGCCTCAAGATCTTCTCGACACTGTCTTCCACTTCACTTCAATTCTTCACTGCTCACTCTGCTCGGTTTTGCTCTAGTTTGATCCCTTTTGATCCAAAAAGTAGGAGTGCCTAGACTTTCATGTTCCATAGGAGTCCCTGCTACCCTACATCCTACCCATGTAAGGGCCACCCTGGTCACCCTACATACTACCTGCATCTTTGTCCCCTACTCATGGACACGCACCGTCCTACCCACATACATACATGTAGGGACTCCTGCCCTACCTATGTAGGGTCACCCTTGTTACCCTACGTACTACCCTACGTACTACCTTAACCTGCTCCGCGTAGGGTGCACCTCCCTCCCTACAGTAGGGAGTGCCATGCCCTACGTCCACTACCACCCTACACCTCCTCCGCGTAGGGTGCACCACCCAAACACTCTCCCAATTGGCTCCCATGTGACGAATATAATGTTTGACACCTCACACAAAGGCACCCATCTCGTCTTGATCCACCCCTAGGATGCTTAACTTTTGGAGTTCTACATTTCATTGTCCAACACACCCAATTGGCTTGTGCGTGTCATTTGTCATGAATAAGTGCTTATTCCCGGTGAACTCCTCACACCAACAACACCTCGTATCAACCCTCCTTGCTACCATTTCTCCTCGCGGCCACCACAACGCCTTCACTTTGACTTGCAACCCACTGCCAAATTCCGCCGTCATGATGCACACCTCAGTTGTGATCCCTTCACCATGTTGCAGGCCACAACACGCTTTGCCTATGGTTTTGCCACACCTCCATCTTGCGTACCTGGCCTACAAATTCATTGAGTGTCTCGCGCCTTTCCTTAGTTCAATACACGTCATCCTCACATCGTGACTCCATTGAGAGCACTTCCATGTGTGCCTTGGCATCGCCATGGCCTCCCTCCTCTTCACAGCCCTTGGCCAGGTCAGCCACTTGAACATCAACTCCTCGCCCCATCCTTTTGACCGATGGTCGCTCCTCTCTCGCATGGTGAGCCCTAACCAGACCTCGCAATGATCCTCGCATACACCCACCATTATGACCTGGCCGAGGCGGCTCGGCCGAGCAACACCACAAGCCCGGAGGCTCGGAAGCGGGCGCAGGGAGGTCGGGTCGCGCAATTTAAGACCGGTCGACCATTACCGACTGGATCGGAATCGGTGGAGGGAGACGGGGTGAGCGGCCACGGCTAACCTGAAGGCTGAGGCGAGGTGGCAAGGGCCGAGTTGCCACGGACCCTAAGACCACCGAAGGAGATGGCGAGCTCTTGAGTGCCGTATGTAATGGAGGAGCGAGGGCCTTAGGGCGTAGAAAGAAGCCGCCGGGTCCAGCTTGAGGAAGGCTAAGAGGGGAGCGCCGCGCTCATGGCAAGTAAGTCGGTGAGGTGCGGAAGGCGAGGGGCTGAGCAAAGTGAGCAGTGAGCGGGCGTTTGCAAGTGAAGTGACGAGGGGCTTGGCCAGTGGCCTCACGAGATTCCGCCCACGCTCCAACGCAGATAATCCGCGATGGAGATGCAGCCGTCCAAGTCGAGGCGGCCACGCCCACCGCTTTGAAGACACTCCCAGCTCGGGCGGAAGGGAGATTCGGTGCTTTCCCGGGCAGCATGTGGAAGAGGCAATCCAACAAGTCGAATCAGTACTTTGCCTACTACCATGCCGAAGACTCCTCAAGGCTTTGAGGCCCCGCGCCAACCGCTTTCACTAATTGATGGACCTCCGAATGGATCAGAAGGTGGGGGCGGAGAAGAAGGGCCCGGGGATAGCACCGGGGCCTTGGTGGCGTTGTTCGGGACGACGGGCAAGCAGTGGGGGAGAGCCCCTGTGAGGAGCGCAGTAACACGGCCCACTGGTAGGCATAGCAGGGCATGAGGTGGCCCGATGAACACCCTCCGGGGAGGGAAGGGACGAGGGCCCCGAAAGGGGTGGAGAGGGAGAGGACCAGCGGGACCCAAGCCAAGAGGGGGGTCCGGTGAGTGGGAATGGACCCCGTGGTCGAGAGGGTCAAGGAGTCGTGAGTCCGGACTTGAGGTCCGTAGACTTTAATAAGGTCGGTTGACCCCAAGGTCCGAACCCGACGATTGGTGAGGCCGACCACGAGGTCTCAACTCTAGAAATAAGGTCAAATTCCCGAGTGATCTCGGACTCCTGGGTCGAGACCGGACCCCCAGGTCCGGACTTCGTGAGGAGAGGGGGGAGTCTGCACCACCGACTTGCTCAGCGCGGGCGCTCAGGCGATCTGGGTGGACCATGCCAGGTGTGACCCACCCGGGCTAGGAGAGGAGGATGTGGTGGTTCCTGGTCGGACTGCCCAGAGCCCAACTCGACAGGTCTCGGGAAGGGGAAGGGGCCTCCGCTGGATCATCGATTGGGTGCGCTACAACTGCTGTGGTTGAATCATCTCGAGGTGAGCCAAGGGCACTCCCAGCCCACCGCCATCAACACGGAGATAGAAGCGAAGAGGGGAGAGATAGTAAGCGGCGATTAGGGCACGCCGAAATGGCCACTAGCTCGTAATAGGAGTGTAATAAAGACGCCTACCATGAGTATAAGAGGGCCTGAGCTGCTCTAGTAAAGAATCTTTTTCTTGGGGTGGATACTGCGTTCCTTTGTAGACCCTTGTGCGCCTTTTTTTCTAACGTGAGTCCCGAGTCATGAGTAGGCAATGGCGCCTCAAGAGATTGATGGATCCGGGTGATGGACCCTAACGTGTGGTGGTGTGTAAGGCGATCAGGACCTGCCTTTTCCAGAGCCGCCCGGTTGGGCGGACCCCTAACGCATGAGCTGGAGGAACCCGGGAGGGGTGGTGTAGAGCCCGGGCGAGAGGCCCATGAACGACAGGAGGAGGTCCGGACCACTGGCCCACCCACTCTTTCTAAAGAGCGGCGAGTGTACCGAGAGTGGTGAGGAGAACGACCAGACTGGACGAGTGAAGGACCGATAGGATACGGACTTAACGAAGTCTCAAACGTTTGCCACACTTTGGGCTGCTGAACGTTAAGAGTAGTTGAGTCGAACTGCGACGCCGCCGCTTGAGTCCAAAACGGCCATGACGTTGAGGTGAGAATCGTTGAAACGACCCGAGCCTATCATTCTCTTGGGAGCGGACCCTTGCATACAACGACACGGATTGTACGCGCTTGGTTGCCGAACGAAAGTCGCGCCACAAGAAGCTTGAATGCCGCCGCCACGAGCTGGCCCGCCAAGGTTGCGTCGAGGTACATTGTACCCGCAATCGTAAGCCGGTTTCGAGTCTCCTCGTCCGACGGCATGCCCCATGCATCCACCAACCAGCTATGAACCCAGTTAGTGCAGAAAAACAGCAGCTTGGCAAGCACAAACACAGTCCATAAAATCTTTGCTCTAACTACCCTTCTTTTGCTCAAGCCAACAGATGCACAAGAGGACTACATCAACACAACATCCAGGATGACTCCCGCAATCATGACAGCCACCCCACGCAGCACCACCCAAGCTTGCGCCGTCCAACCCTAGGTCCGCTTCGTATCACTCCACAGAATCCAAGTGATCACCTAGCCTGCAACAAATCAGATGTTAGAAGTGAATTTGTTAGACCTCGAGGTTGCATCCCCCAAGGTCGTGCGAGTTAGCTCTTGGCAAGCCTTATCAATGATACAAGAGTTGCCCAGGTTGTCGTTTGAGTTGCAGTAAGTGCATAGCAATCAGCGGCCATCCATGCTCACAAACTTCAATCAATCCCACACCATGCACTCAAAGAATTCACACCGATTGAATCTGAATTGACAGCTGCTGCGCGAGCAACTTCTCATCGAGCTCGAACGCTCACCGCCTTTGCTATGACTTAACAACCGACTTAAGGTCAAGGCTTGCACTTAGTCGCTGGTTCTCTCTGGTGGTTACTCATTCTTCCGCTTGCCTACGCGGGGATGGCCGTCCTTCCACATACAATGCTCACAAATACGCCTCGAGGGACTTGTGTTGATCCGCCCGCACGCCACGATTCAGCCTGGGAAGCTCCCCTGACAACCCCGCCAGTGAAGCACCAGCTAACATTCCTCCTAGGATAGATGAAAAGGTGGTCATGGAGGCCACAGGAAACCAGATGGTAATGCACTCCGGGGATGCAGAGAAGGCATTCACCCCACCACGATCGAGGAAGAATCGGGACTGAGGTCAAATTTTAAGAAGGCTTGGAAAATTCATAGAAGGAGAAGGCATCGAATCTAAGCAATGGGGAGGAAGGATCTTTGAAAACGCTCTATGGTAGGTATGGAGAAATCAAACAACAGGCAAAAGAGCAACAAAGATCTTGACCCAGGAAGCCTTCTTCAAAATGGGGAAGAGAGGAGAGCAGCATTGAGGGAAGGGACCAACCTACCATGGTAGGTGGTCAGCCTACCTAGGTAGGTTGCCAACATACCGTGGTAGGTTGAACTTTGTAGGGGCGCGGCCAGCACCGGAAGCCAGTGAAGCCGGGCCGCTGAGAAGGAGGAAGAGGCGCAAACAACAAGGGAACAAGGGGAAACGGAGCGCCACCCCCGCGGAGAAGGAAGAGGGGGCAAGAAAGATCCTTGCCCCAAAAGTCAGGAGGAGTTAGAGGCTGGGGAGGAGCCAGCAGCAAAAAGGGGATGAGAAGACCAACCAGAAAGGAACCCGTCACCATCCCAGTAGCATAAGGATCAAATTGGTCAATGACCATAAATGTGCTTTGGGGCATGGGAAGGATAGGTGGTGTAGACTGAAGTTATTTAAAGGTTGTCATAGGTGAAATTGCTCGAATAGAACTTACCTAGGATCAGACAGTAGACTTAGATGCCAAGACTTAAATACTGGCAATAGGAAATAATAAAATATTGGGAAAGGTGGCCTGCAGCAGGCATACCCAAGGGAGTTTGTATGTGGAGGTCCTCCTATAAGAGGAGGAGGATTTCACAAAGTAAAGTATCACGTCTTGCACTTCCATACTCGCGAGTCCCTTGCTCCTTGTAAAGGGATTTTGTGCCGGCTGTAAGCCAACGCAGTGTCCGGTAGAGAGGAAGTTTGCGGTGGTTGGAGTGCTTGGTAGAGGGCTTGCTCCCTGTGAGCGCCTCGACGAGTTGCTCCCCTTGTGAATGGTTGCTGTGAAATTGCTTTACTTTGGGTGTGTGGCGATGCCCAAGGAACTCTCGGCTTGAGGGTAGACTACAGGGAAAGACTCCCTAGAGGTTCTCGCCGTCTGGTGTCAAACTCATAGCAACCGGCCCAAGGAAGAACTTGTTGGCTTGTAGGCAGACCCCAGGCAGTTGTGCCGTAAGGGCGGGCCGGGGCCAGTGAGCTTGAAGTGAAGTTAGATTAGGAGGAGGATGATGAGTGGAATGATGAGTAGAGGATTAGAGTGCAGGCAATAGTGGAGGGCCACAAGCAGAGCCTAAGGGACGAATCCCAAATATGTAACAAGAGGGTGCTCAAATTGTTGGAGGAGTTAGTCTTAGAGGTGGGTACGAAATCACGGCTTGGGTCAGGGGGTCCCTAGGCGCCCGTGGTGGACTCCTTTCCGCTGAGGCATGGCCTACAGTTTTGTGGTGTCGTTGTAGGTCGGGAGTTCGTGAATTTTTGGAGCAGTGCAAGTGGTGCAGCTGTTGTAGAGGGAGAGTTAGAGGGCGCCTTGCTTGTTGAGGGGGCTGAGGTTGTGAATGGGTGAAGGCAACAAGTGATCTCGCAGAATCCGGATGTTCACACAAGTCTCATGGGACGAAACCCAACGTACGAAGCGACAGTGGGATAAGTGTGGCCAATAGAGGGTGAATCTCGGAAGCCCCGGGGTTTTCCTCCCAAGTTTTTGGTGCCGTTTCCGGGGATTTGTTGGTTGGATAGTCGTGTTTTTGAGGGGGACTTTTTGCCTGAACAATCGTGTCTTGAGGGAGATTTGTTGCTCAGACAATTATGCGTTACTGAGCAAGCCTTGCATATTGATGGTGCATGTGTTGACGAAGATCTAGTGTCTTGATAAGCATGCATTGTGAAAGGGAGCTCAACGCCTTGCTGATTGTGTGATTCTTGGTGATTTTGCGCGTTGAGAAAGACACGTGCAGGCGGTTGCTTGGTTTTGACAACCGTGTGTTGAAAGGGCATAAGTGTGCTTGCAGATGTCTAGTTGGGGGAGGGGAGGAAGTAATTTTCGTGCAGGAGTTGAGAGGAGATCGCCCCCGCCTTTGTCTACAAGGGATTTGTGAGTTGAACGGAGAAATCATGTGTGTGAAGAAAGCTTTATTGCTGATGCACAATGTGCAAAGGAAGAAGCTAAAAAGAGAGCTCTTGCGGAGGAAGCTACATGTGCTAATATCTTCAAGGATTCCGTTGAGGAAGAAGAGGTAGTTGTCTAAGAGCAGGAGGACGTTGTGCATGCTCATGGCTAGCAAGACGAAGGAGGTTGTTGTCGAGGAGTTGCTGATCAAGGGTGAGGGCCAAGAATCCGAGCCAGCGGTTAGCAATTTCCAAGGTACATCTTCCGTTCCTGCAAGAGGAGGACTTTTTCGGAGTGGATTGTTGAGCTCTTCTAGCTCGAGTTTGTTGTTGTCAGAGGAGGAAGGCAAGAGGGTGAGATTGGGCAGTGGAGAAGTTGGGGTACGAGATCTAACGGCTGATCTTTTGCAAGGTCTTGATCGAATTACTACACGATTTGCTGCTGTCATGACACCCTAGTGTTGTGTTGATTGAGTGTTTATGTGTGGTCAGGTATGTATGAGTCTGGCATGTATGCCCACATGTGGGCATACATGCATGTGTGAGGAAGACCTATGATGGGTATACATGCAATGATATGCATGTGTTTGTGTGAGGCATAAGGGTGATCACAGGTCACGTATGGGCAACGAGCATTAAGGCCAAGACAGGCCGCAGCTGATGGAGTTATTGTGTTTGTCAATCCACGAAGCAGCGCCGCAGTTAGGAGAGTGTTAAGGCACGCCAAAATGGCCCTGATTCGAAGAGAGTGCGCCAAGCGCAGGTAGTATAAAAATGGCAAGCAATCCATACAGCAGGCGATGTTTCATAGGAGCAAACATCTGGATTCCAAGGTAGTGGGGTTTTCTTTTCACCATAGGAGCTCTTGGGAAAGATGGACAGACGGGTTTTGGTTTTTGCCTAGCGTCCAAGTGGGAATGATTTTGCACATCAGCAATCCCTTGAGCTTGGTCTGGTAGCTGCGTGCATTAAAGGGCCGCTGGTGAGCCGGGCGGAATGCTGTGAGAAGAACCCAAGGACGCCGCGGAAGGACGGTGATACACTACAGATAAGTCGATGGTGGATTTTGATGAGGGTGCTGTAGATTATTCCATGTTGTTTTATGCGGGCCGATCCATTCTGTACTTAGCTCCTTTAGCGGAACTAGAACCCGCTTACTTGTGGCAGAGGCTGTGGGATGAAGTGATTGACAAACTGTCATGGCTAGCGGACTGGATGGAAGAAGGAACCAACACCAACTTTGATGGAATGCCGTACATAGTCTCTCGCAGGGGAAGAGATTAAAAAGGTAATGGTACTTTTGCGCTCTGGGTGGACAAACGAGAGCACTCCTATTCAGGAAGCTCGTAGCCCTATCACCCAATATCCCTTAGTCCACAGGCTAAGTGGTCAGTCTGAGTGGAAGCAAAGTCCCATCCGTTCCATAGCATTTGAAGAAAATTGTGCTGGAGTCAGAATGGAATATGAGATAGTGCCCAGTAAGAATGATGTGTTCATCGGCAGACATGACAGCATGTCGCTTGTTGACTGTGAGGAAAAGTTCAGGTGGGCAATTGATGAGATGGTGCTCAAGTACAAGTTCGAATTCACACCCAAAATGGCGTTGAGAAAGATGAGCACATTTCTTGCAGGAGAGGCACTGACTTGTTACCGTGACTGCAAGGATCAAATCTTGCAGGATGCGCGGACTTTGGCAAGGACAAGAAGGGTCAAGAAGACTTCGAAGGTAGATGAAGAGGAGGAGGCGTCCAGTTCCACACAGACTGATATCATTACGTATCTGGTGGATGAGATGTTCACCAAGTTCGCGGAAATGTTTCCAGTATCTTCCATAGAAAAGATTCAAGAGCTGTCAAAGTTCACCATCAAGCCCAACGAACCTCTCAGGTCCGCCTATTTGAGGTTGAGGCAACTGGTGAAAGATACGCGAGTAAAGACGATGTGGGAAGCCGCCCAGATCTACATAGCCGCTCTTCCAGGCAGGCAAAGGAGGGTGATTGCTAACTTTCTGCACATGATGCACGGTGTCGACTATGAGTTGGAGCAAGCCTACGAGATGGCCGAAAGGGTCATAAAAGTTGATGCGGTGACCAGTGCCTACTGGGAAGAACACAATTTGGTCAGAGGGCATCAGCATGCCTCGAACAACCCGAGGTTTCAAGGAAGATCTATGCACCGTGAGCATGCTCAGGTGAACACGTTGCGGAGGAACTCACCAGCCAAGGAACGCACGGCAATAGTGCGGCCACTACCAAGGCAACGGTGAAGTGTCTATGGTGTAGGGGGCCGCACAAGACCTTCGAGTGTGAATATCGAATTGGGGGAACGAAGGAGAAAGCGCGCAAAGGCGTAACCTCGTGCTACTGAGGCATACGGAGGTAGCGTGTTGGCAGGCTCATCCCGAATTGAAGCCAAAAGGGGCTGGGGAGCGGATGCTTGACAAAGCAAAGTCGACGGTGGGATACACCCGGAAAGCACTTCTCAGTGAGGTGCACAGGCTGCAAGAAAAGTTGACCATGAGTGTAAGTTCGGCGGGGAGTTCAACTGCTCGACGAGGAATATGATTCTGGATCCGTGAGGTGTATCGCTAATGCCGGCCACATGAAAGGTCAACTTAGGAGAAGTCGACAAGAAAAGGGTCGATGAGAGGAATCGACCAAGATGCACAAGTCTTCGATTGTGAAGAAGAAGACCAGGAGGGATGGGCTCATGAAGAGAAGTCACCCAATGCAGAACTTATGCTTGAGAGGGCGATGGATGTGCCGGTAATGAGTCTACGTGATCTGGGAGTCAAAACACAACCTTAAGCAAGCCATGAAAGCTTGGATGAAGAAGGAATCTGCAGGGAGTGATGTGGTATCTGGATTTGTCAGTCTACGAGGTGACCATTTGAAGCCAGCGGCACGGAGCAAAGGAGGCATCGCCATGGTCAAAAGTCAGTGAAGTCACGGTCAGCACTCCGTTACGTCTTTGGTGGACACAGTGGATCCGTTGCTCGGAACGCAGGTGCACAGAAGGCTCTCCAGCTATACGGAGACAAGCTCAAGCCATGTGAAGTATGCATCACCACCTTTGTAGGGACCAAGGAACAGGCGATGGGGATAACTTGTGAGCCAGTACGCATTGAATTCAAGCCAGGCACTTAAGATGCCTCCGTTGTCGAAGTCCATTGCTTAGTATCTAACGCAAGGAACTATGATGTGTTACTTGGTGCTGATGCCACTCACAGCCCAGCAATGGGAGTAGACGTGCTGCACTCAATAGCGTTTTGTAGGCCACGATGGCAAGACGGGGATTTCACACTTGTGGCCAGGATACCACTTGATATGAGGCGACCTGCTAAAAAATCAAGTGGCATGGTGGCATTTACGGCCTGTTCGGCTGAAAGCGTGCACAGACAAGAGGTATGGGAAGAAACCCAAGACCTAATGCGGGAAGAGATACAGGAGGTGCGCCAAATTGGTGAATGCATGTACATAAGGAAAACTCACATGCTGTTAAAAGCTTTGGCAAGGGAGCGCATCCGACGAGATCAGTGGCCAAGTCCATGATCATCAGGATGCAAAAGGCATATCCCGAATTACTAAGCATGGAGGTGGTTAGGGGATGTCAAAGCAGACTGCCCTCTGACGTCAGGTTGGTAGGGAAACGCCAGCTTGAAGCAATCAGGTGCCCGGTCGATATGTTGCTTACAGGGTGGGAGTGCAAGACATTCTCCAGAGCTGGGCGCGGGTGTGGTGATGGTGTGGAATTGGCTGCTGAAGTGGTTAAGGTCCTAAGGGAAGTACAGTTGGTCAATCCGGCTTGCTGGTATTTATTGGAGAATGTGTGCGGAGCGTTCGACAAACGTGAGCATGTTAGAAAGAGCTACAAACAGCTCAGGAGTTGGATGGGAGAGGAGTTCATCATCGATGCTGTACAGGCCGGTTCATACGCTCACCGTGTGCGAAGTTTCTGGACAAACGTGACCAGCGTGGAAGTGCTTAGGCACCATCGCCAACTGACCATGCCAGAGAAACGATCTGTGTATGAGATCTTAGAAGAAGGCAAGTGCTCACAACCAGTACGAAAGGTGGATAAACCGCCGCACTTTCCGGTAAACATGGTGGGGAAGCCAAGAAGGGCATGGCCCACACTTGTAAGAACTGCTCAGTCATATGCTTTTCGGAAGGGCGGTGATGGCATGGTGTTAGATATCGTTGGAAATGAAGTAGGTGAACCTACGATAGCAGAGCGCGAACGGGCCATGGGATTTGACAAGGGTACCGATGGAACCATCATGCGGGGCATTTCTGAAACATATTGCTGCAAGCTAGTGTGGCAAGCGTTTGATCTGACATGTCTGCAGTGGTTGCTGAATGTGGGCTTGGCCACACAAATGGTCATGTGTAAGGCGGAAGGTAGGAATCACTTACTAATGCTTGAAGAAGGAGAGGAAACAGCATAATATTTGAAGCGGCTCAATATACAAAGCCGCTTCCCACCGAAAAGAAGCCGCTTCCGGGAAATCTCAACAGTAACCAAAACTACCATATAAGTGTGTGTCCGCAACGTGTAAGGGGCGAGTGCCTTGGTTGTATGATCGATTACGTGTTTTTAAACGCAATGTAATGGTGGATAAGGTCCCGGTCGCCGGCATGCCAGCGCCCGAGCAGTGTGGCAAACGGTACTTTAACTAGGACGCGATATGGAGAACCCCAAAATAGCTTTTTTAATGTATTATGCAAGAAGGAAAGTAGGGGAGGGCGCCGACATGCCGGCGACTACCCTCAGATTCTAATGTTCCAAACATGTCTATGTCATAAGAGAGCAGGATTGCTGGAACCTAAGTATAATGGTCTTCCATGCCGCTTGAGTTTCCGAGGAAATTGTCACACGCTATCCATGACTACTTCAAGTCCTTTCACGAAAGCGTGCTCTGTCCTCAAAGTTGTCAATTTCCTCCATGGCATTGTCTTGAGGCATGGTCATCTCCAGCCATTGGAGTCGTGTTAGCACATACAGCCAAAGGTCTCCGCCCAACGCTAGGAGGTCGCCGGACTTCTCCTTCATTCCGTCAAGGCCAAACGCCCCGCGATCGTGACCCATCCTTCTCGGACAAACTAACCTCTTTTGCCCACTGGTCGGTCCTCGACGATGTGGCTCATGATTCAACTCCTCTGGCCCTGGGAGAACTTCACCATGGATTCTCCGGGGAATGAACTGCGCACCTCTTGTCCACCTCGATTGCAATGCATTGCGCCAGCAAAGCTGCCAATGTTGTTGACCCTTACCAAAGACAAACATCCAAAATCCACCCTCCTTCGAGAAACTTTTGATGAGCTTCATCATCAAAGCCAAAGGCCTTTGGTAAGCATTGCACACCGCCTTGTCCAATGATGTGTACAACAACTTCTTCACCATCGTAGGGTGGCCAATGACCGCCCCCATTATTGAAAGACCCATGGATGTTAGTAGGATCATGGAGATTTTGACCTTTGAGTGTCTGATGTTAACCCCATCCTATGTGATGTACTCCATAGTGTCATACCCACCCAAGTCGCAGTGCATGTCTTTTGTCCCATACAAAAGACACCAACCTCCTCCCTCGCACCACTTTCGCATGGCCTCCCTCACAACATGCTGCTCTTCAACACCATGCATCACTATCATTCTCATCTCCGGCATGGTCATGTCATGGAACGAGTGAAATATTTTTCCCAATTGAAAGTGGTCTAACTTCACATCATGTTTACCTGTTGAATCCTCTGGTACGTCCATGACCATCGTGGTGTACTTGGCGGACCCTTAGAAACCCCTCATATCCGCCGCATCTCTAGAAATGACCGGTACTTGACAATGTCCTCTGCTTTTGGCACGTGAACGATTGAAGCCCTTCCTCCATGTCCATATTCGCTAGCTCTTGCTCATTTTCAAGTCCCTTCCATGTATGGACCTCGAGAATAAAGGCTTGAAAATCATCGTAATTTCTTCAGGTCCTCAACATCTTTCACTTGCTGCATGGAATGGCAAACGACATGGGTTAGCGTGAGAGACTGAAGGCAGTAGGCGCCGCAGCCGCGCCTCAATCCTTTCATGTAATGGAAGGAAATATGGTTACCCTGCCCTCAAATGCGGTTTGAAATCTTGCAATAACTTCGTCTGAGGAGTGTTGATGGCAATCTCGTTTGCGGTCGTGCATTACGCTATCACCACGAGGCTTCTGTATGTTGCAAATCCCAGTTTGCAAGGAAGTTTTTATGGCTTGCTCGCTTAGTGGGAGACTTGGGGATCAAGGTTGAGTTGCTATGCATTGTGATAGTGAGTGCTATCCAATTGGCAAAGAATCCAGATGTTTCATGCGAAGACTAAACATGTGGATGTGAAGTATCACTCATTCGAGAGGTGTTGGACGACAAGAGGGTGCAACTTGTCAAGGTTCACACTAGCTTGGAACCCTTGCAGATATTCCTCGACCAAGGGACTCTCTACTTTATGCACAAGCTCCTGGACAGATGGGCATGAGGTAGTCCATTCTTCTCTGAAGGTAAATTGGCCTTTAAGTTGGAGGTTGTAAGGGTATTAAAGCCCAATGTACTTAGACTAATACACTTAGTCTAAGTTAGGTGTCGATATCATTAGTTTAGTCAAGCTAATCACTAGGAAGCTTCTTGTGCTCCTTCCTAGGGCTTGTGGAGCTTCCTAGGGAGCCTTATTGGAGGGTATAAATACCCTCCAAGCCTCATCTCAATGGGAGAGAGTTACACTTGCCTCCTCCTCTCCTCTCCTCTTTCCACCATCATGTGCTGCCACACGATCCTTCAAAATGGCACATGGGAACTTGCTAAATTACCTCCTGGACATAAGATGGTATCTTGCAAGTGGGTGTTCAAACTCAAGGTCAAGGCAGATGGGACGTTTGACAGGTACAAAGCTCGCCTTGTTGCTCGAGGTTTTTCCCAAGTACCAGGCCTTGATTACTTTGAAACCTATGCACCTGTTGTTAAGATGGCCACTTTCCGGACCTTGTGCGCTGTAGCTGCACATAAGGACTATGAGCTGCAGATGTTCGATGTCAAGACAGCTTTCCTCCATGGAAAACTTGACACGGAGATTTATATGCAGCAACCACCTGGTTATGAAGTCAAAGGGAAGGAGGACTATGTGTTACGTCTTATCAAGACTTTATATGGCCTTAAACAATCAGCTCTAAAGTGGAACGAAGCTCTTGATGAAGAGCTCCA